>VMYD01000210.1:0-182500 GCA_007663325.1 Eucalyptus pauciflora | reverse complement strand
TTACAGTTATTTTGTGAAATTATTAGTTCATTTTGGATTTCTGCTAACTTCTGAGTTTTGGTTAATATTTTTGGAACAACATGTACTATTGACAGCAGTAATGATATAAAAAAAATGTTATTTGTAAGAATATTTACTTTGCCAATTTATGTTGAATGTCCATTCATGCATGATGATCATTAGAGACTTGATTGGCTATTGCATTGGGAAAGAGAATCTCCTTTAGTGATTGTTGTGGAGATGAAATTTATTTTTATTTCTTTGCATCCATAGCCATCATAGATCTATATTGAATAAGATTGATGCCTTTTGTGAAATATTTTGTTAAAGGGCGACTATTGTCAAGTTTATTATAGTGGATTTTCCACTGTATTATAAGGATACGGTGATGTTAACTGGATCTTGGATTCATATGAGATAAAATCCACTGGCAAATATGTGTTCACCTAGTGGAAGTGCTTGACATAAAAGCAATCGAATGAAATTGTGGGGGAAATGGCAATCCTACTAAACCAAAAGTCGACTTGGTTTAAGTAGATGATTTGATGAAGTAATTGATGGAGTCATTCCCATGCCAATATTGTGGCTAATCAAAATTATGGGTGGTAGACTCAAGTGCTACCGAGCATATATGTGTAAACAAAATGCCTTATCCTCCTAAGCTCCAATGAGTGAAGGAGAAAAAAATATTTACTATTTTTTGGTAAATTGTGAACTATTCAAGTTCTTGAGAAAAAGAGAAAATTCTTCTCACTCATATATGAAAATGAGGCTAAGTAGTTGAGAAACTCTTAGCAAATATTCCTTTGGGAATAAATTGACACCTTATGTGTCTAAGTATCATGATTGCCAAGTGGCAATAACCATTGCAATGAAAAATTTTCAATGGTAAAAATGGACACATCTGATTGAAGGATGATGTGATAAAGCATGCTTAATGATGGAATTATGTCCATTAATTATATGAAGTCAGAAATGGATTTTGGCCAATCCTTTGACTATACATCGAGGGGAATGGACAAGCCAATTGAAGAAAATCAACAATGATGGTAACCCAACCTATGTGATTGGCGATCCCATGAATTAGGTTCATATGGGTAATAACAAGTCATTTGTTGATCTAGTGCACTATTAAAAATTATTGTCCATCCTAAGGTGAAAATAGTGCAAAATTGTAAGGAAAAAAAGGTTGAGCTAAGCTCTTAATGAAATTCCATAGCCATTATTGGTGGTATATTAAACTGCATAATACACTTGATGGAATCACCTATATAAGTGTGGATGGGGCCGCTCCTATGAGAATTTTTGGCGAAAATCTCTAAAGCACTTATGAATAAACCAAGCACGCGCATGGCCTATTAGCGCAAAACCGCGTTGAACAACAAAGTTTGTGGGAGTGTAATGTGATTGGTGAAAATTATAATTCACAAAAAGAAAGTCTTGGTTCATAGAAGTTTCAAACTTCACCAATGATTTCGTGAATTATATTTCATTCTTTCTAGGGTTGGTTCATAGCCTAACAAGCACCAATTCCGATGCATTACTCTCCAATAACCCAGCATTATTCTATTTTATTGTCAAAACTTTCTAAAATATGTGGGGGATTGTTGGATATTTCAGTAGTTTTTAAATATTTATTAGAAATTATGATCGTCATGAAAGTCATCATTTTTGTAACGGCTTTTTAACGGCCAAATAACGGCTTTCTAATGATTGTATAACGCTCGTCTAACGGCTTTATAACTTTTGATTTATTACTTCATAAATCCTCCATTATTTTACAACGGCTCTTTTAACGGCTCTATTTTGTCTAAATATAAGATCTCATAAGATACAATGTGTTCTGACATCTTTCCTTTTCTTTTTGTTGGGTTATACACAAAAGTTATTCTGTTTCCTTCTAATATTCAGTGCGGAGTATAGAAGAAGGTCTGTTGTATCTTGGGAGGATAGCCGCTGAAGCCTTATGCACCGAGTTTCGTACTCCGAGGGGCGGAATTATCCTTAAGGACAGTGCTTGCACGCCTCAGACATTTCCTTGTATTTTCTAATATTTTGTAATGCATTTCCAATTATTATTATTATTTTATGTATTCTAATACATTTTCCAACAAAGTTGAGGTCCTAACTTTATCGGGGAAAATACATGTTAATGTAAGAACTGTCTGTGTCACATGGTGACATATCTGTGCTTGCAGATTTAACTGGAGAGTGTTCTTAACGATTAATGACATGAATGTTGGGTGACCTTTGACCTTTTGAGTGGAGTAGAAGGGTTAAAATTAGTATTAGTATTAGTAAAACCTGTATCTGAAAGCAGCAATAATGTAGCAAATCAGTGTTCCAAGCGTTTTACTGTTTTAACCCCTGGTTTTATTGTGTAGTTCAATGTAAAATTTACCACTCTTGTTATGCATTTTGGGGGGTCCTTGTCTCGTGCTATGGAAAATCAATAAAATGTAGATCAGTAGTCACCAAGAATGAGAGGGTCTATCGCATGTCTTGAAAGGGGTTCTTTGGGGTAGATTGAGTCGGTACACATGTAATTATGAAGGAAAACAGTTCACTATCTTATATGAGAATGTACTAATTCTTTTTACTTGGTTTTATTTCAAGACTATAAATGATGTGCAATATTGACTACCTTTCCATTAAGTAAAGTACTGTTGTGAATGGAAGTTATTTTCTGTAACTATAGAAGCATTAGAAAATGTTTTGAACGAAAATGTATAAAGAATGTACAAATACTACAAAAATAGATTGTTTAGTATGCTAACACCATTATTCATTGCACAAATAGAAAATAGTAATGTTTTGTGAGTCCATAATGTATGGCACTGAAATTGAATTCTATCTCCAGCTTTCATTGTGATTGGATGGACTTCTTTTCCTTGCTTACGCTAATGATACGTCTGTTTACACATACCTTCTCAGATACCAAAGGGGGTGCAGGCTGGACAGCTTATGGTTCTAAGACAAAAAGGTTTCAAGAAATAATCAACTATTTTACATTAACTGTGGAGCTTTTTTGCTGCCAAATATTATTTTTAGACACAGCATTGCTGCAGGAGTCCAAATTCATTTCGATCCTGGAGATCTATATGTGCGATTTCAAATTACATTCCCCTGGTATGTTATTTATTAGTTTTTTTGTCTATTTTCATAGTCATCAGAGTTTGATTGAGTTTCCAACTCCTCCTCCTTTCCTGGTTCTTGCTTATTGGTCTGGTCAATATGCATTTGTGGCTAGTATCCATTTGAGTTGCATATATGGATGATTTGGAAATGGAGTTACTACTTCTCATGGAGGCACATTGCACATGTAATAGTATCACATTATGTTCATTTCTGAAAAATGAATGAATCTAAATCTTGTCACTGGACTACAGCAATCTTCCCTTTGAAGTCAGGGTCCATCTTGGTACATGTCAACAAGTATCACATTCACACTAGGAGTTCCTTTCTTGTTGTGCAATATTTGATTGTTTCCAGAAAGGGAACAGATAGGCCACTTCATCTATGTTAGCCATTTGTTAGCTTGGACAGAGACAATTTTATCAGCAAGATAGTGAGAGAGTTGATTAGGAGTACTTCCAGTTTTTTTTCTAAATTGTCAATTGATACCTTAGTTGTTGGTTGTTTGGCTGTCAAAATTTGATGCAACGTGTTTACTTTCTATGACTGGTTACTTTTCAGCGAGATAAATGAAAGACAACTTGCAGTTTTAGAAGAATTTGATGAAGAATGAAATTGGTATGTCCTCTTCTTCTTTTCTTGATGGCGTCTAGTTTGCATGAATGCATTTGTCCTTTATGTTTCTTTCTTTTTTTTTATCCGATTCTTGTACTGGTCATACCAACAGTTTTATGCTTAAGGACATTTATAGGTTCTTGTCATTAAGGGGTGATTTTGAAACCAAATTATATGTTGTTGCGATCAGAATCAATCATTATTCTTTTAGTTTCATGTTTGGATTCTTTGCTTTTGTTTGGGTTTTACTTCCACGTAGACTATTTAAAAAAGGTGTCTCAAACTTGGATAATATCGAAAAATAGATTAAAATTTTACCACGTCTGCCTGATGCTTTCTGTGGTAGAAAGAGGGGAGACAAATATAGGCTGGGTGGTGAAAATTATAAATTTTGCCTCCAAAACCTTCTCACAGAAGATTCAAATTCTTCCAAGATTTCATATACCCGCCTTTCATTTTCTTCTACTGCCTTCTCTCCCAAACAAAGCCTGAAAGTCTGACGTAATCGTATATCTAGACCACATAGACCAAATCCATCTAAACCATTGATCTTGTGGTCCCCGTAGTGAGACCTACTTAATTAATGGTTGTGATGATATTTGTACATGGTATATACTGTCTAATGACTTTCCTGACATAGGCATGACTGTTTTGGTTTTTCAGAGTCTGTTATTTAGCGTTTGTGTTTCTAGAAGGTGCTATTGTTACATTGATACCTCAAGTGGCTTGGAGTTCGGTGCATTTGGATTGCACATGTATACTATCCATGATTCGTGTTTATGATTGTCTACCAGAAAAAGGGAATGTTCATTTAATCCAACTTTTTGAATAGTTAATTGTTGCTACTTCCTTGATTATGATGGAGATCCTGAAAAGGATAACAGTCTTTATCAGCAACTATGTACTGCTTGAAATTACAGGTGGGCACAATTTCTTGTGTTTATGCTCAAGATGCCTCCGGTCCTGTAGATCCTCATGCTCCTGCACATATATGGAATTTGCAGTCAGACTGGATCAGATGATAGCTTGGATTGTGTTGGGGAGAGCTCGGATATAACAATTCACCACGGCCAAACGCAATCCAGGATCAATTTCTCCCCCGATACTAAATCAACTTAAAATCTCTTAACCCCCAGCAACAACCAGCAATGTATAGCCTCACAAAATGCAAATATAATACTGAAATGATAAGTAGACAAAGCAAATAACGACACCAAGGATTTAACGTGGAAAACCCAATGCGGGAAAAACCATGGACCGCCCAAAAACATCCACTAATCACCAAGAATAGCAGGATACACAAAGTATTATTCTCTAGTCACACACTAGAGGTTCAACATCAACATTACAATCATCTTCTTCTCACCACATAGGTGGATAAACAAGTTTTGAGCAAGAAAACCTTAACTGCAACTGGAGAATTCGGAGACGGTTCTCGACGAACAAAAACCATCAACTCGTAGCCCTCGGTCTCACGAACAACATATTGAAATTTGAGCCGATTCCGACAATATTTGGCCTTTGAATCAAAGCCGCAAAATTGCAAGCTTTTTCTTTTCTTCTATTCTCCCTTCGGTGGTTTTTCTTCTCTCTCTCTCACTTTTCTTCTTTTGGATGCGCACACCCCACGTACGACAACTCCCTTCTTTTTGTTCTTTTTCTTTTCTTTTTGTTTTTTTTCTTTTTCTTTTAATGATGGCTGGGCCCCACATGCAGGTGGACCCAGCCAACAAATCTCCCCCTCCACCTCATGTGGGGAGGTTTGTCATGCCCGCTTTTCTTCTACAAGTGTCAAGCTTCATCACGGGCAAGGCTTTGGTCATCATGTCGGACTTATTGTTGTCGGTATGGACTTTCTCAAGTAGGAAGAGCTTCTCTTCTAACTTTTCTCGAATCCAATGATACTTCACATCAACATGCTTCGACCTAGAATGAAACGCCGGATTCTTGCTAAGATGGATGGCACTCATGCTATCGCAATATAGAACAAATTTCTCTTGCTTCAAGCCCAATTCTTGTAGGAATTTTTGCATCCACAAAAGTTCTTTACCTCCTTCGGTAATAGCAATATATTCCGCTTCAGTTGTAGACAAAGCAGTACATTTTTGCAATCTCGATTGCCATGAAACAGCTCCCCCTGCAAATATTATTATAAAACCCGATGTGGATTTTCGAGAATCAACATCACCGGCATAGTCCGCATCCGAGTAGCCACTCAACTCAGGCTCCGCATTTCCATAACATAGGCAAAGTGTAGAAGTACCTCTAAGATATCTCAAAATCCATTTAATAGCGATCCAATGCTCCTTACCTGGATTAGAGAGAAATCTACTCACAACACCAACTGCATGAGCAATATCGGGTCTTGTACAAACCATGGCGTACATCAAACTACCCACGACCGATGCATAAGGAATATTCATCATCTCAACCTTCTCTTTCTCACTTGAAGGACACTCATTACTACTCAACTTGAAATGGCCTGCAAGTGGAGTACTCACCGGTTTACATGTGCTCATGTTGAATCTTTCAAGCACCTTTTCAATATACTTCTCTTGAGATAACCACAATTTCTTATTCTTCATGTCACGAGTAATTCTCATGCCTAAGATTTGCTTAGCCAAACCTAGGTCTTTCATTGCAAAAGCTTTACTCAACTCATTCTTCAAGCTCTTGATTTTCTTGGCATCATGCCCAACAATCAACATATCATCCACATAAAGTAGGAGAATAAGAAAATCATTATCTGAGAATCTTTTCATAAAGACACAAGAATCGGAGTTTGTCTTACCGTATCCTTGTTCTTCCATGAATGACTCAAACTTCATATACCATTGCCTTGGCGCTTGCTTGAGACCATATAAGCTTTTCCTCAATCTACATACAAGGTGCTCATTGCCTTTAACTTCAAAACCCTCCGGCTGCTCCATATATATCTCTTCTTCTAGGTCTCCATGAAGAAAAGCTGTCTTTACATCAAGTTGTTCAATTTCTAAATTTAAACTGGCGGCCAACCCAAGAACAACTCGAATAGAAGACATCTTTACAACCGGTGAAAAAATCTCTTCGAAGTCTATGCCCTTCTTTTGACGAAAGCCCTTCACAACAAGTCTAGCCTTATATCGTGGTTGTAAACTATTTTCTTCCGTCTTCAACTTGTACACCCACTTATTTGTGAGTGTTCTCTTACCTTTAGGCAACTTCACCAATTCAAATGTGTGATTCTCATGCAAGGATTTAAGCTCCTCTTGCATAGCTTCATGCCACTCATTCTTTTGTTCACATGATATAGCCTCTTCATAAGTTTCTGGCTCTCCTGCATCAGTGAGTAACACATACTCATGTGGCAAATATTTTTGAGAAGGCCTACGCTCTCTTTCAGATCTTCTAACTTGAGGTAGGATAGATTGCTCTTGCTCAGCTATTTCACCTGTCTCAACTGAAGAATCAACATTATGTGAGGACTCACCATCTTCATGATTTCCATGCACTTCTCCCCCATGATTTCTATCAACTTTAGAAAGATTTGGGCTGAAACTAACTGAACGTTGAGCTGTATTCTTTGGTCTCTCTGCCTTGTCAATGTCTTCAATAGTTTGATACTCACAAAACACAACATCTCGGCTTCTAATGACTTTCTTTGTAACTGGATCCCATAACCTGTAGCCAAACTCTTCATGTCCATAACCTAAGAAGATACACTGTTTAGACTTGTCATCAAGCTTTGATCTTTCATCTCTTGGAACATGCACAAAAGCACGACAACCGAACACTTTTAGATGGCTGTAGGAAACATCTTTGCCACTCCAAACTCTTTGAGGAACATCCCCCTTAAGAGGAACTGATGGAGATAGATTTATCAAGTCCACTGCTGTTCTCATTGCTTCACCCCAAAATGACTTAGGCAACTTTGCATGAGAAAGCATACACCGAATTCGATCATTAATTGTCCGGTTCATTCTTTCTGCTACTCCATTATGCTGTGGTGTTTTTGGAACAGTCTTCTCAAGCTTGATACCATAATCCCTGCAATAATGTTCAAATGGGCCTCTATATTCACCACCGTTGTCAGCCCGAACACATTTCAGCTTCTTCCCGGTTTCTCTCTCCACATTGACATGAAATTGCTTGAAAGCCGCAAGTACCTGATCTTTAGATTTCAAAGCAATAGCCCACACTTTTCTAGAACAGTCATCAATAAATGTCACAAAATATAATGCACCTCCAAGAGTTCTAGCATCCATGCAACAAACATCAGTGTGAACCAAATCAAGTACATTTGATTTCGTGTGTGGAGAGGAACTATGAAATGAGAATCTATGTTGCTTACCTGTAAGACAATGAGTGCATTCCTTTAGATTTTTGTCCTTCAAAGATAAAAGGTTCTTTCTAGCAAGAGTTTCAAGTCCTTTCTTGCTAAGATGACCCAGCCTCATATGCCATAAATCAACCGAGGGATCCTCCACTGCATTTACCTCTTCTTTAATCAAGTCAGCTTGCATGGTGTAGAGAGAGCTTGTCTTCTTACCCTTTGCCACTACCATGGAACCTTTAGTCAACTTCCATTTGCCATCAAAGAAGGAATTACAATAACCATCATCATCTAAGGCACCCGTAGAGATCAAGTGAAGTCGAATATCCGGAACGTGTCTCACATTTTTCAAGAGCAAATTACATCCGACATCGGTTTCCAAATAAACATCTCCCATGCCAATAACCTTGGAAACATCACTATTTCCCATCCTAATATAACCAAAGTCGCCGCTGCGATAAGAAACAAAGTAATCACGCCGTGAGGTGACATGAAAAGAAGCTGCAGAATCAACAACCCACATAGAGTCTTGGCATGTAAGATTCACACATCCGTCGTCACATACGAACACAATATCGCCATCGGATGCAACCGCCGTTGTAGCTTGTTTCTCTTCTTTCTTTTGATCTCCATTTCTATCATGGAATCTATCTCTCTTTGGCAACCAACACTCTTTTGCATAATGTCCCATTTTGCCGCAATTATAACACTTGACACTCCTTCTCGGTCTTGATTTCGATCTTCCTCTTGACTTGCCTCGGGTATCATTTCTTTGAAACCTTCTTGATTGACTTCTCGCCCTGTTTTCTATAACAAGAGCATCCGATGTAGAAGCATAATTCAAGCCTTTTCTTCTTGTTTCTTCATTGAACAAACTTTCTTTAACCATGCTCATAGAAAGCACACCAAAAGGAGCTGAGTTGTTTAATGCCACAACCAAGGTGTCCCAACTATCAGGAAGAGTACCAAGTAATAAGCATGCTTGCAATTCATCACCAAGATCAATCTCAAGATTTGTCAGTTGATTTACAATATTTTGAAATTCACTCAAATGTTCCGCCATATTACTCCCTTCCTTGTATCTCAAATTCACAAGTCGCTTAACTAGAAGAGCTTTATTTTGTGGAGTTTTTCTCTCATAGAGATCTTGTAATTTCTTCCACAAAGTGTCCGCCTTCGTTTCTTGAGCAACGTGATGGAACACACTATCATCAATCCATTGTCGGATAAACCCAACAGTTTTCCGATTCATTCTCTCCCATTCTTTGTCTTCCTTATCTCCTTTGGCTTCATCACCCTCAATAGGATCAAATAAGTCTTTGCAATATAACACATCTTCCATCCGAGGCTTCCAAATAGAAAAATTCGAGGCATTTAACTTAAACATGGTGCTGCTGGTTTCTTCCATTTAACACTAAAATTTCAACCTTAGCTCTGATACCACTTGTTGGGGAGAGCTCGGATATAACAATTCACCACGGCCAAACGCAATCCAGGATCAATTTCTCCCCCGATACTAAATCAACTTAAAATCTCTTAACCCCCAGCAACAACCAGCAATGTATAGCCTCACAAAATGCAAATATAATACTGAAATGATAAGTAGACAAAGCAAATAACGACACCAATGATTTAACGTGGAAAACCCGATGCGGGAAAAACCACAGACCGCCCAAAAACATCCACTAATCACCAAGAATAGCAGGATACACAAAGTATTATTCTCTAGTCACACACTAGAGGTTCAACATCAACATTACAATCATCTTCTTCTCACCACATAGGTGGATAAACAAGTTTTGAGCAAGAAAACCTTAACTGCAATTGGAGAATTCGGAGACGGTTCTCGACGAACAAAAACCATCAACTCGTAGCCCTCGGTCTCACGAACAACATACTGAAATTTGAGCCGATTCCGACAATATTTGGCCTTCGAATCAAAGCCGTAAAATTGCAAGCTTTTTCTTTTCTTCTATTCTCCCTTCGGTGGTTTTTCTTCTCTCTCTCACTTTTCTTCTTTTGGATGCGCACACCCCACGTACGACAACTCCCTTCTTTTTGTTCTTTTTCTTTTCTTTTTGTTTTTTTTCTTTTTCTTTTAATGATGGCTGGGCCCCACATGCAGGTGGACCCAGCCAACAGATTGAGACTAGTTGTGTTGGAGGATTCCCCCAGATTATGCTCTTAGGTCGAGTTACTTTTATAGAAGAGATCATTTTTTTTTTAATGGAGGTGATCCCAGTTGCTCAATTACAAGTTCAAAGCCATTCTTTTGGCCCCTGAATTCCCTTATTTTTTCAAGGTATATTAATGTATAGAAATTACTTATCTTTGATAAAGCTGATATTCTTATTATGGGAAATGATGGAACTGCAATAAAGAGATTCAAGGAGTATTTGCATCTTACTTTCCGCATTAAAGACTTGGGAGCACCCAAATACTTCCTTGGAATAGAAATTGCTAGATCTGATCGAGGAATTTCTCTTAGTCAACGGAAATTTGTGCTGGAGATTATATCAGAGGCAGGCTTGTCGGGATGTAAACCATCAGTTATTCCAATTGAGCAAAATGTGAAGCTAACCACCAAGGATTTTGATGCCGAAACACCTGAGAATCATGATCCCGTCCTCAAAGATCCTTCAGGTTATCAGAAACTCGTTGGGAAGCTTATATACTTGACTATGACCAGACCCGACATATCATATGCAGTGCAGACTCTTAGTCAGTTCATGCATAGTCCAAAGTTATCTCACTTAAATGCTGCCTTGAAGGTCGTGAAATATTTGAAGAAGTGTCCAGGACTAGGGATTTTTTTTATCTAGAGAATGCAACATGGAGATGTTAGCATATTGTGATGTAGATTATGTGACCTGTCCTATGAGCCGACGATCCATTACAGGTTTTTGTATTAGACTTGGAAATTCCCTTCTTTCATGGAAAACCAAGAAGCAGGCTATTGTATCATTGTCTTTAGCCGAAGCAGAGTATCGAGCTATGGCAAAGACTACCTGTGAGATCATATGGATACGAGGACTACTTGGGGATCTTGGGATAAAATTGAAGGGTCCGACTAAGTTGTTTTGTGACAACGATGCTGCACTCAAACTTGCAACAAACCCATAGTACATGAAAGAACGAAACATAGAGAAGTGGATTGTCATTTCACTCGAGACAAGATTCAAGAAGGGGTAATTGAGACCAGAGGAATTGGAACGGCAGAGCAACCGGCTGATATCTTTACCAAGCCTCTATGTCAAAGACAGCATGCATATCTACTAAGCAAGCTGGGTGTCTTAGATATCTACCAACCACCAGCTTGAGGGGGAGTGTTGGAAGATATGCATCAATCTGGAAGATTCAGTCGCGATTCTCGACCGATTTCGTGTGTATATAATAGAACTAGAAATCTTAGATTGAGATTAGATTCTGATTTCTAAATATTTCTTTACCTTTATTATTTCATCTTTGTATTATAATTACAGAAGCATTGTACATCATAATACAATTGAATATACATAATTTACAATTCTCTTCAGTCTTCTTCATCTTCTTTCATACCTTTCTATTGTTTTTCTTTTCTTTTTTTAACTTTATCTTCTTCTTTTTTCTTTTTTTTCCTTTTGCTTTATAATAAGAAAGATAAGTTTATAAGGGCTAACTGAGAAATATAAAGTCAAACAAAAGTTTGTTTTGGCTTAAAAATATAGATGGATAGATTATATAATTAAGTCGTGGTTTTGTTACGTGTTCGAGATGAGAAAATTCACTTCTGAAAAGGTTGATAGTTTTAAGGAGTCATTTTTTAACCAAACTTTGATTCAAATGAATATCAAATTTATTTTAATTTTAATATGAATAAATGCTAATCGATTAGTGTCCCCATTCTAATTTAACTGTTAGCTCGTGAATATATACCGCAATTTGATTGAACGACTACGCTCACGAATAAGGATTGCCTAGTAGTAGCACTAAAGTATTTATACATAATTGTCGAGCTGCCTCAAATTTTTTGCTGTTCACATATACTTTCAAGAAACTAAATTTAATAATTTTGTAATTCGTTCAGAATTTTCGCTATCTAATTCATTTAAAGAAACTTAAAAAAAATGTGTCGTGTTAATGAAGATTGAAGAGTCCAATTTAAAAAAACTCTCGTCTAATTTATCTTTTTTTTTTTATCGGATATATATTTATGGTTCGAAATTTTGAATGATGGTTAGCCGACAAAATAAAAAGAAAGAGGACGAAATCATACAGCCTATCACGATCCGCCACGTCCGCAGGAAAGACACTTTCTCTCTCCGCCAGCTCATCCGTCTTCCGCCACGTCACTTTGCCGCGCGAAGATGAAACGTTCGAAAAACAGAAAGAGAGGCTCCGGCGTCCGCAACAAAAAATCTTCACCGGAATCCCAAATCCCCTCCTCGAGCCTCACCGAAATCCGCGTGAATCCTGAAACATCAGCAGCCGCTCGTTCCATCCTAGTTTTTTCCCCCTTATCCTCGCCCGGTGTCAGCTTCAAGTTTTCGGGCTTCGATGGCGGGAAGTTCCGGCTGTGGCGGTCCGCTCCATGGCAGAGCTGTTCCCTTCCGATCCCAGTGAGTGATGCTCTCTCGGTTCTTCTCCGGTGCTTGCAGTCTCTGCAAACATGTTCGAGCAGCCTCTTGGTTGATTCAGGATTGGATTCTGATTCTGGTCTGGTTTTTGCAGTCTCGATAGCCAGGAGCTAATGCTGAGAGCAGCGGCGGCGGCAGCTTGGCCTGATGAAATAATGCTGCAGATCGATCCGGTGGACGGTGGATTGGATCATGAGGTCGTCGGTGGTCTCCGCAGGCAAGTCCACCAATTGAGAGACGTAAGTTTTGATAGACGAGCTCAGTTTTCCCCTCCCTTTTGAGCCAAGGAATGTGCTCTTTTTTTCGGTAACTATTCAACTACTAGCTGGCCGGATGCATTGCGATTTGCAGTATCTGTGTTACTATGATCGAATTCATGATTTCTGGCTATGGCGCTCGCAGTTTCGTTGGAAAGACATGGTGCGATCTCGATATTCTTTGGGCAATCAAGCATAGCTTGAGCATATCAGCAGGTTCTACGCACTCTCATTGGGTGGTAAAAACTGTGGGAAAGATTGCTTAGATTCGAGCACCAGAGGTTACCAGGGAATAAAATCTGCGCTTTTGTCGTTTGTCTGTTCTCTCATCCCCTTAGGGGAGAGATCAATCATAATCACTTTTTCTTAAAAAGCTGAGATTGTAGTTTTTAACTTTTTAAGTAGTCTCGGAGTTACTATGGAAGCTGCCATTGCTTTTGTGCAGGTAGCCCAGGAGATAGACAGAGAGGGGAAGTTCCAGAATGACATGCTCAATCAGCTGGTATATATTTTAGTATTTTACTTTGGACAGATAGCCATCACTTACTGTTCCTTCCTTGAAACCTTTAGGTTGGGCTATTTTTGTTTTTTTATGTTTGTTGATAAATCATAATTAGTAGGAGAATGGCTGAATGATGCTGTCTGTTCACTGTGCTAAAGTTCTTATATATTGTGGGAAACGAAACAGGTGGAGGATACTTAGGGCCTGTTTGTTTTCATTCTTTTTTTTTTTTTTCTGTTTTTGAATAATTTTTCTGTTTTTTTTTTGTTCCTGGGAACAAAAAAGGAACAGAAACGCGTTTGGGTGCGTTTTTGTTCCAAAATTGTTTTTTTGTTCCCAGAAACACATCTGGAACAGAAATAAGAAACAAAAAAAAATAAATTATTTCTTGTTTCTGGAACAAAATTCAGAAACACTTCTCTCTTTTTTCTTCTTCTTTTTTCTTTCTTTTTTTCTTTGGCCGGTCGCCGGCCTTGGCCATGGCCGGCGACCAGCCGTCGAGGGTCGGTGACGCTGTCGAGGGCCGGCGACCTTGCCGGAGCGTCGCCGGCCCCTGGCGAGGCTCGGCCTCGCCTTGGCGAGCTCGAGCTCGCCCAGATCCGACGAGTCCGAGCTCGCCCAGCCACCGGCGATGCTTGGCCTCGCCGAGCCACCTCCAGGCCGGTGTGGCCTGGAGGTGGCCCGGCGAGCCTCGCCATGGCTGGGCGAGGCCACTGGCCCTCGTCGGCCGGTCGCCAGCTAAAAATAAAAATATTAAAAAATTAAAAGAAATAAAAAGAAAAAGAAAAAAAAATACAAATTTACCAAACTTGTTTCTATTCATTTTTTATTCCCGGAACAAGTTTATCAAACTCATTTTTTTGTTTAAAAATTGTTCCCCGGAACAGAAACACTTTTTTCTATTTCTGTTCCCTAGAACAATTTTTAAACAGAAATGTTACCAAACGCACCCTTATTTTCATAATCGTGTAATTGCCCTGTAGTATGCAGCAACCGTGCTATGCAATCAGGCCATCAACAGCCTGGAAGCGGCATTAATAACAAACAAGATTTGGGAAAACTATGAAATTGATGTGAAAAGAGTGGGAAATCATTCAGACACCTTGTGTTTTGAAAGATTATCGACTCCCCTTGTCAGAATCTCTTTGATCCACCCAATTAAGAAAGTACAATCATGTTTACCATGCTTTTTATTTAATAAAGAATTCAAATATATAGAAGCTAACTAGGAATGTATCAGTTTGTGTATTTGGCAGAACCGGGTGAGTGCCATTTGACTAATCTGTCGCAACAAATGGAGTGACTACCAAAACACGATGGTGTGAGATTAAGTTTCCTGATGAAAATCTGCAGGCCTTCTAATTCAAGCTGCTTGTTGCCTGTATGTTTATTCTTCATGTGACTGTGTGAAACATTATGAGCTACATTTTGTGACCTGCGTATGCAGCTGAATAATATAAAAGTTATCCTCCCCAACGTTTTAGGGCATTGCAAGTATTGGATAAGATAACCTTGAAGACCAACCTCAAAAGAATAGTTAGGGTAACCCTTACTTATCCAATAAATTAAAAAAAAAAAACCAGTTCCCCTTCTCATTATTCAACAAGTGAAATGTCCTGATGCAACTTCAATTGATGGTGAATTCCGTGTACAGTGAGGTGGCTGCTGAAGGTCATTGTCTTCATTGGCAATGCTTTTCTGCTGTTGAAGGTCAAAATTTTTTTGATTAATATATTCTCTCTTTCCCTCCCTCTGCTGATGTCATTTATCTGCTGCTTCTGCTTCGAGAAACTTGTTATTTGGACAATGCATGCCAATGCCTAAAATCCCCATTGCCTTTGGCTCGACAACGCAACCCCTTCAAAGAATGAACAACTAAAGAAATAAGAAAATAGTATTTGAGGTAGCATCATGAATCTTGATTCGCTTTCCGCTTGAGGTACTGGCAGTTGCCTGGCTATCAAGCCATTTCCAGCCGTTCCCAGTGATTGTTATTGCATGGAGCTTCATTGTCAGCTGTAGCCTCTAGCAGCTCTTATATGTTATCCTGTCAGAATGCAGAGTCGTAGATTATTAACATTTACTGGTTTGGAGACACTAAAATGGCCCGACGTTTTCTGAAGTTATTTGATGGGATAGTAAGGGTGCTGTGGCCCTCCCCGGATTTGGAGAGGGCTTGACCCTTGCTGAGCCGCATGCCAAAGGGAAAGAAAAGGATAAAGTGTTTAAGCTGGCTGACCAGTGTCCACGTCAGCGGTTTATGGCTAAAATTGACCGGAATGACTAAATGAGTAAGTTGTCAAAAGGTTTAAAACTAAATTGGCAAATCATCTAAAATATTTAAGACCAAATTAGTAAGTTATCAAAAGTTTTAGGATTAAATTGGTATAATTGAAAGGTTTATAATTGAATTAGTTATAGTGCTATAGATTTAGGATCTTGAACAATTATCCCTCCCATAAACTCATTGGCAAGATGATTTCCATTTTTTTTCCTCGCATTCTAAAGCGAGAGGAGTTGTCCGTGGAAGAATGCAACACCAAATTTGAGCATGTCCTGCTATGATGTCACGTGGTGGTGGCAGATGAGCAAACTGTAGCTTGGTATTTTGACAGTCTTCATTTGAAAACTGCCGAGGTAGTCCGATTACAACCTTATTGGACTTTTAATCAGGGCTTCACATTATCGATGAAGGTGGAAAAGCAACACAAAGGAGACGAAAATGAAGTCAGAAGCCATCAACCAAAGAGGGATCCTTTCATCTTGAGAGTTTGACTTTAAATCCTTTGTCGGCATCGAAAGAAGCCGTTGAACAAAGGAAGAGCATCTAAAACCAATTAGCTAAGCGAAGCTAACGATAAATCATGACTGTTTGAAACGTCATGTGTTTGGTCTTATCGCCTTAGAGTGTCCTGATAGAAAGATCACCTCTCTTGTATGAGACGAGCAACGGGGAGAATCGCAACACTGTTGGAAAATATGGCTTTGAATTTAATAAAACAATCAAATTAGACTTTAAGGCATGATATTACTTTATTTGAGGATTTATTTGCCTTATAATGTTGCCAATGGTACCAATATCCTCCAAGATACAACAAAGTGTCGATTAAGAATACTATATAGTAATTATAGTATTTTTCTGAGGCCTCTCTAAAAAAAAACAATTGAAAACATAGTTATAGTTTTTGGAAAGAAAACTCAAAATAACTTAATTTTCATTCATGCCAAAAATTGACACACACACACTTATATATATATATCAGTCTTAAAGAATATTTGCAACACTTTGATAAAAGTTCTAAAGTGAACAAAAGTATTCCTTCGGAAAAAATTGCAAACTGAACACGAAAAATTTCAAAGGTTATCTTGAAAAGATAAAAATAAAATTCGAAATAAAATGATATTAATAATTTTTTTGTTAAAATAAAATTCCGAATTTCAAAATTTCTGGAATACGATAACGATGTAAATACGATATCGACATTTTTATATAAGGATTTCATACATTAGAGATGTGCACACAATAGTTTGTGAGCAGCACCCACTAAAACTGATTCATCTCATGGATAGAGAATTGAAAAGAAAAAAAAAACCTATCTGTTCACGATTTCCATTATTTGCAAGTCAATTTGGAAATTCCAACGATCGATTGTGACATCACAATGTGAATCACGACGGTCTTGTCGAGGCTTCTTTATTGAAGTGCGCGAGATTGGTTTAAGATTTAAAATAGCAAAGAAAGTTGCTTTTCTTTGGAGAGTCTAAATCAAGAGCAATAGTGATAGAGATTTCTATTTTATTTTTTCGTAGAGTTACTTGGTTAAAATCAGCAATAGTGCTACAGCAAAGTATCTCTAGGTCAGTAAACAATAAACAAATTAATATTTAAGTATTCACCTAATATATTAGTGTTACTATCAGTGGGACAAGTTCCTTTTTCCTAATTAATGTAAACAATAGTGAGAATAAAGCTATGCCGTAATGTGGCTATACAATTTTATTCTAGTCACTTTGCTACTTGTATTTAGACTTATTCCCAAGTACTATTGGAGTTATATATGTCCGATCCGACCGAACATTTCTCTGCTGCCCAAAACAAAAAATAAAATAAAAATCAAACCTTTCTCTACGTTGTTCTCCATGTATAAATCTCATCTTGAGGAGAAACCTAAATATAGGAATCAAATATGATAACACATCTAATTCTATAATTGGATATGTGCTGTTTGGCTCATTTCTTTTACATTGCATAATTATGGATATGTGCTGTTTGCCTCATTTCTTATACATTGCATGATTACCCTTACATGAAAAAGAGATTTAAAATTCAACCGCCAACTGAATTCAACAAAAGCGAGAAGGGAAATACCAATTTACACCCTCATAAATATTGAAGTGTCATTTTGTTCCTCTCGCCCAATACGCATGAAGATTTACTCCTCGAAATTTGTTGCGTTCATGCAGCCTAAAAAGGTAGGTTTTTTCTTCGTTTTCTATTCTGTTGGATAAACAAGTAAAAGCTGTCTGGCATTATTCGATTAGATCATGGTGAGTTTGGGGTAAAGCGAACCAATTTCCATCGAGTTAGGGAGCAAATTGTTACAAATTTGGGTACAAGCAGACTTCATTGATGAATTGTTCAATTTGGCTTCGGTCCATGAGCTTGGACTTCTTAATCATAATTACCATATCACTTGGCAATGGTCCTTTGTAAACAATATCATATCCTTCTTGGTCAACTATTATGCTCTCACTATAATTGTTGATGTCCTTTTCTAGTTCTTCAATGCTAAATATTTTCGCGACTTTTGTAGTTGTGGCTCGTTCATCTAATTGTTGCGACAAAAGCAAGCCCCTATTTTGCCTAAAGTATTGATCTTTGAGCCTATTGAGCTTCATTTTCAAGTGTCCTAAATGTAGAAATTATATATTGAATAGCAGTTGTATTATGAAGGAAAAATTTCAAAAATCCTAAACATATTGCATTTATACCAATTTAGTCATAATTTTTTTGGATTGGTTCAATTTAGTCGTTAACTTTTTCACCAATTTAGTTCATCCAGTCAATTTAGGTCGGAAATCACTGACGTGGACATCAATCCTCACTAAATCCTAAATTGACACAATGAATTTGTTTACGCTAATCTACAAAAAAAATAAAAAAAAATAAAAAGCACACGTTCCACTGCCTATAAGAATTTCATCAAATTAATAGATTAATTCGATATGAAAGAAGTAAACTCAAACTAGCGTCAAGAATACATATTTTCTTTTCCCATGGTACTACAATGTACGTACAGTTTTTTAAGGTCTTACTTTTTTTTAATCCATGTCATTTAAAACATGCACGTATAGAGGCTTTTTCGTTTAATTATACATGCGTCTAAATAACTCAATAAAAGCCCTATCTCTGTGACTAGCTATATCCCTTTCGATGACATGAAAATGCCAAGGACTTGTAGCGTAGAAGAATTTTTTTATAAATGAATTAGCATAACTTCCTCTTTTTCTCATGTCATCTTCATGGATAGATGTTATCAAATCACTAGTAATTAACTTGCTATCTCCGACAACCATGAAAAAAGTTGCTATCAGAATAATACCGCGGTAAATATGGCTTGTACAAAAAATAAGGAAGTTGCATAGGTCGTGCATAACACATAAAAGAAAGACGAAACAACCCGTTGAACCATTTCTATCGGTTCTTAGATACTAATCAAAACATGAGAGAGAAAGGAACGAGTTTGACTTTTGGAAGTAAAAGAGAAAAAAGGAGAAAATTATCCAAAAAATCCTAAATCTATTGTACGGTAATTAATTCAGTCTTAAACTTTTTAATTATGTCAATTTAATCCTAAACTTTTTGACAACTCATCAATTAAGTCTTAAATCTTTCGATAGTGTCAATTTAATCCTAAATTTTTTAACCAGTTACCAATGTAATCCTTTTAACTAATTTCAACTAGAAATTGCCAATCTGACAGTCTAGTCTATGTCGGCTGTCCTATGTGGTGCTACCAAGGCTAACGTGGATAAATTTTTTTTTTTTTATTTCTTCCCAACTTTTTTATAATTTTCTTTTCGTAATTTTATTTTCTTTTTTACCTTCACAAGGCCGTTGGCCTCTAGCTGGGGGTTGGCGACTTCCCTAGTTGTAGCCATGAAAAAGGGTCCCAATGCCCTCGATGTGGCCCGCAAAAGCTTGGGCAAGTGTCGCAATGTCCTTGCCAAATCTAGCAAAGCGAGGGTGTCGTAGCCCTCATCAACCACAATGACCTTGATTTGATGAGGGCTTTGTGGCACTCGCCTAGGGGCTAGCAGAGGTTGCCAGCAGCCTGGTGGTCATGTAAAGAAAAACACAAAATAGAAAGAAAGAAAAAAAAGAAAATTTGAAAATCAATAAAAAATTTCTGAAAATTTTAACAAAAATTATAAATTGTCAATTTTAGATATTTCTAGCCAAAATTAGTTAGAATGACTACATTGGTGATTCGTTAAAATGTTTAGGGCTAAATAGGCAAATCATCAAAAAGTTGAGAACTAAATTAGCATGATTAAAAAATTTAAGACTAAATTGGCAAGTTGCAAAAATGTTTAGGACTAAGTTGGCTACCGTACAAGAGGTTTAGAATTTTTCGGATAATTTTTCTTGTGAATGAGGACATTAGTCATAAGTGATTTTGCCTTGTTTTTTTTTTTTTTTGGGGGGGGGTGTTGATTTAGTACTCCTTGAGGGTACACAATTGTTCCTTCGGAGTCAAGCCAGCTTAGGAAAGGCTACTAAGAAAAAAAAACTCCGAGCACTTGCATTCATATACGACAGCTTAAATAGATAAATAAATAGGTATATGTCTAGTAGAGGTTTCAATGAAACCTTTGCCGCGCCGAAACGTGATGAACCCTTGACCTGGCAGTTGTCCTCAACTATGAGTCGTTTTTTGACAAATTTTTATCTTTATTTTCAACATCATATGCCAATCTACATATGTCTTTCTAGGGAAGTTGCGCCTTTTTTTTTTAATAGCAATATAGCTTTTAGTTCTTGTTACATTTTGCACTTAGAATATTCATACATATTACATTTTGCACTAAAAAAAATTATGCTTGGAGACCTAATATGAAACTATAGTTCGAAACTTCTTTTAGAGCTCTTACTGAACACCCCATTACGAGCTTAATATGGATAACAACAGATCCGTTGTAATGCAATGCGTAGATATTTGCACTTAAATAATTTTGCACATATCTATTGTTGAGACCCAATATGAAACTTAAATAGTTCAACAATTTTGAAAAACTTATAATCAATACAACATGTCCATAATGAGTCCAACGTAGATATCGGAACGCAAAGCACAAGTACACTATGTTTCTTGAACTTATATATAGTCCCAACCTAATATAAATTTTGGATAAAACACGATGAGAACATCACTTATAAACTTGATCCGCGTTTATGTATATGATTTATAGAGCTTACGCCATAAGTATATGAGATCTGAAACGATTCCTATTCTAGGCACGGGGAAGTAAAAGAAATATGCGTGTCAATTTTGTGTTTGCTATAATCTAATCGAATCATTACGGATGCATTAAAATGAGAGAATCTATTCATAAATTCAACAGCGGATATGCACTAGGGTACTTGAGCTTGTTGATGGAGTAGGTAATTAGCACATGTAAAGTACTTTGAATGTACAATATGTTCTTTTTTATTTGAAATAAACTTAGCTATTAATAAGCATAAGATAATACATATAACAAGACCAATGGAATTGAGTATAACAAGACCAATGGAATTGAGTTGGGGAGCCGCGAAATACAACAAGTAGACGAAAGAAATCGGTTGAAGTAGTATGAAGTACAATTGTTGAAATAATCACATCAACATTTTCCCCTGTAAAACCAATATAAACATATTCCTTATGCTTCTTGATTTACATATTCCAGTAAAAGTGCACAGACCTCGCGTTTATATAGAAACCGGCATTAGAAATATATATATGTATGTACATATGTATGTATGTACATATATGTATTTTTAAATCGCCTTATTGCAAAATATTAGGATTATCAATCAATGGAAAGTAATTATTGATACAATACGAAGAAATGGGAAGCACATATACATGGAAAGATACCGATATCTCAAGATTGAAGTACATGGCTGATAAAGCATCCACAGAATATTTCTTAAACAACTAATTTGGGGTATTTTGGTAAGGAGCTATTTTCTTGATATAATAGTAAACCATAGTGAAAAGCTAAAGCAAATTAACAAGAAATCAAGAAGAGATAATATAGTCATTACAGATACTAGATATACAAAAAGTAAATCAAAAGGGTTCATGAATCTAGTATATTGTTTCTGGGCACTTCATCAACATTATTTTGCAACTCGCGTAAAAAGGCAAATAAAGAGATTGCGACGTCTCATATCATAGAAATTTGGACTGAGACAACTGAATGCATCTTCATCTCGCTGGTAAGAGTGATTGATCCTCCTCCATTGACGTTAGCTCTACTTCTGCATTCAATTGCATCGACATGGGAATCACACTCGAAGCATAGATAGATCCAATTCTAATGCGATCGATCTCTTCTTCATTTTGCCGGGCGACCATGGGATTTCGTAGCGATCGTACTCGTTCCAATTCCATCGCCACTTGCTTCATTGTAGGCCTGTTCCTTCCATGACGTCTTAAGCATCTTTTTGCCAAGTTGGACACTGCAATAATTTCTTCGTTCTTGCCATGGTCTAATACCTCCTTATCAAGAACGTCGAACAAGCGATTCTCCTCCATTGAAATGATGAAGTATGAGGCTAGATTTCTGTCCTCTTCTGACCTATGTTGAGAAATTGGCCGTTCTCTAGTTAGTAGCTCGACAAGGACAACCCCAAAGCTATATACATCACTCTTGTCTGTAAATTGACTTGTTTGGTAGTACTCAGGGTCCAAGTATCCAAAGGTTCCTTGCACCGTTATGGTCAAGTGTGTTTGGTCAATGGGAATCAATTTGGAAGCTCCAAAATCCGCCACTTTGGCTCGATATTTTTCATCCAAAAGTATATTTGATGACTTGATATCACGATGATAAATCGGTATTGCTGCATCAAAGTGCAAATATGAAAGAGCCGCAGCAACTTCATTGGCAATTCTTAATCGCATTTCCCACGAGATGGGAAATTCTTCATCTGGATCATGAAGATAGCGGTAGAGAGTTCCATTGGGGACGAATTCATAAACTAGAAGAGGGATTTCACTCTCCAAACAGAATCCTAATAGCTTGACCACATTTCTATGATTGATTCCAGAGAGAATAACGATTTCGTTGACGAACTGTTTGACTTGTCCTACATCAATAACCTTGTATTTCTTGACCGCAACTACCGTTCCGTCTATCAACATTCCTTTGTAAACAGTTCCTTGACCACCTTGACCCAATATTCGATTCTCATTGAAATGATCCGTAGCCATGTCTAACACCGTTGAGGCAAATAACTTGCCTTTGTCCACATGATTGTCTTCAATAGAAGTTAGGCGTTGTTCCAACAAAAATCCGCCGTTACGTTCAAAGAACTTTTGTTTGAGCTTTGCCTCACGCCTTCTTTTGATGTATTTGTCCAACCACCAACAAAGCAAAAGCAACATTATGGCTCCGGCACCCGTGCCTGCCCCTGTGTCCAAAAAAGTCAACGGGAATTGCTACAATCAAATTGTTAAAAGCATAGACTATGAAATTATAAATAAGATTATCCAAGAAATCCTAAACTTATTAAAAGACAATCAATTTAGTCATAAATCTTTCAATTGTTCCAATTTAGTTCTAAACATTTTGATGATTTACCAATTTAGTCCTAAACTTTTTATCGATTTATCAATTTAGTCATTCTCATCAATTTTGGCCAAAAATCACTAACCATCCTACGTTGCACGACTTGTGTTAATGTGGATAATTTTTACAATTTTTTTTTTGCTTTCATTTTATTTTTTTATTTTTTCCTTTTTCTCTTTACCAGCCTCGGGCGTGGGTTGTGGTCATTGGCCTCAGGTGAGGGATGCCTATGCCTGGGTTGCCAAGGGTAACCCTTGCAAGCCCAGGCCTAGGCTGCCCTCGCCTGAGGCCAGCAACCTTCGCCCACCATCATCGAGGCTTAACAATGGCCGATGGAGGGAAAAAGGGAAAAAGAAAAAGAGAGGTAAAGAAAAAGTTAGAAAAAATTTAAAAGAAAAAAATTTCCACATCATTGAACAAAAGGACTAAATTAGCAAATCATCAAAAGTTTTAAGATTGAATCGACATTATTAAAAGATAGAGGACTAAATTGGTAAATTATCAAAATGTTTAGGATTAAATTAGCACCTCATGCCTCATGCAAGACAAGTTTCTTTATCCCATCCCCATTCTCCCTATAATGTCAATTCTATTTTTTTTTTAAAAAAATCTATAAGCACAATTCATGATCGTAAGAAGATAAAAACGACATAAAGAGGATAGGGACGAGAGAAAATTGGACAATTACACCGGACCAAGGAAATGGGACTTACCTGGATTGCACAAAATAAAATAAAATAAAAACTATTAGTAATCAATTGTTCCTTTTCGATCTGAGCTGTGCTGCCATAAATGATGTCGGCGTTGCTGCTTACTACTACAAGAGACCATCCCATGGTGGTTGCGCGAGTAGCATCGACACCGACATGTGACACCCGACACGACACGACACGATACGCCGATACATCATTTCTCAAAAAATTGAGAATTTCGACGTGTTGGAACATGTTGTATATTAAATATATATTTTATATAAATAATAAATTATTATTAATCTGATTCAAATTCACAAATAAATAAATAATAATAAAATCATATAATAAATTTACATTAAAAACATTAATCTACCATTTATTAATATCCTTCATTGTTTCAATTTGACAAATTCAACTCAATTTCAATAAATCCATACAAAATGGAAAGAAAAAAACAAGTAATTCACATTCTAGACTTCGGTGTTAGACATGTTGGAAAAAAGAAAAAGAAAAATCTTGAGGGTAAATTGTGTATTAAGGAAAGTTAGAGTCAAAAGAGAATAAAAGAAAATATTAGATTTTTATTCTTTCCTAATTTGTTATTTGTATTATTGATTTTTATTTTTTTCACATATATATATATTTTGACCCTTCATTTATTGAAATTTTTTAAAATTAACCTCTCATGTCAGAATGTGTGTCGGAGACTCGCATGTTGAATTTCGACTTGAGTGTTAAAGAGTGTTAGAAAAATTGACCAATTGTCGGAATTTCCAATACATGTTTACTGAGTGTTGGAGAGTGTTCGAGTGTCCGAGAGTGTCGGACACGTGTCGAAGTGTGTGACACGACATAAAGGCTTGGGAAAGTGTCCGTGTTTCCTAAGTGGTTGCAACTTTCAGGGAACATCGTTGAGGGACTCTCTCTCTAGATTTGAGGTCATGAAACCACCACGGTGTCGCACTCCCTAGGCGGCAACAGGAACCACCGCGGTATATGGTCGTCTGGTCACCATTCTCTCCAGTCTCCCCTCATTTTCTTTTTCTCTATTTCCAGCCAGCTCTCTCTTTATGGGTTTAGTTTCTTTCTTCAAGTACTTTCTTTTTTTTTTATTATTTATTTGAAAATTTTCTGTTGAGTTTTGAGTTCTCTTTATTGTGACAGAGAGATCAGTTCATCATCAAAATCAGTGGATTTAAATAATGCTCTTTGAGACAGACACCCAAGTAAAATGAAAGAACATACCAACAAGTATATGCCCCAAATGTGATGGATTAGCAGTGCATCCTTGCCCACCCTTCCTGCCATCACCATGATAACCCTTGGGGCATGAACAAATATAACTCCCATCAATGTTATGGCAAATTCCGCTGCACTGGCTCTTATGTTGATCAGCACATTCGTCAATATCTACAAAAACACACACACATATCCAAAGTGATGAACGTAAGAAGAAATGGAAAGGATGACGATAAGTTACATTTAATCTTTGTCGGGGTATATCAGTAGTAAGGACAAAGTAAAGAACGTCAATTTGAAAATACCTTGACAACCATTCGTGAGATACGGATTGCCGTGGTAACCTTCTGAACAAGTGCACTTGTACCCCACTCCATTTTCAGCATCGGTACAATTGGTATTCGCGGTGCACATGTAGTTCTCACTGCTCTTGGCGAACTCGCAATTGTTGTCCCCTACTGCCCAGTCGAGAACCAAGGGAGCCGTCCGAAGTTCAAGTCGCCGAAGATCATCAGAACTGAAGTTGTAGAAACCATTCGCCGCAACAAAAGCATAGCTGCAAGGGTTGAAATCCAAGACTTTTCTATGATAATTATAGCTAGAAAGGGAGATATTGTAGTTGAACAAGTTCATAGGTATGCTCGTCTCGCAGCAACCCATACCCGAGCACGAGCCATTAATCACTCTGGAAATGTTATCGCATGTCGAGATACATCCAAAGGCGAAATCGCCGTAAGTGTCCAAGAAGGTCGCATACGTATCGCATCCGACACCTATGAACTTGTTCTTGGTGTCGGATATGGGGAAGTCACTGAGGGTGAGTTCGGGAGAGTAGCTTAAAGCAGCAATATACCCTGAAGAGTCATAGCAGTCTCGGCCGATCCACGTGTTTACTCGCATCTCGTGATCCTCGAGAGAGATGTCGAGTATTTGCAAGCGACCTCCTTCATTATCTATATAAGGCTTTGGAGGGTTAGTAGAGTTATCACAAGCAACTCTAAAAGAGGAATTTCCGATGCTGCAGTCGGATTCACTGTCACTCAATCCGAAGGGATATGGAATCGAGATGTTTCCACAAGTGCTTCGGCATCCGGGCTTCGTTATTGAAACATCAGCTTCTGCTATATGGATGCGGCATGCACCCAATACGACGGTCCCAAGCACGACAACTCTCGAGAGAAGCTCCTGGATGAACATGGTTCTTCAAACTCTTACAATTGTCTTTTGATAAATTAACTTGATAGGATCGAGGGCATACACAAAAATAGAAGTAAGATGGTCTTCTTATATAAAACCACATACATGGGGTGAGATCTGATCATTGCTAAGCCAAAAGGACTTTGGGAGTCTGAAATTGATTTTTAGAGATTTTTTGAGGGTCACCTGTAAAGTTTCCGGTAAATGCCAAGTCAATGGGGTTGGTTTCCTCAACAACTTCTCATGCACGTTAATACGTCAAATCGGGATTTCCTCGACAACTTCTCATGCACGTTAATACGTCAAATCGGGATTTGTCGTTGCCCGCCAACTTTGACAGCATTGTTGATAGAAAGTATCAATGATGCTGGCTGCTGTCATTATATTGCCAAGACTTGAGAAGTCAAGCAAAACAAGAGAAAGCGTATGCAAGGCAGGAGAGATCACACCCCAGAACAGGAGAATGAGAAAGAAGAAAAATCAACATGAGCAGACTGGTTTGAGCGGATGATTGTGTTCATGAAAATGTGTTTCGAGGTGCATGGATTTAGACTAAAAGAAAATTGTATTTTGCTGTCAATAGACTATATATATGCACTCTAGAGAAGAATAATGGGTAGCTTCAAAATAATTAATCAACTAGCTTTGTTGCGTTGCAAAATTAAGATTTCAAAATAAGATTCCATTATATACTTTTAAATTAAGAAAATGTATGTTGCATGTGGATTTTTTTTCCTTTTTTTGGATTAGAATTTCTAATTAATATGGATTGCGGTTGACATGTATTTGCAGAGAATTATCATTGCAAAGAATTTTATTTTTCTTTTAATTTAGTATCTGTGTTGTCAATATTTTGTTACATCTTCATAATTTTGAGGAGCGTCCTATCACTCCCAAATCATACTCCCTAATTAACTCTATATATCATTCTAAATTAAATCTGACCAATATATATTTCCCCTTTGTCGGGCTATATACTCTCATAATGATACATGACAAGTACGAATATGTTCTATGAATATAATTAAGTACGAAGAAGCTGGTCTAGGTTGGACTTTACTTCACCAAGATTCAATTTCGCGGAAAATGCCGAGAACACCAAAAAGCCTATCCTTCATTTTAGGCAGGGGGGGTCATAATTTAGTAATAGTTTCATTTTTCGCATGGAAACGATGGGGGTTTGGGTAAACGAGATGCATGTGTCTCGCATCGAACCAGCTTTAGATGTCCCGTAAGTCCAATAATCATAACAATACAAATATAAAGAAGCTTAGTATTTGATCATGTGATCTTATAATTCGTAATAATAACCTAATGTACAAGGATATGTTAACTTCTTTGGCAGAATGCACAGTGAGTTCTGTAATTGAAAAAAAAATCCTCACACCAAGACTTTTTGTTTCGTGAAAAATGAATGATTCTAAAAACATTCTCTTAAAAATGATATCTTATATCTCTTATATAAATGAGAGAATAAAAAATATTTTCATTGGGCATGATGAGACAATTAAATGGCCATAACTCATAGCCACTTACATGAGACGATTTAGTGATAAATCCTCGTGTGACAAAATCTTCCGCTAAAGAGGTAAAGCAATTTCGACCTGTCCACACAGCTACTCGCATCTCACGATCCTCGACAGAGATGTTGAGTATTTGTATGTTAGTACTTTTATTGACCATATAAGGTGCGGGAGGGTCACTAGAGTCATTGAAAATCGACAATAAACGATAGGGCTTTCAATGCGGCAATTAGAATTACTGTAGCTCAATCCAAAAGAGTGTGGAATCGAGAGATTTCCACGGGAACTTTGGCATCCAGGCTTCGTCTTTGAATCACCAGCTTCTGCTATGTGATTGTGGTATGACCATGGTTCTTCCTTCAACTCTCTGCATATGCTATGTTTTTTATTTCTTGTTTTTGTCTTTTGATGGATTAATCTGATGGGTTGGGGCGTAAGCAAGGAGAAGGAATGTGGGTTTTGTCTTCATTGTTTTTCTTTTGGGTCAAGTAGCTATAGTTATTGGCTCAGTTCAAGCCGCGGAGTTAACATCAGCTGGTCCTAGACACTTGCATGAGACATTTCAATGATAATTCCGCGTGTGACAAAGTCTTGTGCCGTGCGTTGCACGGTTACATTTGTTGGAAAAATTCTCTTAAGGTATTTTAAAGTCGACAAAACATTTCCATCAGTCTAGTCTGAAGACTTGCAGACTCTACTGGCAAAGTCTGAAGACTAAAGTCTGAAGATATCAAGACTCAAGTTTCAAAGTCTACTCTCATTGATAGTTTCCAGACCGACAAAGTTAAAACTTATATTCTCATTTTATCTAGTATGGTTTTGACTTCAACGGTTAAGGAATATCTCTTAACTGGAATTAGCACTACAAGATCTTATATTCGTATTCGAATAATCTAGATTCTCTAGATTCGCAACTTATATTTGGAAGGTTTTATTTATAGAAACCAAGATCCTGATTGTATGGGCGAACATGATTGATGGGCTATCAACACTTGCCTTAAAGAGCTCGAGATCTCTTTAAATTGATTCTGTCCAACGGGTTGATTGGAAGAACTTCTTTGGAAGGTGCCAACGGTAATGAAGGCATGAAGAAGTATTTAAGAGAGACGCTCAAGTTGTTGAAGGGTGCCAGATAGAAGAATTCCAAAGTCTGAATCTCCTTGTTGTTTTGTGATCCTATTCTTCGAGCTATACTTGTAATCAAAAGAGAGACTGAAGTGTGGTGAGACTTTGAGGAAGTGTAGTAGAGTCTCTACACTGTGGAATCAAGGGCGTGGGATTGTAAATTCTATTTTTGATTCTTAGTGAAATCCAACCAGAGAACTGTCCATGCGGGAGAGTGGACGTAGGCTTGGTCTAAGCCGAACCACTATAAATTTGGAGTCTTGATTCTCTATCCCTAATCCTTTTACTTTTCATTACTTTCATTTGCAGCGATTATTGTTTTTAAATACTTAATCTCTCATCAAAGAAATTGCTTATACATTCGGTTAAAATTATAAGAATCGTCTTAGTCACCTATTCACCCCCCTCTAGGTGCTCATACTAATTCTAACAACATTTTTCAAATGCATGATTTATCCGACACATTCTTCTTGGAATCCTTTGTCATTATTCATCGGGAGGAGCAAGCTAGTGTGAGCTAGAGATTGGAGTACTCTTGTCCAATAAAAGTTGTTCTTACTTTCCAAATTCTCTATCTCCCTCCGTGGGAAAACAAAAGTCCGGTCTTCTCCTTTCCCAATCAATCTTTGATAGTTGGAATATTGGGGCAAAACTTAAAAGTTGATGGGAAAGGAGAAGACCTGCACCCCTCATCTTTTACAAAGAAAGAGTCCCCTTGATAAACTCTATAATACGGCAATTCCAAAACAAATTATTGCTCTATATCTCTTGATCGTTAAACACAATTCCTTCATTTTTTTAACGAATTTCATCGGTTGAACAACAAGAATTAATGAGAAACTTAGAAATTTCTCTCTACAATATCCTTGAATTTCTTTATAGACCCTTTGAAAATCCCAAACTACCTATTGGTAATTGTGTGTGTGCCAACTCATTAATTTATCAATTAGGGCTTCCGTCCTCACCACCACAAGCATCTACAAGTTTTTTTTTTTTCACTAGGGCCCTTGGGTTTTGATTTCTTAAAATAGAACAAAACTTCACTTATTTTCTTTCTAAATAAACTTAAAGTAATTGTCCAATTTTGAAAATATTATGAAAAATTACATACATCCCGTATTGAATTGATATGTTTCAAAAAAGATTTTTAAGAATTTTACATGATAAAAGTTTGACAAAGATTTTTAAAAAATGAAAAGCAAATAGTTAAAATCATGGGAAAATGTTATCAAAAACTCTAAATTATACCCACTAGGGCCCTTGGGTTTTGATTTCTTAAAATAGAACAAAACTTCACTTATTTTCTTTCTAAATAAACTTAAAGTAATTGTCCGATTTTGAAAATATTATGAAAAATTACATACATCCTGTGTTGAATTGATATGTTTCAAAAAAGATTTTTAAGAATTTTACACGATTAAAGTTTGACAAAGATTTTTGAAAAATGAAAAGCAAATAGTTAAAATCATGGGAAAATGTTATCAAAAACTCTAAATTATACCCATTGTAACATATTTACTATAAACAAAAAATTTGCGATACTAAAAAGGTGAACATTGTATATGTGTAACACATTTACCCTCCATTAGGGATTTGTAAACGAAAGGCAAACATTGTTGATAGAGTGCCACATGGCTTAAGTAAAACGAAAACGATGTCATTTTGATTAAAAAATGATCTGAAGAAATCTTGATGGTGAGTTAATGTATCATGCAAGTACAAGTGTGGGGTTTTTAATGTAAAAAGAAAAAATTTAGGGTACATATGCTAAGTAGGCATCGTTTGGATTTTTTATATTACAAAAAAGAATGTATTCAATAGGAAATTTAAAAGTGGTATTGTGTTGCCGATTTGAGAGCTTACCTCGTACTCTAACAATTATATCGCACATAAATAAATAGAACGTCTCTTTTTTTTCTTTTTTCTTTTTTCTTTTTATAAATAAACTCCATAATAGATAGAATTAATGAATGTACTATCTTTTAAACGCTATCATAAGGGTATTGCGGCAGAACTTCAATTAGATATAACAAATGTGCGGGATGGTCACTAGAGTCATTGAAAATCGACAATAAACGATGGGGCTTTCAATGCGGCAATTAGAATTACTGTAGCTCAATCCAAAAGAGTATGGAATCGAGAGATTTCCACGGGAACTTTGGCATCCAGGCTTCGTCTTTGAATCACCAGCTTCTGCTATGTGATTGTGGTATGACCATGGTTCTTCCTTCAACTCTCTGCATATGCTATGTTTTTTATTTTTCGTTTTTGTCTTTTGATGGATTAGTCTGATGGGCTGGGGCGTAAGCAAGGATAAGGAATGTGGGTTTTGTCTTCATTGTTTTTCTTTTGGGTCGAGTAGCTGTAGTTATCGGCTCAGTTCAAGCCGCGGAGTTAACATCAGCTGGTCCTAGACACTTGCATGAGACATTTCAATGATAATTCCGTGTGTGACAAAGTCTTGTGCCGTGCGTTGCACAGTTACATTTTCCAAATGCATGATTTATCCGACACATTCTTCTTGGAATCCTTTGTCATTATTCATCGGGAGGAGCAAGCTAGTGTGAGCCAGAGATTGGAGTACTCTTGTCCAATAAAAGCTGTTCTTACTTTCCAAATTCTCTCTCTCCCTCCGTGGGAAAACAAAAGTCCGGTCTTCTCCTTTCCCAATCAATCTTTGATAGTTGGAATATTAGGGCAAAACTTAAAAGTTGATGGGAAAGGAGAAGACTTGCACCCCTCATCTTTTACAAAGAAAGAGTCCCCTTGATAAACTCTATAATACGGCAATTCCAAAACAAATTATTGCTCTATATCTCTTGATCGTTAAACACAATTCCTTCATTTTTTTTAACGAATTTCATCGGTTGAACAACAAGAATTAATGAGAAACTTAGAAATTTCTCTCTACGATATCCTTGAATTTCTTTATAGACCCTTTGAAAATCCCAAACTACCTATTGGTAATTGTGTGTGTGCCAACTCATTAATTTATCAATTAGGGCTTCCGTCCTCACCACCACAAGCGTCTACAAGTTTTTTTTTTCACTAGGGCCCTTGGGTTTTGATTTCTTAAAATAGAACAAAACTTCACTTATTTTCTTTCTAAATAAACTTAAAGTAATTGTCCAATTTTGAAAATATTATGAAAAATTACATACATCCTGTATTGAATTGATATGTTTCAAAAAAGATTTTTAAGAATTTTACATGATAAAAGTTTGACAAAGATTTTTAAAAAATGAAAAGCAAATAGTTAAAAAAATCATGGGAAAATGTTATCAAAAACTCTAAATTATACCCACTAGGGCCCTTGGGTTTTGATTTCTTAAGATAGAACAAAACTTCACTTATTTTCTTTCTAAATAAACTTAAAGTAATTGTCCGATTTTGAAAATATTATGAAAAATTACATACATCCTGTGTTGAATTGATATGTTTCAAAAAAGATTTTTAAGAATTTTACACGATTAAAGTTTGACAAAGATTTTTGAAAAATGAAAAGCAAATAGTTAAAATCATGGGAAAATGTTATCAAAAACTCTAAATTATACCCACTGTAACATATTTACTATAAAAAAAAATTGTGTTACTAAAAAGGTGAACATTGTATATGGGTAACACATTTACCCTCAATCAGGGATTTATAAATGAAAGGCAAACTTTGTTGATAGAGTGCCACATGGCTTAAGTAAAATGAAAGCGATGTCATTTTGATTGAAAAATGATCTGAAGAAATCTTGATGGTGAGTTAATGTATCATGCAAGTACAAGTGTGGGGTTTTTAATGTAAAAAGAAAAATTTTAGGGTAAATTTGTTACAGTAGGCATCTTTTGGATTTTTTATATTACAAAAAAGAATGTATTCAATAGGAAATTTAAAAGCGGTATTGTGTTGCCGATTTGAGAGCTTACCTTGTACTCTAACAATTATAGCGCACATAAATAAATAGAACGTCTCTTATTTTTCTTTTTTCTTTTTATAAATAAACTCCATAATAGATAGAATTAATGAATGTAATATCTTTTAATACACTATCATAAGGGTATTGTGGCATAACTTCAATTAGATATAACAAATGTGATAGTCCATCGACAAATTAACTTGGCCTGAGTCAGTCGACTCACCCTAGTAAGAAATTGTTGATTCATATCAATTTGGGTTTCGATTTGAAATCTCAAAGAACAAGAACTAACCAACCTATTTATAGAGAAGAATGAAGTCTGCGGTGTCTAAATCTACAAAATAGAAAACATAATCCTCAAACTAAATTACATATTTTAGTTCAGAGTAAAGCCACGGATATGGTCTAAGATATGATTGTTCCTACGTAAAAAGGACTTTGGGAGTCCGAAATTGATTTTCAGAAATTTATTGAGGGTCATCTATAGAGTTTCAGGTAAATGCTAAGTCAACTTGGTCGGTCTCCTCGATAGTTTCTCATCTACGACAATATGTCTCATCGAGATTTGTTATAGCCCACCAATTTTGATTGCATCATTGATAGAGAGAGTATCAATGATGCGGGCCACTTTCATTGTAGTGCCAAGACTCAAGAAGTCAAGCAAAACAAGTGTAAGCATGTGCAGTGGGGAGGAGATTACAACCCCAAAACAGGAGAACGAGAAAAGAAGAAAATAAACAAGAGTAGACTAATTTGAGCTAGTGATTGTATGTATGAAATGTGTTTCAAGGTGGATGGATTTGTACTCGAAAAATTGTATGTTTATGTTGGTAGACTGTATATGCATTTCGAAAAAGAATAACGTGTAGTTTCAAAATAATAAATCGATTTGCTTCAAAGAGGTTAAATATAAAAAATTTCAATTGTTGCTCGGCAAAATTCAGATTTCTAAGACAAGATACATCACAAGTGGACTTTTTTCTTCCTTTTTCTGGGCTAGAATTTCTAATTACTATGGATTGCAGTTGATATGTATTGCCGATAATTATCATTGCAAAGAATTTTATTTTTCCTTCAATCTAGTACCCGTGTTGTATATATTTTGTTAAATTTTCATAATTTCGAGGAACATCCTATCTTGCTATCATCGAGATAACAAAGAAACGTAATCACGGTTACCAAAAGTCATTTTTGAAGAAACTAATCTAATCAAACTACGAGCATAATAGATCTAAGGATTAAAAATGTTATAAAACTCCTAAACCTATTGCATTTGTTCCAATTTAGACCTAAACTTTCTAACGGTGTCATTTTAGACATAAATCTTTTGACCTAGAGTTTAAGGCAATGCCTCTCCCCCCATGGGAAAACAAAAGTCTGGTCTTCTCCTTTCCAAATGATTTTTGATAGTTGGAATATTGGGATAATACTTAAAAGTCGATAGGGAAAAGAGAAGACCTAACCCTTCGTCTTTTACAAAGAAAGAGACTTCTTCGTAAACTCTAAAATACAACAATTTCAAAACATAATATTGCTACGTAACTCTCGATCTTCAAACGACAATCTCTTCGTTTTTTAACGAATTTCATTAGTTGAACGACAAGAACTAATGATAACCTTAAAAGATTTCTCTCCATAATATTCTTAAATTTCTTTATAGATCCTTTGAAAATCCCAAACTATCTATGTATCGGATGATGCATTTGGTAAATGATGTGTGTCCCAACTCATTAACTTATTAATTGGGGTTCCCACTCTCACCAGCACAAGCATCTGCAAACTTTTTATTTAGTGCCCTTGGGTTTTGATTTCTTAAAATAGAACAAAACTTCACTTATTATTATGTTATAACACTATTATAAATCTAATTATTTTGCATTTTGGAAATAAAAAAGAGTTCTATTTTCTACTTTTCAAATAAAAAATCCATAACCATGGGACACATTGTTTCAAATTCATTTATGAAAGTCTGTATGTGGTTGTATTTTTCTTGATCTAAAGTAATATGCTTCAAAATTTATTGGCCTCTCTTTTTGTCTTAAATTGCACTTTTTAGTGAAAATAATGTGTTTACTCGTATATAAGTTACATCCTAATATGATGTATGACTATTCATCAAGTAAAATGTGCTTCATGTACTATGAAAAGAGGTGAATACCACGTGATGGGAATATGATATTGTACTAACATCACACGAGGAATAAGTCCTATATGACTATTCGTCCTTCATGTGTTTTGGGGTTAGTTCTCTCCTCGACCAATGATGTGTAGCTATACTAACACAAACGTGTAATTTGTACATGTCTATGCGTGAATCGGGAGCAATTGCTGACTTAATTCTTAATAACATTGTCATTAAACAATTGAGCTTTTAAAGTGTCGATTTGATCAACTGAATCATTTAGTATTTTCACATTAGTTGAGTTACATCCTCAAGCGTTCTGATTTCATGTGTTATCTGCCAACCATTGTTGATGGCCCTGCATAAAAGTGGAGGAGGTACACATATAATGGAGGAAGGGGCCATATATATTTATTAAGTTTGGAAAAGTTGGAGTGGACTGACAAGTCCATTGTGTACGGAGTGATAAAGATGAACTACAAATTCCAAAAACAAGTACAAACATACGTAATGGATAAATAATTGTATTCCAAGGACGATAAATAAATGCATCATTGACCATCAATGAGCAGGTATTTCATGTAGCTTATATGTCCACTAAGTTCAATCGGGCTGTTAGGTCCAATGGAGCAAGATTCACGTGGAACTTGGTCATTAATTCCATACCAAAATCCAGTTTAGTGTACATACTACTCTCATATATCATAATTTCTCATTAAGAACAATAAGCCATGAGCCAAAGGATGCTAGGAAAAATCAGCGTAGACATAGCTTTCGAGTATATTTATTTTTTTGAGGGGAAAAATTATTTTTACTATTAGCTGCACGCTGGTAGACTAAAATGAATAAAATTTTATCTACACAGGATATACCCACTCAAAACTACATTCATTTGCGCCGATATACGAACTAATCGCGTTGTATTATTGTTATTATTATTTTTTGTTTTGTTTTAGGCTCATGACTTTGGTCAACAATTTAGAAAACTTTCCAATGTCAACAGGACGATGCTTCTTGTTAAGGATGTTAATGTTCGATTCAGAAGGAATTGGCTTTCACAACTATCTTAAAGCCAAATACGACCGGCAAATGTAATTACGAAGCCCGATTCCTTCGAAGCTTAAGAAGCGAAAATGAAGAGGAGGCTTTACAAAGCAAAAATCGAAAGAGATGCGACTTCAATTACTGCAACTTGTAGTCGAACACGGAGAGGATTCTTTGGTTGATCATATTGGGGGAGCTACATTCTCTGCGACACCAATATGAACTCCAACTCTTTTAACAAGCTGGCATTATTCACCCAAAAAAAAAAATTTGAAGTAGCAATTGACATTTCGTTCGACATTGGAAAAAAATCATATACTTTGTCAAAAAAAAAAACTCAGTATTATAAAGGGTTTTAATGGATTTGATAGCCACAAGCACGTGCAAGCGAGAGATTGGGGATGAGTGGTCAGTCCAACCTGGTGACTAGTGGCGGTGGTTATCTCATGGATCCGATAGTTGCTTGGTGTCACTAGAGGGTAGTGTGTGGGGCTCTTGACTGTTGAGTCTAAACCCGAGCTCTAATATCATGTAAAAATTTGGTGGGATCACCGCCCACCATTCTAATAACTTAAATTATTAAATTAATGTGTGGTTTAATATTTAATTATTATAATACTCCCCATAATGAAGAGGATACGAGCATCGCTTGTGTCGGACGACATAACATGATGAATAATTATATTCAGTTAAGGATATGCACAATAAAAGGCTGATATGAAGAGTCACCTCAATATATATACAATTATTAAAGAAATAAAATTAAGGGAAATATCATAATTAACTTTCGTGCAGCATTATAAGCAAGTAAGAATATTCATAACTTTGATTACACGGAGAGAGAAAACACTTGAGGTAATATTCTTTCTTTTTCACCACTAAACGAATCCTCCTTTTTTAAGAGAAAGTATAAAATGGACACTTTGCTTCTTTCAATAACAGAGCACAACCATTTGTTTAGAATTCAGAAAATTAAAGAAAAGTAGAGAACCATTCCAAATTTCTCACATGGAGTGCAAAGATGAGGTTGATTATTGCACAACAAGGACAGTCAGGTGATTTTACCAGGTGCACTTTCTTAACGTAAAATAGGTAGCAATTTCTTTGTTCTACCTTTCTATAGTTTTTTTTTTTTTTTTCCTTTTGCTTTATAATAAGAAAGATAAGTTTATAAGGGCTAACTGAGAAATATAAAGTCAAACAAAAGTTTGTTTTGGCTTAAAAATATAGATGGATAGATTATATAATTAAGTCGTGGTTTTGTTACGTGTTCGAGATGAGAAAATTCACTTCTGAAAAGGTTGATAGTTTTAAGGAGTCATTTTTTAACCAAACTTTGATTCAAATGAATATCAAATTTATTTTTATTTTAATATGAATAAATGCTAATTGATTAGTGTCCCCATTCTAATTTAACTGTTAGCTCATGAATATATACCGCAATTTGATTGAACGACTACACTCACGAACAAGGATTGCCAAGCAGTAGCACTAAAGTATTTATACATAATTGTCGAGCTGCCTCAAATTTTTTGCTGTTGACATATACTTTCAAGAAACTAAATTTAATAATTTTGTAATTATTTCAAAATTTTCGCTATCTAATTGATTTAAAGAATTAAAAAATAAGACCGGTTGATGAAGATTGAAGAGTCCAATTTAAAAGAACTCTCGTCTAATTTATCTTTTTTTTTTATCGGATATATATATTTATGGTTCGAAATTTTGAATGATCATTAGCCGACAAAAGAAAAAGAAAGAGGACGAAATCATACAGCCTATCACGATCCGCCACGTCCGCAGGAAAGACACTTTCTCTCTCCGCCAGCTCATCCGTCTTCTGCCACGTCACTTTGCCGCGCGAAGATGAAACGTTCGAAAAACAGAGAGGCTCCGGCGTCCGCAACAAAAAATCTTCACCGGAATCCCAAATCCCCTCCTCGAGCCTCACCGAAATCCGCGTGAATCCTGAAACATCAGCAGCCGCTCGTTCCATCCTAGGTTTATTTTTTTCCCCTTATCCTCGCCCGGTGTCAGCTTCAAGTTTTTGCGCTTCGATGGCGGGAAGTTCCGGCCATGGCAGTCCACTCCATGGCGGAGCTGTTCCCTTCCGATCGCAGTGAGTGATGCTCTCTCGGTTCTTCTCTGGTGCTTGCAGTCTCTGCAAACATGTTCGAGTAGCCTCTTGGTTGATTCAGGATTGGATTCTGATTCTGGCTGGTTTTTGCGGTCTCTATAGCCTGGGGCTGATGCCGAGAGTGGCGGCAGCGGCAACTCGGCCGGATGAAATCCTGCTGCAGATCGATCCGGTGGACGGTGGCTTGGATCACGAGGTCGTCGGTGGTCTCCACAGGTAAGTCCACCAATTGAGAGACGTAAGTTTTGATTGATGAACTCGGTTTTTCCCACTTTTAAGCCAAGGAACGTGCTCTGTTTTTGGTAACTATTCGACTGCTAGCTGGCCGGATGCACTGAGATTTGCAGTACCTGTGTTACTATGATCGAATTCGTGATCTTTGGCTACGGTTTTGTTGGAAAAACAAGGTGCGATCTCAATATTCTTTGGGTGATCAAGCGTAGCTTAAGCTTATAAGCAAGGTAAAAACTGTGGAAAAGATTGCTTAGATTCGAGCACCAGAGGTTACCAGGGAATAGAATCTGCGCTTTTGTCGTTTGTCTGTTCTCTCATCCCCTTGGGGGAGAGATCAATCATAATCACTTTTTTCTTAAAAAGCTGAGATTGTAGTTTTTAAGAAGTGTCAAGAGTTAACTATTGAAGCTGCCATTGCTTTTGTGCAGGTAGCCTAGGAGATAGACAGAGAGGGGAAGTTCCAGAATGACATGCTTAATCAGCTGGTATATATTTTTCTTTGGACAGATAGCCATCACTTTCTGTTCCTTCCTTGAAACCGGGTGAGTGCCATTCGACTAATCTGTCACAACAAATGGAGTGACTGCCATAGCACGATGGTGTGAGATTAAGTTTCCTCACGAAAATCTGCGGGCCTTCTAATTCAAGCTGCTTGTTGCCTGTATGTTTATTCTTCACGTGACTGTGTGAAACATTATGTGTCACGCCCCGATCCTCGAGTATGCGCCCATCCCTCACCTTGGTCGATTAATAACGTGCGATATCCTAGGACTACGTATTGCCAACTCTTTCAATTTATTATGTGCATGCGAAAACAGTTATAAATCGCCAGACAATAAAACATTGGGATAGAAAAGCAGGCCATATTTTTCATATTAAAATTCACAAGCACATTTTTATTTACAGCATAAAAGTCTCACACCTATCTACACTAAGACGGGGTTCACAAAGGGATGGGAACTCAATCCACATCCGGGTTGTACTCAAGATCCCTCTCTATATCATCTTCTTCTTCAAAAATCTTTCTCCTCCTTAGGATTCACGTCAGTGCTCTCCTTCTCAAGTTCCTCCTCTTCAGCTCTTATCAGGGTCCTGAAATGTTGTCCCACAATCGGGATGAGACTATGTTTCAACAAGTTCTATCCCCTAAGACTCGATTAGTAAGCCAATACACTATGGGCTGCCTAAACAAGCACAAGTCAGAGGACTTACCTTGGCCTCAGATTCCACCTGCAATTCAGTACAATTCATAATAGGCACCCAATTACTCATAACAAATCAAACTAGTCGATTACATGTCACAGAGCACACGCGCATTCTCTAAGGCACTAATTCACCAAAGTGATGCATCAAATCACCGAGCCCATATGTCTCTCCCAAGATGCCTCACTTAATTCCCTGGGCCCACATGCATTCTCTAAGGCACTAGTTCACCAAAGTGATGCATCAATTCACCGAGCTCACGTGCCCTTTTAGATGCCACTCTCAAGATTCAATGGCTTTACGGTCCCACCCGACCTTCTCAAGATTTAATTGCTTTACGGTCCCACCCAACTCTCTCAAGATCTAGTGGCTTTATGGTCCCACCTGACATTCTCAAGATCTAGTGGCTTTACGATCCCACCCGACCCTCTCAAGATCTAGTTTAGGAATGAATCTTAAATTCACTTATAAATTGCTTTAGCACTAAATAAAGCTCAAATAAATAAATGGACTGCACCACGACGATCAGCACGAAATTCCGGTCACTAGCCATCCTGGTTGAATTTCCGGAAAAATAAATAATTAAATAATTAATTTCGAAAATTAAATAAATAAATACTAAAAATCCAATTTAGGCCCATAATGCTTGATTGGAAGCCGAGACGAACTCGGAAAATTACTGAGACTCGCTCAATAAATAACATGGCATGTCTACTTGTTAATGTCTATTTTTAACCATCTAACATGCATAATTAAGTCTTTAATTTAATTTATCTAAATTAATCTAACCACATAATTGCAATTAATTAAATCTAACCAACCCTAAGTATAATTAACAGACTAAGAAAGCATTAGTGAGTAAAACTCACTTGATTAAAAGCGAGGACCAGAACACCGCGGCGACGACGAGACGGCGGCTGAAATTCGGATTTTCGGCGACATCGACGGACACTCGGGCCGGGCCCAAAAGTCTTGCTTCGCGGGCTTGTGGTTCAAAAAGGCTTGCTGGACTTCACCAAATTGGGCTTCAAGTGGCTGAATGAAATTCACTTGACTGGGCTGCGAATGGGCTGACTTCGCTGGGCTTGAAATTGGGCTGCAAATGGGCCCAACCGTAGGCTGCTGGTCTTCAATGGAACGGAGGGGGATCGGTAGGTTGTGGGCTCGATGGTAATGAGCCCACGTCGAAGAAGTTGAAGGCGGTCTGCGGGGGCGAGGAGCAGCTTCGATCGTGGCTTGATTGCGTGGACGGTTGCTGGGTTGATTCGGCCAAATGAAATCACGCGAAGAAGGGTAGTCGTGGCAACGAAAGGAAGGAGGAGGCGCTGGCCGAGGTCAACAACCGATTGAGCTGCTGACCGAATGGGAGCAACTCGGACGCGTGGGGCTTCGCTGGCAGGGAAGAAAGCGCAACACAGAGTCAACAATCAGTAGAGGAAATTGCAAGTTGACTGAGGTGAGGGGGTTGCTGGACAAGTGGCGCGGCTGCTGCTTCGGTAGATTCGTGCAGCTCCACTTCGGTGGTCTTCTCCGTGCGGCTGGCAACTCGGCAGAGGGTGAAGGAGAACGACCGTTGGCGTGGAAATTTGAGCTGTTTCGGTGGATGTGGTAGAGAGGTTCCGTCGGTGAAGGGGTAGAATTCCGAAGAAAATGAAGAAAAGCCCGAGTAGAGGGGGGTTTCGCGAGGACTATGAGCCAAGAGGGAGGGGAAAATGGAGGTGGCGTGTGCGAGAGTTTTAGGGGGACCCAAAAATCAACAAACTTATCACTTTCATTCAATGCTTGGTCTTCTTTAAACTTGCATAAATATCTTAATGTAGCAGAGTTTGAATTTTTGTGAAGCGATTGCGACTTGGCTCAAACGTCGAGCCAAGATGGAGATTGTTAAATATGACTCGAGTTTGAGCGTTTGCTAAAGTGCGAAATTTGGTGAACTCGCGAAGGAATTACAAAAAGAGGAAATAAAATTAAAAGGAGCAAGTTTCCTCATCCAATCCACGCCGAAGGAGTTTGGGCGTGAAGTCCTTTTGCATGAAGAATTGCAAGTGGTGGGCCCAAGGTCAAACTTTTGACCTTGGGCACGCACACTCCACGCTTAATGAAGAAGTCCCTGCATGTAGACAAAATCGGTGGGCCCAAGTCAAGAATTTGACTTTTCTTGGGCACACACGTATTTCCTTTTTCGGTGTGCACAAAGACCTATGTAAAAGAACCCTACGTAGAGAGGGGCCGCACGTCAGAGTAGCTTTTTCGTACGTCCGCACTCCTTGCAGAAAACCCAACGACGCCTCACACAATCTTTGAAGCCGAGAGCCGAGAGAAGCTTTGAAGAAATACGCGAAGCCGTACGTCCTGATTTTGGTGTACATAGAGCGTATTGTTTTGAGTTTGAACGCGCGGTAACTTTTGTGCCGTGAGTTGGGTTTTGGGTTAAATTAGGGTTTGGGAAACACCGAGAGAGTGTTTGAGTGACTTGAGTGTGTAATCTCCTTGTATCGCTTGATCTATGATGAAATTCGCTGCTGCTCTCCCCGTGGACGTAGGTCTTTACGACTGAACCACGTAAATCTGGTGTCCGATTTATTTTTCTTTTTTCTGTCTATATTATTGTTCGATCGCTTGCCCTATCGCAACAATTGGTATCAGAGCCAGGCTTGGCTAAGTTGAAGCGAATCGATGGCGACAGAAGAAGTAAAAGTTAGAATCGACAGATTTGATGGGAAGGATTTTAGTTTCTGGAAGATGCAGATTGAAGATTATCTTTACCAGATGAAATTGCACTTGCCCTTATCTGGGGAGAGACTAGAGACGATGAAGCAAGCTGATTGGGATTTGCTGGATAGACGAGCTATGGGTGTTATTCGACTGACGTTGGCTCGTAACGTTGCGTTTAACATCCTGAAGGAGAAGACCACTGTTGACTTGATGCAAGCCCTGTCGGATATGTACGAGAAGCCCTCTGCGATCAACAAGGTCTGTTTGATGCGACGTTTGTTTAATTTGAAGATGAGTGAAGGTGCGTCAGTTGCAAATCACATCAATGAATTTAATGTGATTGTTAGTCAATTGAGTTCAGTTGACATTGATTTTGAAGATAAGGTATGTGCTTTGATTCTGTTATCCTCATTGCCTAATAGTTGGAATACTACTGTTACTGCTGTTAGTAATTCCTCTGGGTCAACAAGTTTGACGTTTGATGGGGTTCGAGATTTAATTCTGAGCGAGGACATTCGTAGAAAAGAATCTGGCGAACCTATATCTACTGCTTTAGTAGGTGAAAATAGAGGAAGATCTATAACACGTGTGGGTAATAGTAGTACTAATATGAACAGGCGTAGTCAGTCTAGAACTGCTAATGTTGTCTGTTGGAGTTGTGGCAAGAGGGGGCATCTTAGAAGGGATTGCATTAAGCTGAAGAATGAGAATGGTAAAGGAGTTATGGTTGATTCTGCAGATAATGTTGTAGCTGTAGCAGATAGTGCCAATTATGTCTTGTCTGTCACTAATGATTCATCGCTTGATGGATGGATTTTGGATTTTGGTTGTTCTTTTCATGTCACATCAAATAGAAATTGGTTTATCACTTATCAGTGCACGGGTAGTGATAAAGTCCAGTTAGGGAACAACGCTGAGTGCGATGTTGTGGGTGTTGGTGATGTTAAAATCAGAATGCATGATGGTATTGTGAGGACATTGACTGGAGTAAGGCATGTTCTAGAGTTAAAAAAGAACTTAATTTCCTTGGGTGCCCTAGATTCAGCTGGTTGCAGGTATTCTTCAAAAGGTAGAGTTCTAAAGGTTGTTCGAGGTGCCTTGGTAATAATGAAAGGAATCAAGCATGGAGGCTTGTATAAACTTCAAGGTGAGATAGTGAAAAATTTCGCTGCGGAGACGTCGGATGCATCTGTTTGAGAGTCTTTTGACTGCTCGAGGAAGACGTGGGTGTTTGTGCCAAGGCACAAGTTTGATGCTGGTGTTAGGATCACGCAGTCAAGAGATTTGATCGAGATGGAGACTGGTAAGTCGATCAAACATGTGCAGATTGACAATAGCATGGAGTTCTGCTTGGAGCTGGCAAATAAATTCTGCATGAAAGAGAGCATAGTGAAACACCACACTAGTGCTAATAAATCACAACAATTTGCAGAATTGACGAGAAGAACATTACTAGAGATGACCCGTAAAATTATCTCTAGTGCTGGTATTGCTAGAAGAATTCTAACTGATGTGCTAAGTACGGTAAGCTACCTGGTGAATAGATCCCCATCAACTACTATTGAATGGCAGACTCCTGAAGAAGTGTGGTCAGGTAACGTTGCTGATTATTCTATTATTAGAATGTTTGGTTGCCCGTGTTATTTTCAAGTGAGTGATGGTAAGCTTGATTGGAGGGCAAGGTGTATATTCCATGGCTATGCACAAGGTGAGTGGGGCAATCAGTTGTGGTGCCCGGATATAAATTCACCTGTTGACAGCAGAGAAGTTACCCTTGATGAGTCTCCAATATTTTTGGTTAGGAGTGATTATAGCAGTATTCAAACGGATCTGAACGGTGTTCAGCTTGAGGTGGAGTTGCAACCAGAAACTCCTGAGGTAGCGTATACAGGTACTAGTAAAGTAATTGACACAGATGGTGCTCATAGCGAGGTGGAGCCTATAGAGCCAATGGTTGCTGTAACTGCTGATATTGACAAGGTACGTATTCGATCTCCTGACAGATATGGATGCAATAATGGTTTTACTTTATCTGCGGTTGAGGAGGTTATGTCAGAAAATCCTTGCGGAGCAGTTAAAAGTGCATGTGGAGTTGGTATTCTGATGAGGTCCTCGGTTATGGTGAAGTTCAAGCGAGGCTTAGACTTGGATAATATCTATGGCGGTTGAGCCCATCGGGGGCTTTGGGAAAGTAGTAGCAGAGTTTGAATTTTTGCGAAGCGATTGCGACTTGGCTCAAACGTCGAGCCAAGGTGGAGATTGTTAAATATGACTCGAGTTTGAGCATTTGCTAAAGTGCGAAATTTGGTGAACTCGCGAAGGAATTACAAAAAGAGGAAATAAAATTAAAAGGAGCAAGTTTCCTCATCCAATCCACGCCGAAGGAGTTTGCGCGTGAAGTCCTTCTGCATGAAGAATTGCAAGTGGTGGGCCCAAGGTCAAACTTTTGACCTTGGGCACGCACACTCCACGCTTAATGAAGAAGTCCCTGCATGTAGACAAAATCGGTGGGCCCAAGTCAAGAATTTGACTTTTCTTGGGCACACACGTATTTCCTTTTTCGGTGTGTACAAAGACCTATGTAAAAGAACCCTACGTAGAGAGGGGCCGCACGTCAGAGTAGCTTTTTCGTACGTCCGCACTCCTTGCAAAAAACCCAACGACGCCTCACACAATCTTTGAAGCCGAGAGCCGAGAGAAGCTTTGAAGAAATACGCGAAGCCGTACGTCCTGATTTTGGTGTACATAGAGCGTATTGTTTTGAGCTTGAACGCGTGGTAACTTTTGTGCCGTGAGTTGGGTTTTGGGTTAAATTAGGGTTTGTGAAACACCGAGAGAGTGTTTGAGTGACTTGAGTGTGTAATCTCCTTGTATTGCTTGATCTATAATGAAATTCGATGCTGCTCTCCCCGTGGACGTAGGTCTTTACGACTGAACCACGTAAATCTGGTGTCCGATTTATTTTTCTTTTTTCTGTCTATATTATTGTTCGATCGCTCGCCCTATCGCAACAGTTTCGGTGGATGTGGTAGAGAGGTTCCGTCGGTGAAGGGGTAGAATTCCGAAGAAAATGAAGAAAAGCCCGAGTAGAGGGGGGTTTCGCGAGGACTATGAGCCAAGAGGGAGGGGAAAATGGAGGTGGCGTGTGCGAGAGTTTTAGGGGGACCCAAAAATCAACAAACTTATCACTTTCATTCAATGCTTGGTCTTCTTTAAACTTGCATAAATATCTTAATGTTCCCCTATAATACTTTCTTGCTCAATTACCACCCAATAATCCAAATTTTGAAACTCCAAATTTCTGCCCCTTTTTAAATCCGAATTTCTCATTTTAACTTTCAATTTCTTCGACGAATTCCCAAATTCGGCGTCCAATTTTGGTGTAGAATAAGTCTACATAATTTATATAGGTCCCCTTCACCTCATAGCTCAGTTTGAAATTCGGAAATCTCCACAATTTGGCCGATCTGAATTTCTATTGATTTTCCGTGGCGTTCAAAACGGTTTTCCGTAAAAATCTCCGAAAAATCTTCTGAGACTGGGTCGACACTCATAGAATTTATTGTGACATGATCGAAACTTTAATTTCTGAAATCGGACTCCAATTGGCGGTTAATTTCTATTCGATGCGTTTTTAGCGTGACCTATGCCACTGGGTAACTTTCAGATATTTTTAAGTACAATTGACTCGTGGTCGATTTTCTTTGAGCCACTATGAACCCACTCGACTCATTGACGACTTTCGGTTGTCGTGAAAATCTCAAGGATCTAAATACGAACACATGGTACCAAAATAATAAGAAAATCAGTTTAGTGCCGGTCGACATGAATTTTCTAATTTAGTGATGTCACCCACGATTAGCCACACTTCACTGTCGATCCAGTCTATCTCTGATTTCAAATTGATTTTTAACTGTGCCATGATAGTCTCTAAAGATGGACACGGTCGAGAAGCCGATTCCTAGTTGAATTCTCAAGTCTATTGCCTTAAAATTCATAATAATTTTCTCAGATAGTCTAATTATCTCAAGAATGATCAGTTTTGAGAATAACCCTATAAACACGACAATGAAATGCCCGATTCAATCAAAAGGAGACAGAACCAAAAATTCGGGATGTCACATTATGAGTTGCATTCGGTGACCTGCATATGCAGCTGAATAATATAAGTGATCCTCCCCGACGTTTTAGGGCATTACAAGTATTGGATAAGATAACCTTGTAGACCAACCTCAAAAGGATAGTTAGGGGTTACCTTACATATCCAATATATTAAAAAAAGAAAAAAGAATTCGCCTTCTCACTATTCAACAAATGAAATGTCCTGATGCAACTTCAATTGATGACAATAGTTATCCTCTTCCACGATTTTTACGGTTCTGTCTTTTACAGTAATGACAACTTTTTCAACAGCCATTTCACAACGTGATATAATTATCATAACACTCGTGAAAGAAGCTGTCGTGGAAAAATCATTGGGAAAAAAAATGAAAAGATTAAATAGGTCCACGCTCCTTTAATTATTGATTAGCTCCAACCCATCATATATTAGAGTAGGAGGAAGTAAGATAAACCGACATTGATTAATGACTAGGAATTTCAGTAAAGCTACGTAAATTAAGATTGAATTATAAAAATTGATCTATTAATCCTCTGTTTGCTTTGTAGAAAATGAATTATCGAGAAAATATTTTTATTAAAATAATCGTGTGTATTATTTGAAATAATTAGTGAACAAAAATGGTACGTATTATCAACAATCATTTATGTTTCTGCTCATTTAATTTTATAAGCGATACGAGCAATTACTCTCAATAAAAATATTTTTTAATTCATTGGTTTTCTGCAAAATAAATAAAACTTAAAAATTATTGGTAAACTATATGCGGCTTCCAGAAAAGAACGTGGCATGTCCGACTATTATATGTGGATGCCTTGAAGGCACTTATAAAAGAGAGACCGGGTAAAAAAAATAAAAAATAAGAGTGTATTTATTTTGGAGAAAATTTCATGAAGAAAAAAAAAACTTTCTGAGAAATTATTTTTCAGAAAAATAATTTTCCCTTTTCAAATTAGATAATTCATTTTTCTATTTAAAACTCAGCAAACCAGACCCGAATAATTTTTTACTCAAATAAGTACATCCTAAGGGGAAGATAAAAATAAGAAGTAGAAAAATTCCAGAACCGAGACAGTTTTAAAACGACCGTTGCGTGATAAACCCAAGATAAACCTCGTTTTGTTTGCCTTGACGTTCAAGCCAAACATCCGAATCTTGCTCGCTACTCTTTCTTTCGGTCGTGCTTCTTTCAGTCTTCGATCGCCACAGTTATGGGGGGTTGAATTTTGCGCTTTTTCCCCGATCTCTTGTTGCCAAAATATTTCGTTTCTTATGGGCAGATTCAGCTGGTTACAATTGGTGAGCTAATTCGATCGATCGAGCATTTCAGGAGGGTCCGATCGTTCGTGTCTTTCGTTGGTCTGTGTTCGCTAATTCCGGTTGTTGAACGGTGCCGGTGGCGGTTGCTGTCTTCGGTTACCGGCCTGAAGATTTCGATTGTGAATGGTTTGGTTTCGGATTCGCAGAGGGCGGTGTTGCTCGCCCAAAGAAAGCTTTTTTGGTTCTCTCTTTTTCTTCCCCTGCGACAATGTCGTTATTGCTTAGCTCATGAGTGGAAGTAACTGGAGATTTTCATCCATCAGCTTCGTACCGTCGCAGGTTTTTAAGTGGGAAGAATTCTGTTGATTGCGAGACCTTGAGGTCGCCATGGAGGTGTCGGGGTCTTCATGCAACAGGTGCGTTTCTGTCATTTGCTTTGCTACCTATGGTGCAGTCTTTCTTACTTTCCGTGATTTGTTTTTTTTTTTTTTTGGGGTTTTAGCGGCTAATTCATTTGATTGAAGGGATTCATGAAATTCAGGTGTTGGTCTGCTCTTATAATTTCTGGTTCTCGTTGCTACTCCAAAAGAAGCTACTATGATATTCTTGGTGTTTCAGAGGATGCCAGCCGGGATGAGATTATGGGTAGGCTGGACCTTGGCCTTAACTTAAAATGTGAAATTATTCGATTGAGGAGGCAAATAGGGGACTGGAAAATTTGAACTCAAGATCTCCTAGCTTTGGTATCATGTGAGAATTTATGGACTACTGCTAACTATTCTAAAAGCTTAAGCTTTTAAATGAAAGCTTGATTTATTATTAAATATTCTAACATATACCATTGCATTGAGAATGCATGTTCTTTGGTACACTAGTTTAAGTTACGATGAACGCCATTTTAGCAAATGATACGCTCACAAAATGACAAAAAAAGATGGGTTTCCATGGTGCTACATTTCCTTGTTATGTGTGGAGCTAGTTCTTCATCCGCTTCTATGCACATAAGATGCCTTGGAATTGAAATTTATTCCACTGAGTTATGGCCGATCATTGCATATATAGTGTTAGAACATAGGTCCGCTAATGCTATAATTTGATTAGTCGAGCTTAAGATTATTTTTTTTGTTGAGAAATTGATTTTGGGCTTGTCAATGTTGCCAGTGACTATAAATAGTTACAATTACAGCTTGTGACATAGAGTACTTTCGTGAAGTTTGAAGAAGTTCTTTAATGCTAAAACTCCTTCAGGCGATTTTCCTGAAAATGAATTTTAAGAGCTCTAAATTTCAGTATTCTGCAAGAATTATGTAATATGAATTTTGAAAGAGTTCATGAAAAGAACAAATGAGTTGTCGTGAAGAATGATTTGAGATCTACTACAAAGGTTTAACTATCATCCTTTCTTCCAAAAGTTAATGTGACAATGGTATGATAATAAGCGGTTCTTTGTTAACGTGCCTGAACTGAACACTGACATCTTAACATATATAATGAGCAGTAAGCGGTTCTTTGTTACCTTTGCTTTGTGAAGTTCAGGCTGTAGATCGCATGTTCTTGTTGATCATACATGTTTCGACCAGAAAGAAAAATAAGAGAAGCACAACAAGAGTCTCCTGCGGCTTCTCAGTCAACTCCTTCCCTTGTTATGTGAATCCTATATCTGATTCTGTTTCTTGGCTTGTATGCCATGCAGCTTGCAGAGAAGTACCATCTTGATGCAAATAATAATGATCCTTCAGCAAAGAGGAAATTTCAAAAGACAAGATGCTTATGAGGTTTGGCTAATTGATTAGATGCTGGTGGATGAAAACTTTTTTCACAGATTTTCATATGTTGTTTGGATGTCTGATACGTTGGGGGTGACAATTTTTCTTTCTTGCCTTTTCAACCAATCTCAGACTTTGCAAAGTCCTGGAAAAAGAGCAGAGTATGACAGGGTAAAATCTCACTCTTTCTGCTTTGAACTGAATGATAGTGAACTTAGCATCCGAAGGCCAGCTGCATTCATAAGAGCGTGTTTTGCTCATTGTGCCTCTTACATTAATTTAATGAAGAAATGCCGTGGAAGTACAGAAAATGTTGAATTTGGTTAAGGAGATGCTGAGAGGTTTCCACGTTATTATGAAAGGCATTTCTCTAGTTCATTCCACAAGATCTTTTCTGAGGTAATTCCAAGTGTGCTGCATATCATGATCTTCCAATCTTCTGATCCACAATATTTAGCTAAAGAAACATTTGGTGTCATATCAGAATTTTCAGGACAAGATGGATTGATTTGCATCTGATGTTCAGGTTCACAGTTATCCTCCTGGTCTTCTTTGTTTAGGAGATAATATTACTAGGATTTCCGCCCTTGATCTTGTTTGCTATATGAGATAATATTGTAGGATTTCTAACCAATTAAGGCCCACGTCATGTTGGAAATTTATAGGTGGAACTGATACTTTCTTTCCTCGAAGCTGTGGAAGGGTGCACAAAGATGTTTCTTTTGACGCCTTTCTTCCTTGTGATACTTGTGGTTAGTAGATTTTAGTATTTTTTATCAAACTGGTTACAGTACATGTGGCAGTACATCCTTCTTCCTCTTCTTTCTGCAATGTCTCTTGAAGATCAAATTAATTACATATCTAGCTTTAGATGCTAAAAGGGTGATCAATTTATGCTCATTGGTACTCTGCTCTAGTCCCGTTTGCTTGCTACAGGTTTGTCAACCAATGTGTTATTAGTTTTTTCACTTTTTGGAGGTTTTGTCATGTCCACGTAGAACTTAAAAGTATGATGAAAAGCACAAATAATTATTACATATGAGAAGCAAGACTCACGATTGGTTGAGGTAACTTCTAAGAATTGGCAAAAATTGAGGTGCCTGGAAAGTGGAGGCAAATATGCCTCTAATGAGAGTGAACTTTACTGTCATTTTCTTGTCATTGGCTGTACATAACCATATGAAAATCCCAGTTACTGATCTTTGATTTTGCTCATGATATCCTTTGATTTTTTATGAGTTATATTACAGGTTTTCCTTTTAGTACATTTCCTGTAGCAAATTCATGACGATCATGTCTACGTGGTAATGCAGATGGGTGGGGTAATTTACCTGCCGTCGAGGTGAGAGTTTGTCCAACTCGCCGAGGCATTGGGAGGGTAAGAGCTTCCATGGGCTCTGCAATTACACTGATTAGTTGTTGAGTTCTTCTGAACTGATTGCTCCCCAGGATAATTGTGTGATTCATCAGAAGTTTGACGGACCGTCACATAGTATACATGACATGTACTTTGGTCTTCCTTGCTATTAGGTCAATACTTCCCCATTTACTACGATGACATGCACTACCTGTAAAGGCTTGAAGACAGTTGTCGAGGTTTAACATCACTTCTTCAGTACCAGCTTTAATTTCAGTTTTCTTTGTGAAGATTCTAATACTTATGGGTAGGAGCAATGCATTCCATGTGGAGGATCAGGAGTTCTTGAAGGCACTAAGGAAATTAAAGTTACAATTCCTTCAGGTAGGTCAGAGTTGTTGGTCTCTGACAGAGTTCTTTGGTTTTTGTGTTTGATGCATCCTTCGATGCATCCTTTCTGTGAAGATGTAAAATGAGCATGAGATCTGGGAGAGTGAACAGGTTGTGCATGCTCATTTTACAGCTTCATGGCCTCAGTTATTTTTGTTACATGCATGTGGCTTCTGTGATTAATGTTATTACTGTCAAAACATGCTTCTGTAGGATTCTCTGTTTTAATATTCTGGTTCGAGTGTAAATTACATCTATATGGGTTCAGGCTGTGTTGTTAAACCTATATTTATCAATCTACCAAACTTGAGTTTTCTCCGATGATTGCAACATTTGTGGAGATGTTACTCAAGTTCTGAAACTCCCATTTTCTTCCTACAATGTTATACACTTCTCATGGTTGATTCTCTGATGATCTTGAAGCATTTCCCTTTTGTAAGGAAATAATTTCTGTTTGACACTGCAAGGCTTTTACTGCTCCATGTGATGGCTACAGGAGAAATAACACCAGTAAATTGCAATGGGTGGGTGTCTGAAATATGAACCATGTCCCGCACGAGATGTCTGGTCAGGGCAAAAGACAGCTTAAGCATTAAGGATCTTTTTTGTCCGCATCATCTGGCTTCAGTAGCATCATGATACTAATCTGTATGATTTAGTGCTAGTGAACGTGCAAAGTTTATAATCACAGGAGTTTGCTTTATCTCAAGCTTCATGATGTTTTTTCCCAAAATGAGAGCATGACTAGCTTTTTCCTTTTCTATATTTATTATTTGTGTGGATATCTTCATCTTATGCATTATTAACCCGAATACTGTAGAAATTCTGTCTGTCTGTCCGTCTGTCTGTCTGTCTCTCTCTCTCTCTCTCTCTCACACACACACACACACACACACACACACACACACACACAAACATACACACATGCGCGCGCGCGCGCGCGCACACAGAGACACACACACGCACCCACCCCCACATGCACACCCACACGCACCAGCACCGCACATGCATGCGGGTGTTCTGAAAGTTAGGGTGTCAGAACATTTAATATCAAACAATGTGTTAATGTAAGTTATGCTTTTATATAAGTCGACTAGGATCCCTTATTACGGCATGGCGAACAGAAGGTCCTGCGTTATTTTCCAGGCCTTTTATTAGCCTCCCTCGGCTGACTCTTAACCTATTGTGAGAGGAAGTGTAAGAATATTTGAATATTAAAAAGGGCCACAGGGGAATATCTTAAGTTTTTCAGATAAGTAGCCATTTCCACATTTTGCAAGTTCTGAAGAGCTGACTTGTAAATTCATTTATTGTGCATGAATGAAACTGTGCAACATGACCAACTCCATCTGTCATAATGTGTTTTCTTAATTTGCTAACATAGCCATTATCTTTTCTATTGGGATATGGCTTGTTTCGAGGACATATTCATTTATGACCAATGTTTGTAAAACAAATGTGTCTAGGACACATACAGTCTCAGGTTCAAATGGCTGACAGTGTAAATCAATGCATTTGGGACATATGACATAGATCCTCATGTCGTGAACGTGGATTACATTTATCAAAGAACAAAACTGTATCTGATGTATCTTCAGTGGATAACCTGATATCTTCTGTTCCTGAGTAGGCATGGATTTGGGACATACAATTCGTGTGCCAAAAGCTGGTAATGCTGGAGCTCATGGGAGTCAACCTGGCAACTTTCCCCTCTTCTTTTCTGGTTGTATGGTAACAATGATGCTAAGGATAACTTTGATCTCACTCAATGGTAGAAGCTTTATCCTGCTGTTGTTGGAGCTTTCCTGTGTAGCTTTATTACACTACATGATTTCTCCATTTGAAGTCTGTCATATGATTTATCTGGAAATTGTCCCAGAAACTGTTACTACCAGCAAAGAATTTTGGTTGTGATAGTGGAACATTTTGAAGTCTTGCATTACATAATCGGTCACCTGTATCAGTGTCAGATGGCCAACCGAATGTGCACGTAACTAGTAACTGTGCTCACGAGGTGGCTGAAGATCGTATCTTTACCAGATGCAGTGAAGATGTATATGTGGTCTCAGAAATTAGCTTCATACAAGTGAGAACAAAACTATTGAGCATATTATGTTTTCACCTCTTGTTCCACTTCTGAGAAAGTTCCCCCACCTAGCTTTAACTCATGCCATGTCTGAAATCCTGTTTGTGTTTAGGTGAATAATTCCTCTCATCTATCTTGATGGTGGTGAAATCTTTAAAACTTTAGTTGATATTAGCTTTTACTATAATTGGCGTAGACTGAAATTGATACTTCACTGTTGTGGCATGTGTTGATAGTTTGTTTGTAAAACAAACTGAAAGTGCGTTGTCCCACATAGAAAAGATGGGAGTGTGCGGGCCGATATGTAAGTGTGGAAGTCTTCTAACATTACAATTGAAGTTGATGGACTAAGTGGGCTTGACCCTACTCTACTCGCGTGCAAGCGCACTTTTATAGTGGCAATTATTTTTGCTAATGGTTATGAGGTGTCTTACGACCTTTGAAAGGTTGAATTGCAATTTGTCTTTGAAACAATATATTTGTTCAGAAAAGGAAGAGGGTTTTCATGTTATAAATGCGTCGTTTCTAGTTCAATAAGTTAACTTTCGATTTTCTTCACTTTCTTAATATACAACCATTATTATCCGATTGTTTCCTTTCAACAGTTTTTGGAGAAACACTGGAATTGCTATTCGATATTCTTATTCAAGGATTGTTGTACTGTGGAGGATTTTTGCTAGTAACCATTGGCAACCGTGTGGGGCAATTAATTCCTTAAAGACAGTGTCTTTTCATGCCTCAAAGTCTGATTTCATTCTTCCCAATCGCTTATTTCCCAACATGTTCAATTCACTTTCAACTTTGTGACTAGTACTGAGCTATTCCTTGCTTGTGCATTGCTATTTGTCATGACTTTCCTGTTCATGTCATCATTACTGTGTGTGTGTGTGTGTTTTTTTTTAATGACAGCATCAGTTCCCTGTTATTCCAATAGATATTTGTAACTTGGTTCGTTGACCTTTGGGGTTTACTTCTGTTACAGGCAATTCTTGGTGGTAAAGTTGAGGTCCTAACTTTATCGGGGAAAATACATGTTAATGTAAGAACCGTCTGTGCCACATGGTGATATATCTGTGCTTGTAGATTTAACTGGAGAGTGTTCTTTGTTGGGGAGAACTCAGATACAACAATTCACCACGGCCAAACGCAATCCATAATCAATTTCTCCCCCGATACTAAATCAACTTAAAATCTCTTAACCCCCAGCAACAAACAGCAATGTATAGCCTCACAAAATGCAAATATAATACTGAAATGATAAGTAGACAAAGCAAATAACGACACCAAGGATTTAACGTGGAAAACCCGATGCGGGAAAAACCACGGACCGCCCAAAAAGATCAACTAATCACCAAGAATAGCAGGATACACAAAGTATTCTTCTCTAGTCACACTCTAGAGGCTCAACATCAACATTACAATCATCTTCTTTTCACCACATAGGTGGATAAACAAGTTTGAAGTAAGAAAACCTTAACCGCAACTGGAGAATTCGGAGACGGTTCTCGACGAACAAAAACCATCAACTCGTAGCCCTCGGTCTAACGAACAACATATTGAAATTTGAGCCGATTCCGACAATATTTGGCTTTCGAATCAAAGCCGCAAAGTTGCAAGCTTCTTCTTTTCTTCTATTCTCCCTTTGGTGGTTTTTCTTCTCTCTCTCACTTCTCTTCTTCCGGATGCGCACACCCCACGTACGACAACTCCCTTATTTTTGTTCTTTTTCTTTTTTTTTTCTTTTCTTTTAATGCCGGCTGGGCCCCACATTCAGGTGGACCCAGCCAACAAATCTCCCCCTCCACCTCATGTGGGAAGGTTTGTCATGCCCGCTTTTCTTCTACAAGTGTCAAGCTTCATCACGGGCAAGGCTTTGGTCATCATGTTGGACTTATTGTTGTCGGTATGAACTTTCTCAAGTAGGAAGAGCTTCTCTGCTAACTTTTCTCGAATCCAATGATACTTCACATCAACATGTTTCGACCTTGAATGAAACACCGGATTTTTGCTAAGATGGATGGCACTCATACTATCACAATATAGAACAAATTTCTCTTGCTTCAAGCCCAGCTCTTGTAGGAATTTTTGCATCCACAAAAGTTCTTTACCTCCTTCGGTAATAGCAATATACTCCGATTCAGTTGTAGACAAAGCGGTACATTTTTGCAATCTCGATTGCCATGAAACAGCTCCCCCTGCAAAGATTATTATAAAACCCGATGTGGATTTTTGAGAATCTACATCACCGGCATAGTCCGCATCCGAGTAGCCACTCAACTCAGACTCCACATTTCCATAACACAGGCAAAGTGTAGAAGTGCCTCTAAGATATCTCAAAATCCATTTAACAGCGATCCAATGCTCCTTACCTGGATTAGAGAGAAATCTACTCACAACACCAACTGCATGAGCAATATCGGGTCTTGTACAAACCATGGCGTACATCAAACTACCCATGACCGATGCATAAGGAATATTCATCATCTCAACCTTCTCTTTCTCACTTGAAGGACACTCATTACTACTCAACTTGAAATGGCCTGCAAGTGGAGTACTCACCTGTTTACATGTGCTCATGTTGAATCTTTCAAGCACATTTTCAATATACTCTCTTGAGATAACCACAATTTCTTATTCTTCCTGTCACGAGTAATTCGCATGCCTTAGATTTGCTTAGCCAGGCCTAGGTCTTTCATTGCAAAAGCTTTACTCAACTCATTCTTCAAGCTCTTGATTTTCTTGGCATCATGCCCAACAATCAACATATCATCCACATAAAGTAGGAGAATAAGAAAATCATTATCTGAGAATCTTTTCATAAAGACACAAGAATTGGAGTTTGTCTTACCGTATCCTTGTTCTTCCATGAATGACTCAAACTTCATATACCATTGCCTTGGCGCTTGCTTGAGACCATATAAACTTTTCCTCAATCTACATACAAGGTGCTCATTGCCTTTAACTTCAAAACCCTCCGGCTGCTCCATATATATCTCTTCTTCTAGGTCTCCATGAAGAAAAGTTGTCTTTACATCAAGTTGTTCAATTTCTAAATTTAAACTGGCGGCCAACCCTAGAACAACTCGAATAGAAGACATCTTTACAACCGGTGAAAAAATCTCTTCAAAGTCTATGCCCTTCTTTTGACAAAAGCCCTTCACAACAAGTCTAGCCTTGTATCGTGGTTGTAAACTATTTTCTTCCGTCTTCAACTTGTACACCCACTTATTTGTGAGTGTTCTCTTACCTTTAGGCAACTTCACCAATTCAAATGTGTGATTCTCATGCAAGGATTTAAGCTCCTCTTGCATAGCTTCATGCCACTCATTCTTTTGTTCACATGATATAGCCTCTTCATAAGTTTCTGGCTCTCCTGCATCAGTGAGTAACACATACTCATGTGGCAAATATTTTTGAGATGGTCTACGCTCTCTTTCAGATCTTCTAACTTGAGGTAGGATAGATTGCTCTTGCTCAGCTATTTCATCTGTCTCAACTGAAGAATCAACATTATGTGAGGACTCACCATCTTCATGAATTTCATGCACTTCTCCCCCATGATTTCTATCAACATTAGAAAAATTTGGGCTGAAACTAACTGAACGTTGAGCTGTATTCTTTGGTCTCTCTGCCTTGTCAATGTCTTCAATAGTTTGATACTCACAAAACACCACATCTCGGCTTCTAATGACTTTCTTTGCAACTGGATCCCATAACCTGTAGCCAAACTCTTCATGTCCATAACCTAAGAAGATACACTGTTTAGACTTGTCATCAAGCTTGGATCTTTCATCTCTTGGAACATGCACAAAAGCACGACAACCGAACACTTTTAGATGGCTGTAGGAAACATCTTTGCCACTCCAAACTCTTTGAGGAACATCCCCCTTAAGAGGAACTGATGGAGATAGATTTATCAAGTCCACTGTTGTTCTCATTGCTTCACCCCAAAATGACTTAGGCAACTTCGCATGAGAAAGCATACACCGAATTCGATCATTAATTGTCCGGTTCATTCTTTCTGCTACTCCATTATGCTGTGGTGTTTTTGGAACAGTCTTCTCAAGCTTGATACCATAATCCCTGCAATAATGTTCAAATGAGCCTCTATATTCACCACCGTTGTCAGCCCGAACACATTTCAGCTTCTTCTCGGTTTCTCTCTCCATATTGACATGAAATTGCTTGAAAGCCGCAAGTACATGATCTTTAGATTTCAAAGCAATAGCCCACACTTTTCTAGAACAGTCATCAATAAATGTCACAAAATATAATGCACCTCCAAGAGTTCTAGCATCCATGCAAAAAACATCAGTGTGAACCAAATCAAGTACATTTGATTTCGTGTGTGGAGAGGAACTATGAAATGAGAATCTATGTTGCTTACCTATAAGACAATGTGTGCATTCCTTTAGATTTTTCTCCTTCAAAGATAAAAAGGTTCTTTCTAGCAAGAGTTTCAAGTCCTTTCTTGCTAAGATGACCCAACCTCATATGCCATAAATCAACCGAGGGATCCTCCACTGCATTTACCTCTTCTTTAATCAAGTCAGCTTGCATGGTGTAGAGAGAGCCTGTCTTCTTACCCTTTGCCACTACCATGGAACCTTTAGTCAACTTCCATTTGCCATCAAAGATGGAATTACAATAGCCATCATCATCTAAGGCACCCGTAGAGATCAAGTGAAGTCGAATATCCGGAACGTGTCTCACATTTTTCAAGAGCAAATTACATCCAACATCGGTTTCCAAATAAACATCTCCCATGCCAATAACCTTGGAAACATCACTATTTCCCATCCTAATATAACCAAAGTCGCCGCTGCAATAAGAAACAAAGTAATCACGCCGTGAGGTGACATGAAAAGAAGCTGCAGAATCAACAATTCACGTAGAGTCTTGGCATGTAAGATTCACACATCCGTCGTCACATACGAACACAATATCGCCATCGGATGCAACCGCCGTTGTAGCTTGTTTCTCTTCTTTCTTTTGATCTCCATTTCTATCATGGAATCTATCTCTCTTTGGCAACCAACACTCTTTTGCATAATGTCCCATTTTACCCCAATTATAACACTTGACACTCCTCCTCGGTCTTGATTTCGACCTTCCTCTTGACTTGCCTCGGGTATCATTTCTTTGAAACCTTCTTGATTGACTTCTCGCCCTGTTTTCTATAACAAGAGCATCCGATGTAGAAGCATAATTCAAGCCTTTTCTTCTTGTTTCTTCATTGAACAAACTTTCTTTAACCATGCTCATAGAAAGCACACCAAAAGGAGCCGAGTTGTTTAATGCCACAACCAAGGTGTCCCAACTATCAGGAAGAGTACCAAGTAATAAGCATGCTTGCAATTCATCACCAAGATCAATCTCAAGATTTGTCAATTGATTTACAATATTTTGAAATTCACTCAAGTGTTCCGCCATATTACTCCACTCCTTGTATCTCAAATTCACAAGTCGCTTAACTAGAAGAGCTTTATTTTGTGGAGTTTTTCTCTCATAGAGATCTTGTAGTTTCTTCCACAAAGTGTCCACCTTCGTTTCTTGAGTAACATGATGAAACACACTATCATCAATCCATTGTCGGATAAACCCCACAGTTTTCCGATTCATTCTCTCCCATTCTTTGTCTTCCTTATCTCCTTTGGCTTCATCACCCTCAATAGGATCAAATAAGTCTTTGCAATATAACACATCTTCCATCCGAGGCTTCCAAATAGAAAAATTCGAGGCATTTAACTTAAACATGGTGCTGCTGGTTTCTTCCATTTAACATTAAAATTTCAACCTAAGCTCTGATACCACTTGTTGGGGAGAACTCGGATACAACAATTCACCACGGCCAAACGCAATCCAAGATCAATTTCTCCCCCGATACTAAATCAACTTAAAATCTCTTAACCCCCAGCAACAAACAGCAATGTATAGCCTCACAAAATGCAAATATAATACTGAAATGATAAGTAGACAAAGCACATAATGACACCAAGGATTTAACGTGGAAAACCCGATGCAGGAAAAACCACGGACCACCCAAAAACATCCACTAATCACCAAGAATAGCAGGATACACAAATTATTCTTCTCTAGTCACACTCTAGAGGCTCAACATCAACATTACAATCATCTTCTTCTCACCACATAGGTGGATAAACAAGTTTGAAATAAGAAAACCTTAACCGCAACTGGAGAATTCGGAGACGGTTCTCGACGAACAAAAACCATCAACTCGTAGCCCTCGGTCTCACGAACAACATATTGAAATTTGAGCCGATTCCGACAATATTTGGCCTTCGAATCAAAGCCGCAAAGTTGCAAGCTTCTTCTTTTCTTCTATTCTCCCTTCGGTGGTTTTTATTCTCTCTCTCACTTCTCTTCTTCCGGATGCGCACACCCCACGTACGACAACTCCCTTCTTTTTGTTCTTTTTCTTTTCTTTTTGTTTTTTTTTCTTTTCTTTTAATGCTGGCTGGGCCCCACATGCAGGTGGACCCAGCCAACATTCTTAACGATTAATGACATGAATGTCGGGTGATCTTTGACCTTTTGAGTGGAGTGGAAGGGTTAAAATTAGTATTAGTATTAGTAAAACCTGTATCTGAAAGCAGCAATAATGTAGCAAATCAGTGTTCCAAGCGTTTTACTGTTTTAACCCCTGGTTTTATCGTGTAGTTCAGTGTAAAATTTACCACTCTTGTTATGCAATTTGGGGGGTCCTTGTCTCGTGCTATGGAAAATCAATAAAATGTAGATCAGTAGTCACCAAGAATGAGAGGGTCTATCACATGTCTTGAAAGGGGTTCTTTGGGGTAGATTGAGTCGGTACACATGTAATTATGAAGGAAAACAGTTCACTATCTTATATGAGAATGTACTAATTCTTTTTACTTGGTTTTATTTCAAGACTATAAATGATGTGCAATATTGACTACCTTTCCATTAAGTAAAGTACTGTTGTGAATGGAAGTTATTTTCTGTAACTATAGAAGCATTAGAAAATGTTTTGAACGAAAATGTATAAAGAATATACAAATACTACAAAAATAGATTGTTTAGTATGCTAACACCATTATTCATTGCACAAATAGAAAATAGTGATGTTTTGTGAGTCCATATTGTATGGCACTGAAATTGAATTCTGTCTCCAGCTTTCATTGTGATTGGATGGACTTCTCTTCCTTGCTTACGCTAATGATACGTCTGTTTGCACATACCTTCTCAGATACCAAAGGGGGTGCAGGCTGGACAGCTTATGGTTTTAAGACAAAAAGGTTTCAAGAAATAATCAACTATTTTGCATTAACTGTGGAGCTTTTTTGCTACCAAATATTATTTTTAGACGCAGCATTGCTGCAGGAGTCCATATTCATGTCGATCCTGGAGATCTATATGTGCGATTTCAGATTACATTCCCCAGGTATGTTATTTATTAGTTTTTTGTCTGTTTTCATAGTCATCAGAGTTTGATTGAGTTTCCTACTCCTCCTTTCCTGTTTCTTGCTTATTGGTCTGGTCAATATGCATTTGTGGCTAGTATCCATTTGAGTTGCATTTATGGATGATTTGGAAATGGAGTTACTGTTGGATGAAATCCCTTAAAGTATTTTGAAGTTGACAAAACAGGTTTATCAGTCTAGTCTGAAGACTTACAGACTCTTTTGACAAAGTCTGAAGATCAAAGTCTGAAGATCAAAGTCTGAAGATTAAAGTCTGAAGATTAAAGTCTGAAGCTAGCAAGACTCAAGACTTATATTTCAAAGTCTACTCACATGGACAGTTTCCAGGACGACGTTTATTCTGATCTTATACGATCTTTATTCTAACGACTGGTGGATATCTTTCTACTGGATTCAGCACTAAACGATCTTAGTTTTATATGGAATATGTTTAGATTCTTTGACGACTTCGCAACTTATATTTGGAAGGATCTACTTATGGAAACCGAGATCCTGTTTGTATGGGCGAGCAGGATTGATGGGCTATCAACACTTACCTTAAAGAGCTTGAGATCTCTCTAATTGATTCTGTCCAACGGGTTGATTGGAAGAACTTCTTTGGAAGGTGCCAACGGTATTGAAGGCATGAAGAAGTATATAAGAGAGATGCTCTAGTTGTTGAAGGGTGCGGATAGAAGAATTCCAAAGTCTGAATCTCCTTTTCTATTTTGCGATATCATTCTTTGAGCGTTACATGTAATCAAAAGAGAGATCATATTGTAGACCTTGAGGAAGTGTAGTAGAGTAATCTACACTGTGGACTCAAGAGCGTGAGACTGTAATCACTCTTATTGATTCTTAATGAAATCCAGCCAGAAGGGCTATCCGTGCGGGAGAGTGGACGTAGGCTTGATCTAAGCCGAACCACTATAAATCTGGAGTCTTGATTCTCTATCCCTAATCCTTTTATTGTTAACTGTTTTCATTTGCTGCAATCGTTGATTTTAAATTATTTATTTCTCATTCGATTTGAATTGTTAAAATCGCTTCAAACACCTATTCACCCCCCTCTAGGTGCTAATTCTAGTCCTAACAGTTACTACTTCTCATGGAGGCACATTGCACATGTAATAGTATCACATTATGTTCATTTCTGAAAAATGAATGAATCTAAATCTTGTCACTGGACTACAACAATCTTCCCTTTGAAGTCAGGGTCCATCTTGGTACATGTCAACAAGTATCACATTCACACTAGAAGTTCCTTTCTTATTGTGCAATATTTGATTGTTTCCAGAAAGGAAACAGATAGGCCACTTCATCTATGTTAGCCATTTGTTAGCTTGGACAGAGACAATTTTATTAGCAAGATAGTGAGAGAGTTTATTAGGAGTACTTACTTCCGCTTTTTTCTTCTTCTTTTTTAAATTGTTAATTGATACCTTAGTTGTTGGTTGTTCGGCTGTCAAAATTTGATGCAATGTGTTTACTTTCTATGACTGGTTACTTTTCAGCGAGATAAATGAAAGACAACTTGCAGTTTTAGAAGAATTTGATGAAGAATGAAATTGGTATGTCCTCTTCTTGTTTTCATGATGGCGTCTAGTTTGCATGAATGCATTTGTCCTTTATGTTTCTTTCTTTTTTTTTATCCGATTCTTGTACTGGTCATACCAACAGTTTTATGCTTAAGGACATTAATAGGTTCTTGTCATTAAGGGGTGATTTTGAAACCAAATTATATGTTGTTGCGATCAGAATCAATCATTATTCTTTTAGTTTCATGTTTGGATTCTTTGCTTTTGTTTGGGTTTTACTTTACTTCTTGGCGGATCATTCTCTGAGGAGTGGTAGTTATGTTGTTTTCTAAATGGACGTAGAAATATGATTTTTTGCGCCACTGCTAGGCGCAGTGCCATCTGACCATTGCTATCGGTGGTGATGGCAGCACTTGCCTCTCATGCTTTTGCATTTGGGACACCTCTGGATAAATAGGGTGAAGCAACTACCAAGAATGCAAATCATGCTGTTTCTGAAATTGATGGGAGGATGTAGCAGGAACTATCTAGAATGCATCTGATGGTTACTCTAAGGTGTTTTCCACTTAAGACTATTTAAAAAAGGTGTCTCAAACTTGGACAATATCGAAAAATAGATTAAAATTTTACCACATCTGCCTGATGCTTTCTTTCTGTGGCAGAAAGAGGGGAGAAAAATATAGGCTGGGTGGTGAAAATTATAAATTTTGCCTCCAAAACCTTCTCACAGAAGATTCAAATTCTTCCAAGATTCCGTATACCCACCTTTCATTTTCTTCTACTGCCTTCTCTCCCAAACAAAGCCTGAGGGTCTGACGTAATCGTATATCTAGACCACATAGACCAAATCCATCTAAACCGTTGATCTTGTGGTCCCCGTAGTGAGACCTACTTAATTAATGGTTGTGATGATATTTGTACATGGTATATACTGTCTAATGACTTTCCTGACATAGGCATGACTGTTTTGGTTTTTCAGAGTATGTTATTTAGCGTTTGTGTTTCTAGAAGGTGCTATTGTTACATTGATACCTCAAGTGGCTTGGAGTTCGGTGCATTTGGATTGCACATGTATACTATCCATGCTTCGTGTTTATGATTGTCTACCAGAAAAAGGGAATGTTCATTTAATCCAACTTTTTGAATAGTTAATTGTTGCTACTTCCTTGATTATGATGGAGATCCTGAAACGGATAACAGTCTTTATCAGCAACTATGTACTGCTTGAAATTACAGGTGGGCACAATTTCTTGTGTTTATGCTCAAGATGCCTCCGGTCCTGTAGATCCTCATGCTCCTGCACATATATGGAATTTGCAGTCAGACTGGATCAGATGATAGCTTGGATTGAGACTAGTTATGTTGGAGGATTCCCCCAGATTATGCTCTTAGGTCGAGTTACTTTTATAGAAGAGATCATTTTTTTTTTAATGGAGGTGATCCCAGTTGCTCAATTACAAGTTCAAAGCCATTCTTTTGCCCCCTGAATTCCCTTATTTTTTCAAGGTATATTAATGTATAGAAATTACTTATCTTTAATAAAGCTGATATTCTTTTGCACTTAAGGTTACAAAATAGGTTTGGAATAGAAATTCATTTGGTAATGCAATTTCATCTTTCCATTTCTGGAACGGATTTTTACTCCAGAAATAGATTTGGAGCAGAAATCATAAACTAAAATTTTTAGCTTTTCGATTTCTGGAATAAGAATGAGAAATGAAAATTCTTTTTATTGTTCACTTTCGTTGTTGCCCACCACTCACCTGCTGCCCATGGGACACTAGACGCCCATTGCCAACCGTTGGATGCCCATTGCCAGCCGCCCATGCCAGTCATCGAATGCCGGATGCTTGCCAGTCGTTGGATGCCGGTCGCCGCTGCCGACCGCCGGATGCCAAACGCTATAGAAATTTTATTTTGCTATCAAATGGATTTGTATTCCAAAAACAAAAATCCTGAATCATTATCAAACGCGTTTATTTACTTAGAAATTCGTTCACGAAATAGAAATTCAGGTTAGAAATTGATTTCTATTTCAGAAATTTTGTTATGCGTGCCCTGTTCCTTGCTTGAAAACTTCCCATTGGTCTATTTTTATTTTTCTGAGACATCTTAATCAGCAGGATAAATTGCAGACTAATGTTCTCTTCTGTGTACTTAAGTTCTTATATAGTGGGGAAAGGAAACAGGTGGAGGATACTGTTAATTACAGTCGTGTAATCGCCCTGGAGTATAAAGCAACTACGCTGTGTAATCGGCAGCCCAGAAAAGGTTATGTTGGGCTATTGTGAATAGCATCATGAATCCTGATCCAAGTTTCCGCCTGACGTACCAGCCGTCGCTTAGCTATTGTGCCATCGCCATACATTCTCAATGATTGGTGTTGTCAATGAAGCTTCATTGTTAGCTGTACCCTGTAGCCGTTCCTATAAGTTATCTCGTCAGAATGCCCATTCATAGATGATTTACAGTTGTTGGTTTGGAGATCCTAAAAGAGGCCCAATCGTTTCCTTTCTGAAGTTATCTGATGTCTTGACAGCAATTGACTCTGATAAAAGCTAAAGCAGGGGGGAAGAACAATGTCAGGAGACAGAACAAGAGCATAATAGTCCAGTATGGCTCAAACAATGTCATCCACATAATTGTATTCGCATTGATTTTTTATCTTCTTGGTCTACATCTAATACAAAATCTCTGGACAACGAGGAGTCGGCAATTTGCTTCAACACTTTGTTAGACGTATTCCCTTGGTTTCAGTAAACATCACTCTAGATGGAATTGTACTGGCACAGGACATCCCCTTCTTTTTTTCCTTGCTGAAACCATGGTACTTCTGGTTGCTGGTTTGAGCACTGTCTGCTGTACATGCCAGATGTCATTTTTAGCACTCTTAGGGTATGTTAGGTAATGCGTGTTTATGCCTTGTCACATCGAAGTAACTCTCAGGAAGCACTGACTTGAAGTTTTCTCTTTGAACTTGTGCGAAGGGTCGCATGAACACGAGTCTAACGATCGAAACGTCCTTGTAATGATCGCTTTGGATCTGGCATGAGCATAAATTACTACTGAAAGATTGCAGATCCACGAATCCATTGCAGAAACATCATAGGTATAGAAATTTAGTCAATCACATGCCAAATCGGTTCAGAATACTATAATAGTTTGACATACTATATCATGACCTTGTCGTCTCTTAAGCCGATCTTAAGGGTTGGATGAAGCCGTGACGATCCATTTTATCTGGGTTAAAATTACAAAATGCAATTACGCAGTTGTTTTCAAGTAATTCATAAATCATTGGGAAAATAAGTGATACGGTGCGTATCATCCTTGTAAGAGAAATAAAAGAGAACTAGTCACGCAAGTTGCTACAGAAAGACCAAAATGTCAATAAAAAAGGCATATGGGATCAACTAGCTCTTCCAATTTTATGTCCTCCCACGCCCCTATCACGATCGACGTACGTGCTGATATCTCTTGAGACACTTGTTGCATGCTTGGACGATGCTCCGGTTTTGCACTCAGGCATGTAAATGCCATCTTTACAATGAAAGCTACCTGACCTAGCCTATCACCATCTGGGTATGGGATTCTTTGATCTAGAGCTTGTTTGAGGAGCCAACATGAAGCTGTTGAATTGCTTGATGATGAAGAAGCTGAGGATGCGAGAGACGATATGAGATCGCCCGGGTGTCTACCCATGATTACCTCTAATGTCACCATTCCAAAGCTGTAAACATCACATTTCTCCGTCACCTTCATTGTGTATGCGAGCTCTGCAGAGGGAAAACAACATTTTTTTTTCCTATTTCTTATTAATGCTATCCTTTTTTGGCCAAAATCTTAGTAAGGTTATTTAATGAACTGTCTTTATTAAAGAAACCAATTTACCTGGAGCTGCATATCCAAAAGTGCTTGCAAAGGAAGTCCAATTGGATGAATAAGGTTGCAGAACCTTAGCTGAGCCAAAATCAGATACGTGAGCTTCGTATTGTTCATCCAATAAAATGTTCTTGCTTGACACGTCTCGATGAACTATAGGAGGAGAGCATTCATGGTGCATGTAGGACAAAGCACACGCCACACCTTTAATAACGTTCACTCTCTTATTCCAATTAAATGCCGTCATCCTCTCTTCATCGTTCAATACATCCTTTAAGCTGCCTGATTCCAAGAACTCGTAAACCAAAAATGAATGTCGAGAACTTGAGCAAAAGCCATACAACTTGATAATATTCCGATGCCGAGCTTCAATCAGAGCGTGAATCTCCCTTTCAAATGCTTTTTCACTAGCGATTTTGACTTCCATTGCTTCCTTATATTTCTTTACCGCGACAATTTCGCCTGTTCGCAACTGGGCCTTATAAACACTCCCCTGTCCTCCCACACCGATGCAATATTTGGCATCAAACTCCCCCGTGGCTTCAATAATGCTCTCATAGACCATATTCCCGTTAAAGGTCAATACCGCCCACAAGTTTTCATTGCTTCCATTGTTTGAACTAGGTTCTGTTTTCCTTAATCTTTGGCATACTATTCTTAAAATTCCCACAATAAGAAGCAATGAAAGTAGGCAACTTAAAGTAGGAATCAAAATTAGCAGCAACTTTTTGTTTTTGTTCTTGTCTTTTGACGTTGTTGCTGTGCATGGTTTGAGACTAGCGATAACTCCACACAAACCTCTATTCCCTCTCACAACTTCAATTGTAGCATTATGAAAGGCTGGAACATTTGGTAAAGGACCTTCTAACTCATTATATGATATGTCGATGGATGTCAAGCTTACCATATCACCAAATGCCAATTCAATTGAACCCGAGAGCTGATTATGTGAGAGATTGAGTATTTCCAATCTGTGCAATTGTGCAAATTGTCTAGGTATTTCTCCTGTGAGCAAATTTTGACTCAGATCGAGAACTTGAAGAGACCGGAGGTTGTCGATCTCCACAGGAATACTCTTATCAAGATTATTCCCGCTTAAATTTAAGAACAAAAGGTTGGAGCACCCCCCAAGCTCTGTAGGAATGGAGCCACTCAAGTTGTTTCTTGCAATGTTGAGTTTCTGCAGACTGAACAAGGCTCCAAGTTCTTGAAGGATGTGACCTTCAAGACGGTTGTAATCCAATGAAAGCTCTAGCAGGAACTTCAATTTTCCTAGCTCTTTAGGAATTTCCCCAACTATATCATTTGAAGAGAGGTCCAGTCTACACAATTGATTCATGTCTCCAACCTGAGGTGGTATGGTGCCGGAAATTCTATTGTTGGAGATTATCAAGCTCGTCAAATTTCTACATTCTCCCAATGTTGGTGGTAACTCCCCGTAAAGGTCGTTGTTCCTTAACTCAAGATAATCCAAGGAAGGGTACACACCAAGAGCATCGGTTATATTTCCCTTGAGCGCGTTATTATGAATCCTAACTCGATACAGACTCGAACAATTTCTCAAGCTTTTTGGGATGGGTCCAGTGAAGTGATTGTTCATTGCAATAAAACGTACAAGAGCTTGGCCGCTACAGATCTCTTGTGGCAATTGGCCAACGAAGTCGTTATCACCTAGATCAAGGCAAGTGAGGGATGTGAGATTATTCATCTCGATGGGAAGAAAGCCTTCTAGATTATTAAGATGTAGATGTAATACACGAAGGAGTCCTAGTTTTCCGATCTCTTTCGTGATAAAGCCCGACAAATCATTGTTTGAAAGGGCAAGATGTTCCAGATAGCTCAAGTTGCCTATGGACCACGGGATAGGCCCAGAAAGGTTATTGTAGTTAAGGAGAAGAATCTTCAAATTGCTCAAGTTACCTATGGATGATGGGATAGGACCTGACAACTTATTCTTGCGAAGGGAAATGCATTTCAAATTGCTCAAGTTACCTATGGATGATGGGATGGGACCTATTAAATCATTCAATGGCAATTGGAAACTTTCGAGGGATCTCATTCCTCCAACTTCCAAAGGTATGGGACCAGAAAGTTGGTTTTGATATAAGCCAAGAAATGCTAAATTACTCAAATTTCCTAGAGTTTTAGGGATGTAAACATCGAGATAATTGGAAGATAAATCAAGTATACTGAGAGACCCCAACATTCCTATTTCCTCTGGAATGGCCCCAACAAGTTGATTATCGTGAAGCCACACCTCTATCAAGCTGCTCATGTTTCCTATGGAAGAAGGAATAGGACCGGTGATGCAATTGTTCTGTAACTCGAGGTAATTGAGAGACTGAAGCCTTCCTATTTCTCCAGGGATACAACCAGAAAGATTATTTGCAGAAAGAAATAGGTCGGTCAAGTTGCTCAAGCTGCCTATCTCATTGGGAATTGGGCCATTGAAATTGTTATTCGATAGTTTGAGAACTTGGAGAGATCGCAAGGACACTAGTTGAGTCAGAATGTTTCCCGAAAGGTTATTTCGAGACAAGTCTAGATGAGTAAGCTTGGCAAGAAGAGCCATGCTCGGAGGGATGTTTCCGAAAAGTGAGTTGTTGGCAAGCTTAAGAGCAATCAAGTTGGGCAATAGGGAGAAATTGAGATGATGAAGCGTACCATGTATGGCAGAATCCGAGAGGTTCAGGCTCACAATGCTTCCAAGAGAATCACAATCGACTCCGCGCCATGAACAAGCGTTGCTCCCATTCCATGAAGACAAAGTATAGCGACTCTGGCTGTCTAGCTCAAACTTCCATGTTAGGAGTGCCTCCAGTTCCTCATTAGTGGTTTGGTTACTAGGACCAGCAAGGGCCACCAGAGAAGGGCTTCGTGATGAAGCAAGACAAGGCATTTCTTGCGTGAGCATGAGGAGGACACAAGCGACGAACAACATGGAGGGTTGTTTTTGAGATAAGGCCATGACAGGTTGTTAAGGTTATTTTTTTCTTGCATAGGCATGAGAAGTGCAGCCGAGACGTACTTATAGAAGTAAATCGGGGCCACCAAGTCAACAACCAAGTCAATAATCTTGCGTGTTGAAATTGACTCCCATTGTTCGAATCTCTTTGATCCACCCAAGTTTTATTAAAAAAAAAAAAAGATCAGATATGCAGAAGCTATCTAGGAATGCATCAGTATCGTGTATTTGGCATAACCAAGTGACTGACTGCCGTGTTACGCTAATCTGTCCCAACAAATGCAAGGTCCGCGTGATTCTACTGCCAAAACATGGTGAGGCGAGATTAAGTTTCCTGATGTTATTCTGTAAGACCTTCTGATTTAAGCTGCTTGGTGCCTATTTGTTTATTCTGCTTGTGACTAAGCAAGACATTTTGAGCTGCATTTGGCAACCTACATATGCAGCTGAATAGTATAAAAGGTATCCTTCCCGGCATTTGAGGGCATTGCGAGTCTTGGATAAGATGGCCTCGAGGAGCGACCTCAAAAGGATGGTTAGGGTAACGCTTATCTATCAAGAAACTAAAAAAAATTGAAAAACCGGTTCGTCTCCTCACTTTTTCAACAAGTGAAATTTCTTGATGCAATTTCCATACAGGGTGAATCCATGTTCAGTGTGGTGGCTGCTGGAGGTCACATTCTTCCTTGTCAATAGTTTTTGGAAGCGGAAGGTCAAAATTTTGTCATTGTTAATTTAATGTCTTGAGTTTGAATTCGGATAACGATTTGTTAAATCGAATTTGTTGATAAAGATTTCTCAAGTAAATTTCAAATTGGATGAAGAAATTCTTATTTTCTTGGACTCTTTATAGCTGCATAAATGAGGAAATAAAATAAAATAAAATAAGCAAAAGTTTCCTCTTTGCTTTGGAGGAGCCGAATCTCTCGGCAAGTTGTCCATGGTGGGGCCCAAAGTCAATATTTGACTTTGGGCACACAATATGCCAAGCTGCATTGCTATTTCTTTTTAGCCAATGGAGATAAAATAAGCCCCTGCACGTAGAGCCAAAAGGGGGTGGGCCCAGGTCCTTTAGGTACACAGATAAAATACGTGCAGCCAAGTTTGACCTGCCGATTCAGACCAAAAAAAAGTTTGACCTGCCGACCAAAAAAAAAAAAGTTTGACCTGGCCCACATATAAAAGACGTGCAGCCCTACGAGAGAAGGTAGGTGCCGCTTTAAGCCCTACGAAAGCATAGAAAGAAAAGGAGCCGCAAGCCGGCACACGTCAAGCTAAAGAGAGCCGCATGCATTTTTATTTCAAGCTTGAACGTGCGATAATTTTGTGCGATAATTTTGTACGATAAATTTATGTTCAAATGAGTTGTTTATTTATAAACACTTTGGGTTTGGGGTTAAATTTATATGTGGAAAACACTCGAGCATGTGAGCGATTGTAAACTCTGATTTTCTTATTATAATGTATAATTTGCGGTTGACTCTTCCTGTGGACGTAAGTACCGATATTCGGACCAAACCACATAAATTTCTGGTGTCCTTATTATTTCTCGTTTATTTCTCTAGCGATTTCGCGTTGAAATAATTACAAGATCTTATCGTTTTTGAGTATTATATTCCAACAATTACTATTAGTCTCTGCTATCTTTCCCTCCCTCTGCTGATGTCATGTATCTGTTCACTGCTTCTACTTTGAGAAACTTGTTGACTGGACCATTGAATTGAGTAAACTCTATTGAGGTCACCTCTTGGGAAGCATTGATTCGAAGGTGTCGGCTCTTCAAAGTTGTGCAAAGGATATGGTGTCAGAGATCCTATTGTTGGAGATTATCAAGCTCCTCAATTTCTACATTCAAACAATGTTGGTGGTGGCATACCGTAAATTTCATTATTGCTCAACTCAAGATAATCTAAGTAGGGGAATACACGAAGAGCATCGGTTATGTTTCCCTTGAGCAAGTTGTTCTGGAGCCTAATTTTATACAAACTTGAACGATTTTTCAAGCTCCTTGGGATAAGTCCAGTGAAGTGATTGTTGAAAGCACCGAATTATGCAAGAGCTTGGCTACTGTGTATTTCTTATGGCAATTGGCTGACAAAGTCGTTCTTAGATAGCTATAGAATTATGAGAAATGTGAGATACACCCCCCCCCGGGTCTCCCCAAAGATTGTTCATATGTGGAGCCAATCGAGTAAGCTTGCTTTAGTTTCCAATCGGACAAAGCACGTTGCAAGTGCCAAAACTTGGTATGAGTATACATTTAAGTGCCAAAGGTTCTAAAATAAGTGCTATTTTTTTGAAAATTGAGATACTTAAGTGCTAATTTTGGCGAGATAGCTAGTATCCGACGTGGCATTATTTTAAGAATAAATTGATCTATGTGGCTCGGTGGAGTTGCCTACTTAGCAATGAATGTACAAAATGACATCATTTTGCCCCAAAATCGATTTTAATATAAATATTAATAAAATTAAATTTATAAAAAAAAAGGAGGAGTGAGTATAGCAGCGAGAGCCTCTATGGCCCTCGCCACTACTACTGCCTCACTATTGCTTGCTCTTTCTAGCGATGGTGGGACAGCGACGGCGAGAGCTATGGAGGCCCTCACCAAAGTTGTGGTTGCCTCATTTTTTTTAATTAATATTTACATTACAAATTAGTTTCGAGGGCTTATAGTGCCGAGTGGACAATTTTTTTTAAATTGCCATGTGTAATTTTTTTTTTAAATTGCCACATTAATAAAAAATGCCGTCGGAAAATGTCATGTCAATAATTTGGTCTAAATTTCTTGACGTTATTAGTTAAGTATTTTTTTTTTTGACATTTAAATGTATCTTTTGAATTTGAGAATTGAAATGTAAAGCCTGAAATTAGGGAAGAAGAAAACTCTTGTCGGTTTTGGCGAGGAGCATAATCTGGGCTACCTCAAAATAATTCAATCTTTCTTCCCTCCCGTCCTCGTCACGTAATTGGACTTATCGAATTAAGAGTCAACAACTAAAAAAATATACTTAGCAGCCCAGACAAGTCACATCATAACTTCTTTTGCGAATTTTTAATGACTTGTTGGTCACAAAAACATGACTTCTTTTGCGAATTTTTAATGACTTGTTGGTCATTTGTGACGTCAAGTCCACAACTAAAAAAACGTGACTTCTTTTGCGAATTTTTAATGACTTGTTGGTCATTTATGACGTCAAGTCAACAACTAAAAAAATATACATAGCAGCCCAGACAAGTCACATCATGACTTCTTTTGCGAATTTTTAATGACTTGTTGGTCATTTCTGACTAGACATCGACGCAGGAAAAGTCGAGCAGGTATACCTTCACGATGAAGTCGCAAGTTGTAATTCATTAGAAAATATTCTTTTCATTCGTGAAACACGGCACACTGAAAATGCGTTTGCTTGGATTTTTAGGGAAATTCATTAAAAAAATACAAATAATTTTAGGTTGAAGAGATTTTTCATAATGCAAATCGCATTTGGTAAATTGTAACCTAAAAGTCCTTTGCCAAATACCTTTAGCTAAAATTGTGTTTGGATAAGTTATATTAACAAAATTCTTTACTATTAAAAAAACAAATACTGACCGATGTAGGGCAGTGGCGACCGGCGAAGGGCAACGGCGACTGGCGGCCATCGTCTGAGGTTGCCAGACCTCAGGCGGCCCCTGGAGACCATCGGCGAGGGTTGCCTAGGGTCGGGCAACCGCCGATGACCTAGGCGAGACCCTCGCCTGAGGTCGCGTGGCCTTGGCGAGGGTCGCCTGCGATCGGGCGACTGCCGGCGACCCAAGTGAGACCCTCGCTTGAGGTCACGAGGGTCGCGCGACGCCGACTAAGACCCTCGCCGAGGTCGCCGACCATAGGCGAGACCCTTGCCTGAGGTCGCGCGGCCTCGGCAAGCTCACCTGTGGTCAACAACCTCGGCGATCTCTCGACTAGGGTCACGCAACCTCGTTGTAGCAGCCCTCGCCGAAGGTCTCGCTTGGGTCTCGCGACCCCCGGTGAGACCCAGGCGAGACCTTCAGCGAGGGCGGCTGCGCCGGGGGTCGCGCGACCCCAACGACCTCAGGCGAGGGTCTTGGCAAGGGTCATGCGGTTTAGATACCGTCGGAGGTCACACGCCCCACCGGCGACTGTCACCTGGGTCGCCGTGACCGTCGCCAGCCTCTCTCTACTCCGTCACCGACCATTCACGACCTTGCTCAACCCAGACGTCTGCCTCAACGAAGAAGATGAACAGTATTTTGCAAGCCTGAGAAATAGTATTACGCAAGCCTGATGAACAGTGTTTCAAAGCCTTTCTCGAAGGCTGAAAGCTCAAGGCTGCCTTAGGCTTTCAACCTTCAGAAGGCCAGCATTCTCCTAATGGGGTTTGGAAAACATTTCCCAAACACTCCATATTTGGCCAAAAGGCCTTTAGGTGGCCAAAGCCCATTTGCAAAGCAAGTCCCAAACGCACCCTAAAGAAGCTTTGGAGTTAGGCTGCGTTTGGAAATTGCTTTGCAAAGGGCTCTGAACATCTAAAGTCATTTGGGCTAAGTATAAGGTATTTGGGAACAATTTTACAAATTTCATTAGCCAAAAGCCAACCTTCTCAAGGCTGAAAGCCCAAGGCTGGTCTTGGGGTGCCTTGGGCTTTCAGCCTTCTACAAATGTAAAATTGATTGTTCATCATCTTCAACGTTCATTGTTCATCTTCTTCGTTGAGGGCGGTCGGCGGGGTTGTGCATGGCTGTGAGGGGCCGGCGATTGGTTAGAGGGAGGCTGATGACCGTCACGGCGACCATCGCTAGGGTGTCGTGGCGACCTCCACGCCATCTGGGTCGCGACGGCCTTCGCAGGGGGCCGCGCGATTTGCATCTCAGCGACCTCGCCGAGGTCGCGCAACCTCAGGCGAGGGTCGCGTGGTCACGGTGATTGTGACATCTTGAATTTTAGGTTTTGTTTTCGATTGGATAAATTGGGCTTTTCATCGACGCGCCTATAATTCTTTTCTCTAAGATGGCCACTCACGAGATAACTAGTCTATCAGGTGAAGCGTTAAGGAATATAAACGCAATAGACTTGAGAATTTAACCAGGAATAGGATGCTCGACTGTGTTAGTCTGCAAGGGTCATTACGGCACAGTTAAAAATCGATCACAGATCAAAGATAGGTCGATTCGACTTAAATATGTGATCAAGTGTGGGTGATTCCACATGATCACAAAATTCTCATCGATCGGCACTAGACTGATTTTTATGTCGTGTTGGCGCCATGTGTCTGTATTTGAAACATTGAGATTTTCGCGACAACCGAGAGTCGCCAATGTGTTAAAGATATGCATTGTGGTTCGAAAATAATCAATCACGGATCAATTGCACTAAAAATTCCTAAAAGCTATCCGGTAGATTATGTTATGCTAAAATCACATCAGATTGAAATTAATCGCAAATTTAAACCCGATTTCAGAAATTGAAAGTTCTATCATGTCACAATTTATTTTAGGAACGTCGATTCATCTTTCGAGGAATTTTCGGCAAGTTTGGGATTTTTACAGAAAATCAATTCGGACGATTCGGAAAAGAATGGAAATTCTGAGGGGCCAAATGGAGTGGATTTTTGGCCTCCAAAGTGAGCTAATTGGTGAAGAGAAATTGTGGAAATTGTGTAGGCTTCCTTCACAGCAATTTTGGTCATCAATTTTGAGAGAATTGGTGAAGAATTGAAGCTCTAATGGATGAAATTCGTAGGCTTATATGGGGGCTGCAACGTGTGGACATCAACCTAGCTATTTGTGGGTTTTTATGTGCATGAAGGCTTAGGGGACAAAAATGATTTGTATGAGAGCTTGTGGGACCAAGAATGGATAAAAATGGGATGTTTTCTTTTATTTTCAGTTCTGTTGAAGACTCCAGCAGCCCATCGACGCCCCCATCTCCACCAAAGCTGTCACACGTCCACCTTTCCCCCTTCATTCCATGCTTGGAAGTCAACTGGTTGAACTCCTTCAGCCGCTCAGTTGACCGAAGACCCTCACGCCAGTTGTTCTTCCTCAGCGTTGCCGCATGCTAGCTCCACGATCACAAGTCTTCATCTCTCATGTTCGCTGTCCATTGTCCCATGCGTGGAGGTCAGCTCGTCAACTCCAACGGTTAGTGACCGTGAGCCTTCATGCCTGCAGTAGCCCGTGCTTCTCCAAGCAGCTTAGCCAGCCCACTCGAAGTCACGACCAGCAAACCCCTTTCAAGATCGCAGCAACCGTGAGCTTTGCAGGGTCGTTTTCGGCCTGGTCAGAGCCTCCTTTTGCGTTGCCGCTTCGGAGTTTGTTGGCCGCCGTCACCATGAACCGGTTTGCGCTCTAAACTAGTGAGTTTACTCACTAATCTCCGCTTAGGGAGTTAATTATGCTTAAGGGTTTATTAGTTTAAGTTAAGCATGTATTATGTGGTTAGTTAAAACAGATTAGTGATTTAATTAATCATTGATGCATGTTAGGTGGTTAGAGTAGCGTAATCAGAGACTAGATAAGCTGTAGTATTTATCTAGTTAGGTTCGGAATTTTTATGGACCCCGGTATTTAATTAGGCTTTTCTGACCTAAGTTACATTTATTAATTAATTTTTGTAATTATTTAATTAATTATTATTTTCTGGAAATTAGATCGAGATAGCCGGTGATCGGAATTTTGTGCTGATCGCAATGGTATACATGGTTTATTTAATTGAGTGATGGATTGTGCAAATTGAGTGTGAATTGTAATTTTGGGTATTTATCCAAAAATTTAATAATTTCAATATTTAATTGGAAAATACTGGGCATCGGTTTACAACACCAAAAATGTGTTTATGGACCATTGAAATTAGTGGGATTTTCAAAAGGGAAAATATTGTATTTTGGCTAAGGCCGACCGTGTACCCACACACAATTATTTTTATCGGGAATGATAAAAATAGTGGAATTATTAGTTGGTGAAAACAATATACTATATCAGCCTACGGGCCTTGATATACCAGCTTAATGCGAGTAGTATACTATTTATCAGCTTAGAGTGAGCATTATATGTATACTATATCAACCTATGGGCTTTAATATACCAGCTTAGCGCGAGCAATATACCTTAGCAGCTTCTGGTGAGCATTGTCAGTATACTATATCAGCTTGAGGGCCTTGATATGTCAACTTAGCGCGAGCAGTATTATCAGCTTAGAGTGAGCTATACTATCTATTTTCAACTTAGAGTGAGCAGTCCTTGATGTGATCGGATTTTATAGATAGTATTGAATGGGTTGATTGAGAGATGGTCTTAATGAAATGTAATCGACTGGATCGATTGATCGATGGCTCGATTTGATTTGATGACCTGAGTTGATTTGAGTTGAATTGATTGGATGATTTTATAAATCGTACTGACTTGTAGGAAGGAACTGAGGTAAAGGTAAGTCCTCTAACTTGTGCTTGTACTTAGGCAGCCCTTGAGGCGTATTTTCTTCCTAGTCGGGACTTAAGGGGTGAACTTACTGAGACATTATCTCACCCCATCGTGGGCTCAACTTTTCAGGTCCCTAGGGTGAAGAACCCAAAGCTGGAGGCAGAAAGGTTAGGAGCTTGGATGGCTCAGAAGTTCCTTTTGAAAATAGATTTCCTGTACTTAGACCATAGAGTTGGCCTCTGTTTGTAAACTAGATTATGGTTTTAATAATGTGTTTGATTTGAAATTTGTTGTCCTGATTTTCTATCCCACGTTTGTTGAGGTTAGGGGATTAGTAATTCGCTTCCGCATGAGCATTAAAACGAATGGGTCAGTGACGCGTCCTAGGACGTCACTATTTAATCGACCACCAAGGGATGGGCATGCGCTCGGAGGATTGGGGCGTGACGGTGATAGCTGCTCAGGGTCGCGTGACCACCGGTGAGGTCGCGCGACCTAGGCGCGGCCCTCGCTGAGGTCCTCTGACCTTAGGCGAGGGTTGCGTAGCCTCGACGACAGCTAATCGGGGTTGTGCGACCCAGGCGTGGCCTTCGTTGAGGCCCCCCGACCTCAAGTGAGGGTCTCATTGGGGGTTGCCCGACCTTGGGTGGCCCTCGCCGATAATTTCCAGGGGCCGCCTAAGGTCTAGTGACCTCAGATGATGGCCGCTACCGGCGATCCCATATTGCCGACGACCGCTGCCCTTATCGGCCAATTTTTTTTTTTTTTTTAATAATAAAGGTGCTTTGTAAATATAAGTCTTCCAAACACCATTTTGTTCAAACATACTTCGTAATGGACTTTCATATTATAATTTTCCAAACGCAATTTGTATTTTGAAAAATTCCTTTCACTTAAAGTCCTTTGTATTTTCTTAAAGACTTTCTCCAAAAGTCTAATCAAACGCACCCTTAGTCAAGATGGTTTACCTCTGAGATAGTGCTGGAACTTTGAAAGGGATATAAAGTAGGGAAAAAAATGCACACACTCACACACAAAAATTATAAAATATGTGACTTGCTTATCAATCGGAAATTCAATTCAGTGCTTTTTTTCCCTCTAAAACTCTACATAGAGATGAAATTCTTTTTGACCAAACTGCTTTAATTTATCCCACTTTTTGGTATGCGAATGTTGTGCAATTGACAGTCCGGAAAACTATGAGATTGATATGAAAAGAGTGAGCAAATCATTTAGACACCTTGTGTTTTGTATTGTTATAAACTCCCCTTATTAGAATCTCTTCGATCCACCCAATAAGTACAGAAGCTAATGAGGAAAGCATCATTATCGTGTATTTGGCAGGACCAAGTGACTGACTGTCATGGGTGTTAGACTAATTTGCCCAACAATTGCTTTGTCCTCGTGATTGTACTACCAAATTAGAGAACCATTCCAAATTTCTCACATGGAGTTCAAGGATGAGATTGATTATTGCACAACGATCAGGTAACTTTACCAAGTGCACTTTCTTGACATAATGTAGACAGTTATTTCTTCGTTTTACCTTTCTATCATTTTTCTAATTTTACCTTTTTTTCCTCTTTGTTTATAATAATAAAAATTAAATAATAAGGGCCAGCTGAGAAATATAAAAGTCAAACAAAAGAGTAATGTGGCTTATATATAGAGATACATAGATTGCACAATTGAATCATGGTTCCGTTGTGTGTTTGAGTTGAAAAAATCTCACTTCGAAAAATGTTGACCAAACTTTGGTTCGAATGAATATCAAATCTATTTTGAATTTAATATGGATAAATGCCAATAGATTAGCACCCCAGTTCTAGTTTAATTGTCCTACTCATGAACATGTACCCTAATTTGATCGGACAACTACACTTGCAAAGAAGGATTGCCAAGCACTAAAAATATTTACGCATAACTTTCGAATTCTCTTAAATTTTTCGCTATTCACATGTACTTTCAAGAAATTAATTTAATGATTGCGTAATGCTCTCAAAATTTTCGCTGTTTAATTCATTTATAGAAACTACTTTAAAAAAATAAGACGGGTCAATGAAGAGTGCAATTTTAACAAAAACTCTATCTAATTTATCTCTGATTTATTTATTTATTTATTTATCAGATATGTATTTATGGTTTGAAATTTTGAATGATCGCCTGCTGAGAAATAAAAAAAACAAAAAGGGACGAAATCATACAGCTCATCTGTCTTCCGCATGTAACTTTGCCGCGTAAAGTTAAACGTTCGAAAACAGAAAGACTTTCAGCGTCTGCAACAAAAATCTTCGCCGGAATCCCCAATCCCCTCTGCGAGCCCCACCGAAATCCTCGTGAATTCTGAAACATCAGCACTCAGCAGCCGCTTGTTCTGTTCTAGGATTTTTATTTTTTATATTTTTCCTTCCTTGTTCTTGCCCGGAGCTAGCTTCAAGTTTTCGGGCTCTGATGGCAGGAAGTTCCGGTGAAGGCCGCCCTCTCCACGGTGGAGCTGTTCCCTTCCAATCGCAGTGAGTGATGCTCTCGGTTCTCTCTTATTAGGTTCGGGCTTAGCGTTTTCTGAGGTTGATATGTCGGTTGGATTCTGATTCTGGTCTGGTTTTGCGGTCTTGATAGCCAGGGGCTAATGCCGAGTGGGAGTGGCGGTGGCGGCGGCTCGGCTGGATGAAATCCTGCTGCAGATTGATCCGGTGGACGGTGGCTTGGATCATGAGGTCGTGGGGCGGTCTCTGCAGGCAAGTCCGCCGATTGAGAGAGGTGAGTTTTAATCGATGAACTCGGTTTTCCCCCCCTTTTAAGCTGAGGAATGTGCTCTGTTTTCGGTAACTATTCGACTGCTAGCTGGCCGGATGCACTGAGATTGCAGTATCTGTGTTACTATGATCGAATTCGTGATCTTTGGCTACGGTTTTGTTGGAAAAACATGGTGCGATATCGATATGCTTCAGGTGATCAAGCATAGCTTAAGCATATAGGTGAGTTCTTCGCAGTCTAATTGGTGGGTAAAAACCGTGGAAAAGATTGCTCAGATTCGAGCACCAGAGGTTACCAGGGAGTAGAAGCTGCCCTTTCGTTGTTCGTCTGTTCTGTCATCCCCTTGGGGGAGAGATCAATCATAACCACTTTTTCTTAAAAAGCTGAGACTGAACAAGGGCATTTTCCGAGAATGGCTCAAACAATGTCATCCACATCATCGCATTTGTGTTGATTTGTTTCTTCTCGGTCTACCTCTGGTACAAATCTCTGGGTGATGAGGAGTTGGCGCTTTGCTTCAACACTTCGTCAGACATTTTCTCTAGATTTCAATAAAGATCGCTCTAAATGGAATTGTCTAGATTTCTGATTGTTTTCTTTAAGCCGTGTCTGCTATACCGACCAGATGACATTTTTAACACTTGCGGCTAATTCAGGTTGTTGTTCCTTTTTATCTTTTTGTCTCATCGCATCAAGTACCTCTTGGTAAGCATTGATCCGAAAATAACGGCTCTTCCAATTTGTGCGAAGGGTCGCGTGAACAGGAGACTAACGAAGTTCCCTACTGCACCAGCAAGATGGATTCATTTGATAGGAGGTCAACATACTTCCTTTCTTTATTTCGCCATTGCATACCATCGTGTAGCTGGATTTTTCCCCAGAATGCTGCGTGGAAACCTTGTACTTTGGGTGGAGGATGGAACACACCTCTGGTTCGCATTTCTTCCTGGGCGGACCAAAATGGTGCTATGCACTAGTTCATGGATGGACTCGCTTTCACTTCAGCATGTCATAGAAAAGGTGATAATGTTTTATGCAACAATAGTCTTCTTCTTCCACGATTTTTACAATTCTGTCTTTTACAGTAATGACAACTTTTTCAACGGCCATTTCACAAAGCAATATAATTATCATAATACTTGTGAAGGAAGCTGTCGTGGAAAAAATCATTGGAAAAAAAAAAAGAAAACGAAAAGATGAAATAGGTCCACAATTCTTGAAGTATTGATTATCTCCAAGCCAGAGAAACCAATATTGATTAATTACTTGGAATTTCAATAAAGCCATTTAAATTAAGATTGAATTATAAGAATCGAACTATTAATACTCTGTTTGATTCATAGAAAATGAATGATTGAGAAGACGCTTTCATAAAAATAATAATTTTGTATTGTTTGAAATATTTAGTTAATAAAAACCGTACATATAGTCAATAACAATTCTTGTCTCTGGTCATTCAAATTTTATAAGAGATAAGGGTACTCACTTTGCATGAAAATAATTTTTAAACCATTAATATTTCGAGAAACAAACAGATCTTAAAAATAGTTTGGCAAATTATAGAAGACTTCTAGAAAACATTGGGCATGTCCAACGTATAATCAGACTCTCATGAGTTGAGGTCTTGAAGGCACTAATAAAAGAGAGACCATGTGGAAAGGGAAAAAAGTAAGAGTACATTTGATTCAAGGAAAACTTCACAATAAAGAAAATACTTTTCTAAAAATTATTTTTAAGAAAATATTTTTTTATTTATTTTCAAATTAAGGAATTCATTTTCTTAATTCTAAACTCACAGCAAACCGAACGCGAAAAATTATTTTATTCAAATAAGTACGCCACAAGGGGAAAATGAAAAGAGGTAGAAAATCGTGATGAACTCAGACGGTATTAAATCGACCGTTGCATAAACCCGAGATAAACGTTCCGTTGTTTGCCTTGACGTTCAAGCCAAACCTCCGAATCTTGCTCGCTACTCTCTCGTTCGATCGTACTCCTTTCAGTCTTCGATCGCCACAGTTATGGGGGGTTGAATTTTACGCCTTTTCCCCAATCTCTTCTTGCCAAAAGATTTCGTTTCTTATGGGCAGATTCAGCTGGTTACGATGGGTGAGCGGATTCGATCGAGCATTTCAGGAGGGTCCAGTCGTTCTTCTTTTTTGGTTGGTCTGTGTTCGCTAATTCCGGTTGTTGTACAGTGCCGGCGGCGGCGCTTGCTGTCTTCGGTTACCGGCCGGACGAGTTCGATTGCGAATGGTTTGGTTTCGGATTCGCAGAGGGCGGTTTTGCTCGCCCGGAGTAAGTTTTTCTTCCTTTCTCTCTTTTTCTTCCCCTGCGATGATGTAGTTATTGCTTAGCTCATGAACGGAAGCAGCTGAAGCTTTTCATCGATCAGCTTCGTACCGTCGCAGGTTTGTTTTTTTTTTTCTTTCCTCTAACTGGGAAGAATCCTGTTGATTGTGAGACCTTGAGGTCGCCATGGAGGTATCGGCTTCTTCATGCAACAGGTGTGCTTCTGTCATTTGCTACCTATGGAGCAGTTTTCTTACTTCCCTTGTTGTTTTTTTTTCTCTCTTTCGTTTTGGTTTAAGCGGCTAATTCATTTGATTGAAGTGATTCATGAAATTCAGGTGTTGGTCTGTTCTTAAAATTTCAGGCTCTCATCGCTACCCCAAAAGAAGCTACTACGATATTCTTGGTGTTTCAGAGGATGCCAGACGTGATGAGATTAAGAAGGCTTTTCATGTGGTGGGTAGATCTTTTGTACTAAATGTAGTCGAGGGAAACTAATGGGAATCACAGTGGTTTCTAATTCTAACCAATTCATATTATGAGATTGTGGGTAGGTTGGACTTTGGCCTTAGCTTAAAGCATGGAAATATTCGATTGAGGAGGCAAATAGGGGCCTTGAAAATTCGACCTCAGGATCTCCTAGTTCTAGTATCATGTCAGAATTTGTGAGACCTCTGATAACTGTTATAAAAACTTAAGCTTTTAAATGAAAGCTTGATTTATTATTTAAATATTCTAACACATACCATTGCATTGAGAATGCTTGTTCTTTGGTACACTAGTTTAAGTTATGATGAACGCCATTTTAAAAAATGATGCGCTCACAAAATGACAAAAAGAGATGGGTTTCCTGGGTATTACATTTCCTTGTTATGTGTGGATCTAGTTCTTCATCTGCTTCTATGCACATAAGATGCCTTAGAATTGAAATTTATTCCACTGAGTTATGGCCAATCATTGCAAATATAATGTTAGAACATAGGTCTGCTAATGCTATAATTTGATTACTCGAGCTTAAGAATATTTTTTTGTTGAGAAACTGATTTTGGGCTTGCTGGTGACTGTAAATAGTTTCAATTACAGCTTGTGACATGGAGTACTTTCGTGAAGTTTGAAGAAGTTCTTTAACGCTAAAACTCTTTCAGGCAATTTTCCGGAAAATGAATTTTAAGAGCTCTGAATTTCAGTATTCTGCAAGAATTATGTTATATAAATTTTGAAAGAGTTCATGGAAAGAACAAATGAGTTGTCCAGAGGAATGATTTGAGATCTACTACAAAGGTTTAACTATTATTCTTACTTCCAAAAGTCAATGTGACAATGGTATGATAATAAGCAGTTCTTTGTTAACATGACTGAACTGAACACCGACATCTTAAAATATAATGAGCAGTAAGCGGTTCTTTGTTACTTTTTCTCTGTGGAGGTCAGGCTGTAATAAGTAGATCACATATTCTTGTTGATCGTACATGTTTCAACCAGAAATAAAATAAGAGAAGTACATCAACAGTCTCCTGCTGCTTCTCGGTCAACTCCTTCCCTTTATGTTTACAGAGTACAGTGGATATTCCTAATATCCAAGTGCCACAGCCACTTTGATTAATATAATTGACTGAACTTCTTCAATAAATTGTTTGTGCCATGGCACCTCTTTAGTTGTTACGTGCATCCTATATTTGATTTGTTTCTTGGCTTGTATGCCATGCAGCTTACAAAGAAGTACCATCCTGATGCAAATAATAATGATCGTTCCGCAAAGAGGAAATTACAAAAGATAAGAGATGCTTATGAGGTTTGGCTAATTGATTAGATGCCAGTGGAGGAAAACTTTTTCCACAGATTTTCACATGTTGTTTGGATGTCTGATACGTTCGTGGTGACAATTTTTCTTCTTGCCTTTTCAACTAATCTCAGACTTTGCAAAGTCCTGGAAAAAGAGCAGAGTACGACAGGGTAAAATCTCTCACTCTTTCTACTTTTAACTGAATGACATAGTGAACTTAGCATCTGAAAGCACAGTTGCATTCATAAGAGCGTGTTTTGCTCATTGTGCCTTTTACATTAATTTAATGAAGAAATGCCACGAAAGTTCAGAAAATGTTGAATATGGTGAAGGAGATGCTGAGGGGTTTCCACGTTATTATGAAAGGCATTTCTCTAGTTCATTCCACAAGATCTTTTCTGGGGTAATTCCAAGTGTGCCGCATGTCATTATCTTCCAATCTTCTGATCCATGATATTTAGCTAAAGAAACATTTGGTGTCATATCAGAATTTTCAGGACAAGATGGATCGATGTGCATCTGATGTTGAGGTTCACAGTTATACTCTTGGTCTTCTTTGTTTATGAGATAATATTACTCGGATTTCCGCCCTTTATCTTGTTTGCTTAATGAGATAATATTGTAGGATTAATGCCCACGAATGTTGAAAATTTATAGGCGGAACTGATATTTTCTTTCCTCGAAGCTGTGGAAGGGTGCGCAAAGATGTTTCCTTTGTCAAATGTCTTCCTTGTGATACTTGTTGGTTAGTAGAGTTTAGTGTTTTCTATTTTTCATTTTTTATCACACTGGTTAGAGTGACAGTACATCCTTCAACCTCTTGTTTCTGCAATGTCTGTTGGAGATCAAGTTGATTATATATGTAGCTTTAGATGCTAAAAATGTGATCAATTTATGCTCACTGGTACTCTGCTGCTCTGGTCCCGTTTGCTTGCTAAAGGTTTTTCAACCAATGTGTGATTAGTTTTTGCACTTTTTGAAGGTTTTGGCTTGTCCACGTAGAACATAAAAGTATGATGAAAAGCATGGATAATTTATTATATATGAGAAGCAAGATTTACGATTGGTTGAGGTGGCTTCTAAAAATTGGCAAAAATTGAGGTGCCTGGAAAGTGTAGGGCAATTATGCCTCTAATGAGAGTTAAATTTACTGTGATTTTTTTTTTTTATCATTGGCTGTGCATAACCATATGAAAATCCCAGTTACTGATCTTTGATTTTGCTTATGATATCCTTTGATTTTTTATTAGTTACTTTGCAGGGTTTTTCTTTTAGTACATTTCCTGTAGCAAAATCATGATGATATGTCTACATGGTAATTGCGGATGGGTGGGCTTATTCACCTGCTGTCGAGGTGAGAGTATGTCCAACTTGCAGTGGCATTGGGAGGGTAAGAGCTTCCATGAGCTCTGCAATTATGCTGATTAATTGTTGAGTTCTTCTGAACCGTTTGCTCACCAGGATAATTGTGTGATTCGTCAGAAGTTTGACGGACCATCACATTTGTATATATGACATGTACTTTGTCTTCCTTGCTATTAGGTAAAAATCTCCCCATTTACTCCAATGACATGCACTACCTGTAAAGGCTCGAAGTCAGTTGTCAAGGTTTAACATCATTTCTCCAGTTCCAGCTTTAATTTCAGTTTTCTTGGTGAAGCTTCCAATACTTAGTTACTTTGGGTAGGAGCAATGCATTTCATGTAGAGGATCAGGAGTTCTTGAAGGCACTAAGGAAATTAAAGTTACAATTCTTTCAGGTAGGTCAGAGTTATTGATCTCTGACAGAGTCTTGTGGTTTTTGTGTTCGATGCATTTTTTTCTGTGAAGATGTAAAATGATGAATAAGGCTAACTGGGTTGAGACTTGAGATCTGGGAGAGTGAACAGGTTGTGCATGCTCATTTTACAGCTTTATGGCCTCAGTTCTTTATGTTATATGCACGTGACATCTGTGAATATTGTTATTACTGTCAGAATGTGCTTCTGTAGGATTCACTGCTTTAATATTCTGGTTTGAGTGTACATTACATGCACATGGGTTCAGGCTATTTTTCAAACTACCTTTCTTGGATGATTGCAACATTCGCGGAGCCAAGTTCTGTTACTCCCATTTTCTTTCTACAGTGTCATACACTGCTCATGGTTGATTCTCTGATGATCTTGAAGCATTTCCCCTCTGTAAGGAAATAATTTCTTGTTGACACTGCTAGGCTTTTACTGCTCCATGTGATGGCTGCAGGAGAAATAACACTAGTAAAATGCAATGGGATGTGTCTGAAATATGAACTATGTCCCGCACAAGTTGTCTGGTCAGGGCAAAAAACAGCTAAAGCATTAAGGATCTTTTTTGTCACCATCATGCGGCTTCAGTAGCATCATGATACTTGTCTGTATCATTTAGTGTTAGTGAACATGCAAAGTTTATTGTCGCAGGAAAAATTCTCTCTCTCTCCCTCTCTGAACATTTAATATCAAACAATACGTTAATATAATAGTTTGTACTTTTAAATAAGTTGACTAGGATCCCTTATTACGACATGGTGAGCAGAATGTCCTGCGTTATTTTCCAGGTCTCTTATTAGCCTCACTCGGCTGACTCTAGAGAGGAAGTGTAAGAATATTTGAATGTTAAAAAGTGCCACCATAGAAAAGCTTTTCTGATATCTTAAGTTTTTCAGATAAGTTGCCATTTCCGCAATTTGCCCGTCTAAAGAGCTGACTTGTAAATTTATTTATTGTGCATCTGTGAAATGGTGCAACATGACCATCGTCATATGTCATAATGTGTTTTCCTAATTTACTAACATAGCCATTATCTTTTCTCTTGGGATATGGCCTGTTTTAAGGACATCTTCATTTATGACCAATGTTCGTAAAACAAATATGTCTACGACACATATGGTCTCAGGAGACTTCAAATGGCTGACGGGGTAAATCAATGCAGTTGGGACATATGACATAGATCCTCATGTCATGAGCATGGATTGCCTTTATTAAAGAACAAAACTATCTTCAGTGGGTAACCTGATATCTTCCATTCCTGAATGGAGTAGGTGTGGATTCGGGACATACAATTCGCGTGCCAGAAGCTGGTAATGCTGGAGGTCATGGGAGTCTACCTGGCAACTTATTCATCAAATTAAAGGCATGATTCCCTCTTCTTCTCTGGTTGTATGGTAATAATGATGTTAAGGACAACTTTGATCTCTTTCAATGGTAGAAGCTTTATCCTGCTGTCGTTGGAGCTTTCCTTTGTAGCTTTATAGCATCGTTTTTCCATTTGAAGTCTGTCATATGATTTATCTGGAATTTGTCCCAGAAACTGTGACTACCATCAAAGAATTTTGGTTGTGATAGTGGAACATTTCGAAGTCTTGCATTACATAACCGGTCACCTGCATCACTGTCAGATTGCCAACTGAATGTGCATGTAATTAGTAACTGTGCTCACGCAGGCGGCTGAAAATCGTACCTTCACCAGATTTGGTGAAGATGTATATGTGGTCTCATAAATTAGCCATACAAGTGAGAACAAAACTATTGAGCATATTATGTTTTAGCCTCTTGTTCCACTTATAAGAAAGTTCCCCTCCCTAGCTTTAACTCATGCCATATCCGAAATCCTGTTTGTGTTTAGGCTAGTAATTCCTCTCATCTATCTTGATGGTTGTAAAATCTAAAAACTTTAATTGATATTAGCTTTAATTATTCTTGGCGTACACTGAAATGAATACCTCATTGTCGTGGCATGTGTTGATAGTTTGTTTGTAAAACAAAGTAAAAGTGCGTTGTCCCACATAGAAAAGATGGGAGTTTGGGCTGATATTTAAGTGTGAAAGTCTTCTAACATTACAATTGAAGACAATGGGCTAAGTGGACTGGACCCTACCATACTCGTGTGCAAGTGCGTGATTATTAGGTGCACTTGTATATGGGCAGTTATGTTTGCTAATGGTATTAGGCATCTTACAACCTTTGAAAGGTTGAATTACAATTTGTCTTTGAAACAATATGTCTGTTCAGAGAAGGAAAAGGGTTTCATGTTTCTAGTTCAATAAGATTAACTGTTCGATTTTCTTCACTTTGTCAATATACAACTATTATTCTCCAATTCTTTCCTTTTGAAAGTTCTAGGAGAAATATTACAATTGCTATCTGGTATTCTCATTCAAGACTTTGTTGTATCTTGGAGGATTTTTGCCAGTAACCATTGGCAACCATGAGGGGCAATTAATTCCTTCAAGACTGTCTTTTCACGCCTCTGATTTCATTCTTCCTGATTGCTTATTTCCCAACAGCATGTTCAACTTACTTTCAACTTTATGATTATAGTACTGAACTATTATTTACTTGTGCATTACTATCTGTCATGACTTTTCTATTCATGTCATCATTACTGTGTGTTTTTTTTGCTGGCATCAGTTCCCTGTTATTCCAATAAATATCTGTAACCTGGTTCCTTGACCTTTGGGGTTTACTTCTGTTACAGGCAATTCTTGGCGGTAAAGTTGAGGTCCCAACTTTATCAGGGAACATACACATTAATGTAAGAACTGTCCATGCCTCATGGTGACATCTTTGTCGTTGCAGGTTTAACTGGAGAGTGTTCAATTAATAATTCACAATTAAGGACATGAATTTCGGACAGCCTTTGACCTTTCGAGTGGAGTAGAAGGGTTGAGATTAGTATTAGTATTAGTAAAACCTGTATCTAAAAGCAATAATGTAGCAAATCAGTGTTCCAAGTGTTTTACTGTTTTAACCCCTGGTTTCATTGTGTAGTTCAGTGTAACAATCTACCCCTCTTGTTATTCATTTTGGGGTCCTTGTCTCGTGCTATGGAAAATCAATAAAATATAGATCAGTAGTCACCAAGAACAAGAGGGTCTGTCACTTGTCTTATAAGGTGTTCTTTGGGGTAGATTGAGTTGCTACACATCTAATTGTGAAGGAAAACAGTTCACTATCTTATATGAGAATGTAGTAATTCTTTTTAGTTGGTTTTATTTCAAGACTATATATCATGTGCAATATTGACTACCTTTCCATTAAGTAAAGTACTGTTGTGAATGAAAGTTATTGTCTGTAACTATAGAAGCATTGGAAAATGTTAGAATGAAAATGTCTAAAGAATGTACAAATACTACAAAAAATATTCTTTAGTATGCTATCGCCATTAGATTTGTGTTCGCACCTTTTCATTGCACATATAGAAAATAGTGACGTTTTTTGAGTCAATAATGTATGGCACTGAAAATGAATTCTTTCTCCTGCTTTCACTGTGATTGGATGGACTTCTCTTCCTTGCTTACAATAATCATACGTCTGTTTGCACATACCTTCTCAGATACCAAAGGGGGTGCAGCCTGGACAGCTTGTGGTTCTAAGACAATTTCAAGAAATAATAAACTATTTTGCATTAAGTGTGGAGCTTTTTTGCTGCCAAAAATTATTCTTAGACACATCATTGCTGCAGGATTCCAAATTCATGTCGATCCTGGAGATCTCTATGTGCGATTTTGGATTAAATTCCCCAGCTGTGTTATTTATTAGTTTTTTGTCTGTTTTCAAAATCATCAGAGTTTGATTGAGTTTCCTCCTTCTCCTCCTCCTCCTCCTCTTCCTGGTTCTTGCTTATGCATAATTGGTCTGGTCAATATGCATTTGTGACTAGTATCCATTTGAGTTGCATTTATGGATGATTTGTAGATGGAGTTACTACTTCTCATGGAGGCACATTGCACATGTAATGGTATTACATTAACTTCAATTCTAAAAAATGAATGAATCTAAATCCTTTGTCACTGGACTTCAGCAAGCTTCCCTTTGAAGTCGGGGTCCATCTTGGTAAATGTCCACAAGTATCACATTCTTAGTAGGAGTTCCTTTCTTGTTATGCAATATTTGATTGTTTCCAGAAAAGGAACAGTTAGGCCTCTTCATCTCCGTTAGCCATTTGTTAGCTTGGACAGAGACAATTTTATTAGCCAAGATAATGAGAGAATTGATCAGGGATACTTACTTCCAGTATTGTTTTTTGATCGTTATCGAGACCTTAGGTGTTGGTTGTTTGGCTGTCAAAATTTGATGCGATGTATTTTCTTTCTATAACTGGTTACTTTTTAGCGAGATAAATGAAATACAACGTGCAGTTTTAGAAGAATTTGATAAAGAAGGAAATTGGTATGTCCTCTTCTTCTTTTTATGATGGCATCTAGTTTGCATGTATCCATTTGTCCTTGATGTTTATTTTTATTATCTGACTCTTGTGGTGGTTATATCAACAGTTTATGCTTAATGATATTTATGGGTTCTTGTCATTAATGGGATCAATCACCTTTGAAACCAAATTATATGTTGTCATGATCAGAATTGATCATTATTCTTTTAGTTTCATGTTTGATTCTTTCCCTTTGTTTGGGTTTTACTTTGCTTCTCAGCAGATCATTCTCTGAGGAGTCGTGGTTATGTTGTTTTCCTAAATGGACATAGAAATATGATTTTTTTTGCCACTGCCAGGTGCAGTGCCATCTGACCATTGCAGTCGGGGGTGATGGCAGCACTTGGCTCTGATTCTCTTGCATTTGGGACACCTCTGGATTAATAGGGTGAAGCAACCACCAAGAATATCATGCTGTTTCTGAAATTGATGGCAGGGTGTAGCGGGAACTATCTAGAATGCATCTGATGGTTACTTTAACATGTTTTCCACTTAGACCAATCAAAAAAGGTTTCTTACACTTGGACAATATCGAAAATTATCTTAAAATTCTAGCAGGTCTACCTGATGCTTTCTGTGGTAGAGAGAGGGGAGGAAAATATAGGGTGGGTGGTGAACATCATAAATTTTGCCTCCAAAACCTTCTCACAGAAGATTGGAATTCTTCCAGGATTTGATATATCCACCTTCATTTTCTTCCCCCATCTTCTCTCCCAAACAAAGCCTGAGTGTCTGATGTCATCATATATCTAGACCGCGTAGACCAAATCCATCTAAATCGTTGATCTGGTGGTTCCAATAGTGAGACCTACATCATTAATGGTTGAGATGATGTTGGTACATGGTATAGACTGTCTAATGACTTTCCTGACATAGGCAGACCTGTTTCGGTTTTTCGCAGTCCGTTATTTAGCGTTTGTGTTTCTAGAAGGTAATATTGTTACATTGACACCTCACGTGGTTTGAACTTGTGCATTTGGATTGCACATGTATGCTATCCATTCTTCGTGTTTATAATTTTCTATCAGAAAAAGGGAATGTTCATTTAATACAACTTTTTAAATAGTCAATTGTTGCTACTCCTGATTATGATGGAGATCCTGAAATGGATAACAGTCTTTATCAGCAGCTATGTGCTGGTTGAAAATGCAGCTGGGCACAATTTCTTGTGTTTATGCTCAAGATGCCTTTGGTCCTCTGGATCCTCATGCTCCTGCTCATATATGGAATTTGCAGTCAGATTGGCTCAGATGATAGCTCAGATTGAAACTAGTTGTGTTGGAGGATTCCCCCGGATTATGCTCTTACGTTGAGTTACTTTAATAGAGGAGATCATCTTTTTTCTTGGGAGGTGATCACAGTTGCTCAATTACGAGTTCATCAAAGCCATTCTTTTGCCCCCTGAACTCCCTTATTTTTTTAGGGTATATTAGTGTACAGAAATTACTTAGCCTTAATAAAGTTCATATTCTTTTGCACTTACCATTCCTTGCTTGAAAACTTTCTGTTGGGCTATTTTTATTTTTTTGAGAAATCTTAAATAGGGGGACAAATTGCAGAATAATGTTGTCTCTTCTGTGTACTTCAGTTCTTATATAGTCAGGAAAGGAAACAGGTGGAGGATACTGTTAATTATAATCGTGTAACCTCCTGGGAGTACAGAGCAACTATACTGTGTAATTGGCAGCCCAGAAAAGGTTATGTCGGCATTAAACAAATAAGAATTGGGAAAGTCAAGAGATTGATATGAAAGATGGGCATGTCATTCAGACACCTTGTGTTTTGACAGATGATCTACTCCCCATCTCATAATCTCTTTGATACACCCTATTAAGAAAGTACAATCGTGTTTACCGTGCATTTTTTTCCATAAAAGAATTCAAATATACAGAAGCTATCTAGGAATGCATCAATATGTCTATTTGGCAGAAGTGAGTGACTATCACCAGCGTTAGACTAATCTGTCGCAACCAGTGGAGTGTCCACATCATTCTACTACCAAAACACGGTGGTGTGGGATTGAGTTTCCTATGGAAAAACTGTGGGACTTCTAATTTTAAGCTGCTTGTTGCCTATTTGTTTTTTCTTCTTGCGATGTGTAAACCATTTTGAGTTGCATTTGGTAACCTGCATATGCAGCTGATTAGTATAAAAGTCATCCTCCCCGGCATTTGAGGTCATCGCAAGTCCTGGATAAGAGATAACCTTGAAGACCAACCTAAAAAGGATGGTTAGGCTAACTATAACCTATCCAATAAATTAAAAAAAAAATTGAAAACCAGGTCATCTTCTCACTTTTCAACAAGTGAAATTTTCTGATGTGATTTCAGTTGACGGTGAATTCCATGTCTAGTGAGGTGGCTGCTGAAGCTCATTGTCTTCATTGTCAATAGTTTTCTGACGTTGAAGGTCATAATTTTGTCATTAAGATCTGCTCTTTCCCTTCAGCTGCTGTTGTCATATATCCGTTCAATGCTTCTGCATCGAGAAACTTGTTAACTGGACAATGGAATGGAGTAAACTATATGCACCCTATAATACATGCTATTGCCTGAGAACCCCTCGCCCTGGGCTTGACAACGCAACCTGTTAAATAATGAGCAACTAAAGAAGTAAGAAAAGGATTTGGAGAATAGCGTCCTGAATATTGATTCGAGCTTCCGCTTGAGGTACCAGCAGTCGCCTAGCTATTATGCCAGTGTCGTCTGTTCTCACTGATTGGTGTTATCGATGAAGCTTCATTGTCAGCTGTGTAGCCTGTAGCCGTTCTTATAAATTGTCATGTCAGAATGCAGTGTCATACTTGATTGATAGTTACTGGTTAAGAGATATTAAAAAAGGCTTTTCGTTTCCTTGCTCAAGTTGTTTGATGTCAGTAATCGACTCTGATCAAAGATTGAGCAGGGGGAAGAACAATGCCCGGAGACTGAACAAGAGCATCGTCCACTGTGGCTCCAACAATGCCATCCACGTCATCGTATTTGCATTGATTTGTATATTCTTGGTTCATCTAATACAAAATCTCTGGACAACGAGGAGTTGGCGGTCAACACTTTGTTAGACGTATTCTCTAGAGATCACTCTAGACGGAATTGTACAGGACATCCTTTTTTTAAACCTTGCTGAAATCATGGAACTTCTGATTGCTGATTTGAGCTGTCTAGTGTACAGGCCAGATGTCATTTTTAACACTCTTACGGCTATGTTAGGTTATGTGTTTTTATGCCTCGTCCCGTCAAGTACCTCGTGGGAAGCACTGATTTGGAGATATTGGCTCTTCGAAGTTGTGCAAAGGGTCGCGTGAACACGAGTCTAATGATCGAAACATCCTTGTAATGATCACTTTGAATCTGGCATGAGCATACATTACTACTGAAAGCTTGCAGATCCCCGAATCCATTGAAGAAACATCATAGGTATTGAACTCTAGTCATTCACATGCCAAATGATTCGGAATACTATAATAGTTTAACATGCCATATCATGACATTGTCATCTCTTAAGCCAATCTTAAGGGTCGGGTGAAGCTGAAACGATCCATTTATCTTGTTTAAAATTACAAAATGCAAATATGCAGTTGTTTTCAGGTAGTTAATTAATCATTGGGAAAGTAAGTGATACAGTGTATATCATCTTTGGAAGAGAAATAAGAGAGAGAACTACTTACACAAGCTGCTATAGAAAGACCAAACTGTCAATAAGGGAAGCATCGGGGATCAACTAGCTCTTTCAATTTTATGTCCTCCCACGGGCCTATCATGATCGACCTACATGCCGATATCTCTTGCGACACTCGTTGCATGCTTGGACGATGCTCCGGTTTTGCACTCAAGCATGTAAATGCCATCATTACAATGAAAGCTACTTGACCTAGTGTGTCACCGTTTGGGTATGGAATTCTTTGATCTAGAGCTTGTTTCAGGAGCCAACATGAACTTGTTGAATTGCTTGATGATGAAGAAGCTGAGGAAGCGAGAGACCATATGAGATCACCTGGATGTTTACCCATGATTACTTCCAATGTCACCACTCCAAAACTATAAACATTGCATTTCTCCTTCACCTCCATTGTGTATGCGAGTTCTGTAGAGGGAAAACAACATTTTTTTTTCTATTTCTTATTAATTTGACCTTTTTTGGGCCAAATCTTAGTAAGTCAATTTAATTGAATGTTTTTATTGAAGAAACCAACTTACCTGGAGCCGCATATCCAAAAGTGCCTCCAAAGGAAGTCCAATTGGATGAGTAGGGATGTAGAACCTTAGCCGAGCCAAAATCAGAGACATGAGCTTCATATTCTTCATCCATTAAAATGTTCTTGCTTGACACATCTCGATGAACTATAGGAGGAGAGCATTCATGGTGCATGTAAGATAGAGCATAAGCTACACCTTTAATGGCATTCACTCTCTTGTTCCAGTCAAATGTTGTTATCTTCTTTTCGTCGTTCAATACATCCCAAGTTGCCTGATTCCAAGAACTCATACACCAAAAATGAATGTCGAGAGCTCGAGCAAAAGCCATAGAGCCTGATAATATTCCGATGCCGAGCTTCAATCAGAGCATGAATCTCCCTTTCAAATGCTTTTTGACTAGCGATTTTGACTTCCACTGCTTCCTTAAATTTCTTTACTGCAAAAGTCTCACCTGTTTGCAACTGGGCCTTGTAAACACTCCCATGTCCTCCCACACCGATGCAATATTTGGCATCAAACTCCTCCGTGGCTTCAATAATGCTCTTATAGACTGCATTTCCATCGAAGCTTAATATTGCCCACAAGTTTCCATTGCGTCCATTGTTCCAACTAGTCTCTATTTTCCTTGATCTTCGGCATACTATATTTGAAATTCCCACAACAAGAAGCAACGAAAGTAGGCAACCTAAAGTAGGAATCAAAATTAGCAGCAACTTTTTGTTTTTGTTCTTGCCTTTGGACGTTGTTGCTGTACAAGGGTTGAGACTAGCAATAACTCCACACAAGCCTTTGTTTCCTCTCACAACTTCACTTGTAGCATTACGAAAGGCAAGAGCGTTTGGTAAAGGACCCTCTAACTCATTATATGATATGTCGATGGATGTCAAACTTACCATATCACTAAAGGTCGACTCAATTAAACCTGAAAGCTGATTGTGTGAGAGATTGAGTATTTCCAATCTATACAATTGTCGAAGTTGTCCAGGTATTACTCCCGTAAGCAAATTTTGACTTAAATCGAGAATTTGAAGAGACCGAAGATTGCCAATCTCCACAGGAATGCTGTTTTCAAGATTATTTCCGCTTAAATTCAAGAATTGAAGGTTGGAGCACTCCCCAAGTTCTGTACGAATTGAGCCACTCAAGTTGTTTCTTGCAATTTCAAGTTTCTGTAGACTAGGCAACCCTCCAAGTTCTTGAGGGATGTGGCCTTCAAGATGGTTGCAGCCCAATGAAAGCTCTAGTAGCAACTTCAATTTTCCTAGGTCTTTAGGAATTTCCCCAACAATATCATTCGAAGAGAGGACAGGTTTGTGCAATTAATTCATATTTCCGAATTGAGGAGGTATGGTTCCAGAGATTTTATTGTTGGAGATTATCAAGCTCTTTAAATTTCTACATTCGACCAATGTTGGTGGGAGCACACCATAAAATTCATTGTTGCTCAACTCAAGATAATCCAAGTTAGGGTACACACCTAGAGCATCGGTTAGGTTTCCCTTGAGCAAGTTGTTTTGGAGCCTAAGTCTACATAAACTTGAACAATTTTTCAAGGTTCTTGGTATAGCTCCAGTGAAGTGATTGTTAGCAGCAGTAAAATTTACAAGGGTTTGGCTACCGCATATCTGTTGTGGCAATTGGCCAACAAAGTCGTTATTAGATAACCGTAGGAGTGCGAGGAATGTGAGATTATTTATCCCAATGGGAAGAAAGCCCACCAGATTATTCACACGTAGACTTAGCTGAGTGAGCTTGCTTAAGTTTCCTATACTGAAAGGAATAGAGCCAGAGATATTATTCTCATCGAGGAGTAAGATAGCCAAATTTCCCAACTTTCCTATTGAATCAGGTATAGAGCCACTGAAGTTATTCTCGGAGAGAGTGAGCGTCAAGAGAGATGTAAGGTTTCCAATTTCTTGAGGGATAGGACCAGAAAGCTTGTTACGTGAAAACTCGAGAACTTGTAAAGATCGCAATGACCCAAGTTGAGTTGGAATGTTTCCTGAGAGGCTATTTCGAGACAAGTCCAGATGAGCAAGCTTGGCAAGATTAGCCATGCTTGGAGGGATGTTTTCGGAGAACGAGTTGTTGGCAAGCTTTAGAGCGACTAAGTTGGGTAACCGGGAGAAATTGAGATGACGAAGTGTACCTTGTATGGCAGAATTCGAAAGGTTCAAGCTTGTGATGCTGCCGAGAGGATCGCAATCGATTCCATGCCACGAACAAGGGTTGCTACCATTCCAGGAAGACAGTGCATAGCGACCTTGGCTGTCTAGCGTAGCCTTCCATGTTAGGAGTGCCTCCACTTCCTCATTTACCGTTTGGTTACTAGCATCGGCAAAGGCCACCAAAGAAGAGCTTCCAGACGAAGCAAGACAAGGCATTTCTTGCGTGAGCGTGAGGAGGGCACAAGCGAGGAACACCATGAGGGGTTGTTTCTGAGATTTAGCCATGACAGGTTGTTTAGGTTATTTGGGATAGGCTTTTCTCTGTTTCTTGCATGAGCATGAGTGCAACCGATAAGTACTTAAAGAAGAAAATTGGGATCATCAAGTCAGCAATGCCCCGTGTCGGATTAACTTAGGAGATAACACTCGCATCTATCAATGGTCATCGCCTGGTTTTGGTCATTCGAAATACCCCCACGTGGATTGGGCTAAGCCTTACGTGCCTGGCTAGTGATCGAGAGAAAATTTCAAATTTCTGTTTTCTCAAGGTTGCAGAATTTGCGTTTGGACAGTTGGACTTTAACGTGGGAATTGAAATGTGAAGCGTGAAATTAGGGAAGAAGAAACTAGAGGTTTTCTTGTTGGTTTTAGCGTGGAGGTTAATCTAATCTCCCCTCAAAATATCTCAGTGTTCCTTCCCCCTCGTTTACGTAATTGGACTTAGCAAACCCACGATCCACGGCGAAGGAGAATACGCTTAATAGTCCAGAGTAGTCACATCACGACTTGTTTTGCGAACTTGCATAGACTTGTTGGTCGTTCGCAACTTGACGTCAATGGAGGAAATGTCTGGTATTGGGGCAGCGCATGAACTTTGAAGGGAAAGAAAGGAAGTAGGAAAAAAACGAGAAGGACAAAAAACTATCTATTCAACTTACTTATTTACACGGAACTTAAATTTACGGCCCTTCTTTCCGCAATCTCTAATGAAGAGAAAATTCTCTTTGACCAATCTCCGGTTGGTGTTGTGTACATGTAGGCAATATCTAATTAAACTCAAGTTCTTCGAACATACAATAAAATGTAATCGAAAAAATGGTAGCCTACCCGCGTCCACTAAAGAAAGGTAAAGCCTGAAATTAGGGAAGAAGCAAACACTTGTCGGTTTCGGCGTGGAGGATAATCAAGTCGACCTCAAAATAACTCAGTCTTCCTTCCCTCTCGTTCTCATCACGTAATTGTACTTATCGAATTAAGAGTCAACAACTAAGGAAAATATACTTAGCAGTCCAGACAAGTCACATCATGACTTCTTTTGCGAATTTTCCACGACTTGTTGGTCATTTGTAACTTGACGTCGATGGAGGAAAAGTCGAGCAGGTATACCTCTGTGAAGAAGTGGCATGCCGTAATTTATCAGAGAAGATCCTTTTCATTCTTGAAACACGGCACGCTAAAGAGCTTTGGAGCTAGTCAAGATGGTTTATCTCTGGGAGAGTGCTGGAACTTTGAAAGGGAAATAAAGCAGGAAAATAAATGCACGCGCGCACACACACAAGTTATAAAATATGTGACTTACTTATTAATAGGAAATTCAATTCAGTGCTTTTTTTCCCCGGAAACTCTAAATAGACAGGAAATTCTCTTTGACCAAATTGCATTAATCTATCCCACTTTCTGATACACTAAGTTCTTATACGTTGTATATAGCAATCATGTTGTGCAATCGGCAGCCAGGAAAACTCTAAGATTGATATGAAAAGAATGGGCATATCATTTAGACACCTTGTGTTTTGTACCATCATAAACTCCCCTTGTCAGAATCTCTTTGATCCACCCCGAATTCCAAGTTGGTGAACACGTATTCCTTAAAGTGTCGCCGATGAGGGGTACTTCGCACTTCGGCAAGGAAGGAAAGTTAAGTCTGAGGTATGTCAGTCCCTTTGAAATTTTGAAACAAATAGGGACTTTGGTGTATCGTCTTGCCTTGCCGCTGAGACTTGCACAAGTGCATGACATTTTTCACATGTCGATGTTGAGGAAGTATGAGTCTGATCCGACCCACGTACTGAATTTTGAAAAATTAGACGTGGATGAAAGAGTGTCATACGTGGAAAGACTAATCCATATTGTGGATAGAAAAGAGCAAGTACTGCGCAACAAGACAATCCCCTTAGATAAAGTGGTTTGGCAACACCACGGGACAGAAGGAGTTACGTGGGAAAGTGAAAAATCGATGAGACGTCAATACCCCCACCTTTTCGAAGAAGAATTGTAATGGTTTAAATTTCGAGGACGAAATTTTTATAAGAGGGGAAGAATTGTGACATCTTGAATTTCGACTCCGTCTCGATTATATGAAATGGGCATTTCGTCGACATGCCTATGGTCCTTTTTTTTGGAGCTGATCACTCACGAATTAACTAACCTATTAGGTGAAGCCGTTAAGGGATATAAACGCGACAGACTTAAGAATTTGATCGGAAATCGATTGCTCGACCGTGATAATCGGCAAGGGTCATTACGAGACCGTTATAATCGATTAGTGATCAGATATAGGTCGATTCGACAGAAAAAAGTAATTGAAATGCGGGTGATTCCGCATGATTACAAAATTCACATCGAACCGCACTAACCCGGTTTTTTGTCGAAATTGTACTCGGTACCTGTAATTGGAACCTTGCCATTTTTATGACAACCGAGAGTTGCCTACGAGTCAATGATGCACAAACGTGGATCGAAAATTATCGACCACGGGTCAAATGCGCTAAAATCCCTAAAAGCTATCCGGTATGTTAGATTGTACTAAAATCGCGTCCGGTTAATTTTAACCACAAAATTGAATTAATCAAACTTTCGAGTGTGTCATGATTTATTTATAAGACATCCTCATCTTTTGGAAAAATTCCATCAAGCCCGGAATTTTGCGGAAAAATCAAATTCGACAAAAAGAATTTATGGAAATTCGGAGGGGTAGCTTCAAGGCTTATTTTGGCCACCAAAAGGGCTTTGTTTGGTGTGGAAATAAAGAAAATTTGCCCATTTGATGATGCCTTGATTAAAAGGGGCTGAAGACTTTGTGGCTTGGCACTTGACTGCAAGATTTTTTGCTTAGGCTTGCTATTGGCCAGCTTGTGGACTTTCGTGACCCCTTGTTCCCTCTCTCCTTCCCTCTCTTCTTCATGCGCATCCCCCCACACCACCCCCCCCCGGCGAACACTCCTTCTGCCTCCTCCTCCTTCTTCTTCACTTGGCTACTGCTCCATTTCCATTTCATGCTAGCCACCACCAAAGCCATTGTCTTCATAGCTCGCGACCAGCCCACCTACTTCCATCGTCACTTGATTGCCCGTCCCAGCTCCTCGTCGCCTCACCATCCGCCTTAGTCAAGCTCGTCCCTAGCCCGCACGTCCACTAACCGTCAGCTAGCCCCATCGCTCGACCAACCCAGGAGCCACCAACCCCGCCGAACCGTCCAACGCCTCCAGCCTGTATGTCCGCCTCTCCACCATCTCAGCTAGCCACGCCGTCCAGCCCAGCAGCCACAAAGCCAGAATCAACTAGCCAAGCCGTGAGACTTGTGTGCTGTTTTCAGCCCCGATCGATCCTCCGTTGGTGGCGTCGTAGTCACGGGATCTCATCGCCTTTGCGTCACCGTCGCCATGAACCCGTCGCCGCCCTAATCTGGTGAGTTAAAGCCCTAATCTCGGATTAGGAAGTTAATTGCACTTAAGGAATTAGTTTAGTCTTAATTAGGATTAATGTAATTTAGTTAGTGTAACTAGTTAGTTGGTTAGTTTAGTTGGATGAACTAGATAGTTAAATTAGTTTAGTTAGGAGTTAGTTTGGTTAGGATTAACTACCCAGGTTATTTTAGTTGACTAGGGTTAGTTAGTTAACTATGGTTAGTTTAATTAACCGTGATTATTTTAATTAAATTAAATTTATTTAATTAATTATAATTAGCGTCAATTGTGACAAGATAGCCGTTTATTAGAATTTTACGCTGATTGTCGTGGTTGAATTTATATGTGAAATTGATTGCTTGTATGTGCAATTGAGTGCTTGGTTGTCGTTTTGAATTATTATTGCAAAAATGATTTATGGTATTTAAATAGAAAAATACCGGGTGTCGGTTTTTGATGCAAAAAATATTTTATGTATTATATAAAATCGTGGGATTTTGAAATGGGGGAGTACCACGTTTATGGATCAATTTAAATGTGTGACCACGCACAATTATTTTACCGGGAATTTTTAATACGAAAAAATTTGCAAGTCCATTATTTGAAATGGAAGTATTTGAGTGCAAAGCACAATATTCTTGGTAGAGTATGGATGTGTGTGTGATCGCTATCAGAACCTGTCCTGATGCATATGAATACGCGGGGCGATACCTGATTAAGTTCGGATGCCCCAAGTAAACGGATGTCAGTCGCAGTGGAGGCTGGGCCAATGCTCATTTATGGAATGCCGTCTAGAAGTAGACGTTGTCATGCCCGATGGAGCGGGACAACGCCCGATTATACCGGATGACCACCGACTGTTGAGTTGGCTATGGCTGATGGGTCGTAAATAACTAGGACACGTCTTAGTGGTTGAGATATTTGCGCCTAATTATGGGACAAAATTGTGTGGCATGGAATGTGATGTGTCATAACGGTTTTATCTTATAATCGGGACCCCTGTGATTGTTTAGAAGTTAAATTGAGGTGTTCCAGTTATTAAATCAAGTTTGTTGTATGCATATGATATATGTGAGACACTAATGTGCATGGAGGTGTTGACTATGTTGCATGGACATGTTACACGTATTTCCGTGTTGTGTTCGACACGTGTCGGAGTGTGTTGGACACGTCGACATGCTCAGACATGCGTTGACCGCGTGTCAGATTTGTTGACACGTTTCGACACGCGTGTCCCGAGGGTGGAGGTGAGGGCGAGGGAGCAGAGACGACGCTGCAAGCCGAGCAAAGGTGAGCTTGCGATGGCGAGAGATGGCCAAAGAAAGAGCAAAGACTGAGGCGAGGGCCGTGAGGAGGAACTTCATGAGGGAGGCATGCATGGGGGAGGGTGGCGTTGTTAAGTGGGGCGGTGGCGGCAGCGGCGGCAGCAAGAGGGAGGAGGAGGAGGAGTTCGCGGTAGTGTGCAGCCACTCGGCGCACAGGGACCGCGCGTTCCATCCCTGGCAAGCAGAGATCGAGAGGAAGAGGAGAGGAAAGGCGTTGTGTGTGATGAGGAGGAGGAGGAGAAGCGTTGCTAGGGTTTTGAGAAGAAAGGGACTTGGCGTGTTGGAGGGAGGGGGAAGTGACGGTGTCAGGTGGAGGGAAAAAAAGTGAAAAAAATTTCGGGGTGGGAAAGAGAAGAGGGAAAAGGGAGTTTGGGCGGGGGCTTTTTATTTGTGACGCATGTTTAGGACCGCCTTTGAGTGAATTTTAGTCCTAATCAAAGTTTAGGGTGTTGACTCGCTGAGATTTATCTCACCCCGTCGTGGTTAACCCTTTTTTCAAGTCCTTAGATGGAGAACTCGGAGCCCAAGGTTGGAGGGTCCATAGCGTAAGTGGCCTAGGGTTTTTCTTTCGGACATAGACTTGTTAATATGAACCCTTAGGTTAACTTGGCATGTTTATAAAGTGTGTTTTGGTGAAATTGTGTTGGCATGTGTTTTTACTATCCCATGTGTTGATGGTTGTCAGGGCCTCTGTTTAATTTGCTTCCGCATGTGCTTAATTGAAAGATTAAAAAAAAAAAAGGGCCGGCGATGCGTCCTGGGAACATCGCATTTTAATTGACCATCGAGGGATGTGTGCGTGCCCGAGGTTCGGGGCGTGACAATATCGACATCAAGTATTTAGCCATAAGTGAATGTGTTAAGGAGAATAAAGTGGTCATAGAATACGTTAGCACTGAATTGATGATAATTGATCCTTTAACTAAAGGCATGCCACTGATGAAGTATAATGATCATGTAACTAGTATGAGAATAGGTCCCATCATTTGTCGTCATATAGACGATTTTTTTATTGTATGAAACTCTTATTTTGTTGTAATGTTGATTCTCAATTTTTGGTGTACATAATTTGTTGTTTATTTATAAGAATAACATTTATCATTGGTTCTCGAATAAACATAAGGTTTATTCTTTAAGATATGTTGTCACATATAGGCTGACACTAAAGAAATAAAATATATTGTGATATAGAAGAAATTACTCACTCTTAGAGGACATGTTGCTATGATCCATGTGTTTTGTTTCTTTTCTTTAAGCATAAAGTTTTTCGTGGATTTGGTTGGATAATCCGTATGATGAAAATGATGGGATCAAGTGGGTGAATGTTATTTATGTTGTATGATCCCACATTTTCGGACTCACATATTCTCTTTAAAGTGGCGGTTATTCCACATGTAATTTTTCCACGTTTCATACCTTTTGGTGACAATTGCCCATTTGGTAATCGTCTTGATGGGAGACAGTATATAAAAAGAACGATCGTTCATTTCTAATGGGTAATCATAAGATCTAATGCAAACCCTCTCAATTTTGGAATACACCATCAGTACGCTAAGGAATTGGGTTAGTAGAGTGTGCCTGATATTTCGTTGAATTTTCAAGATTTTACGATGAACGTAAATACAAACAATGGCTAGAGGTTTGTCTATAATCGATCCTGTTTTCCGTATTTGATTTTTACTTCTAAAATGATCAATGCCAGCAATCCCCCTTTTTAAGCATCTTTTGATATGTGCTTTTGCGAAGTTAAATGGATCCGACGAATAAAGGCAAAAAGCATCATCGAATTATTGATCATCTAAAGTGACACTTGATAGAGACCAAGTTGTACGTGTAAAGGACTAAATTTGGCAACATTCTTGAGAGCATGTAAATTCTTCATACAACTAACGTACAAATGTCATAAAATCCAAGTCGAATTATTACTCTTTGATAATTGAAAGTCTGGGTTTACATACTTGGCTGCACTGTTTTAGGAGAGAGTGAGAGAGGGATATCACTATAGTCCTAGTGAAGGGGAGAAACTTTCCAAATTCTTTCCCTCTGAATTTTGTGGATAGTATGCGTTTATCTTTAAACTTTGAAGCGTTATGTAATTACCTCCTAATCTTTCATTTTTGTCAAGGCCATTACTGCCCTTTGCATTTTCCGCTAACATGAGTAATGGACATTGTATATCTAATACGCGTTGCCCTTTATTTGCAAAGACTTGTTAATCTTCTTCAGAGCTAGGACCGATGGAAGTCAGCTATTCAAAAACATAATATTGCCAAAATACAATCCCAACCTCTACTAGAAAATGATGAACTCATCAGCCAAAAAAAGCATGGAATTCAAGAAATGCACAAGAAAGACCTATCTTCGATTTTCTTTTTCTTTTCAAAAATGCTGATGTTGTTTTGAGCTATATTTTTGTTAGAAGATATGCGATATTCCTTTAGGAAATTTGGATTTGATTTGATTATGTATATATCAATTAAAGATTAGATTTAGATCTAGATTGATACATAGAATTCATTATTTCCATTAATTGAACAAACCTAGCTCTATATCTTTAGGATCTGTATAGTTTACAGACATATTGAGGAAATACAGAAAATCTTCATTCCTCCCATCATCACTTTCGGTTTCTTTCATGGTATCATAGCCTCCAGGCTTCTGATTTGCTTCCGCTTTGTTCTTCTGCCGGAAAGTTCTTTGACCTACAAAAAAGAGGTTGTATTCGGCATTAGAATCAGTACTCAAAGGAAATTTTTTTACTTACCATGGCCTCCCCGCAACCCAGCGTCTCTGCCTCCAGCAACTCAATAACTGGAGAAACAACGCCTCAAGATTCGTAGGCTGAACACCACCCTACGACACTTCCAGCCATAAATCAACAGACTCAACTTCAATTTGCACAGTGGCAACCCACGCAAACTCAGCTCAATGTGGGGCAACCCTTGGCGAGCCAACCATATCAGTGGATTCCATATCCACTCTATTTTGGGCCAAGCCCAAATCCATCATCGTCCGCATATGTGGGCCACCAGAGCTACGTCCAAGTCGATGGGGGCCCGCCAACCACGAATGGGGAAGCCTAGCCATTGGATCGGAGCAGTTGAGCGGGTCGAGAGAGCTGGGTATAGGAACAAATCCCTACCCGGGTTTTTATGCGGGTTATCCAATCGGGGCGAGTGAATCGGGTCAAGGAACAAATACCTACTCGAACCTCGCGCCCGGCTTTCTATCGTTTCCAGCGATGGCGCTCGCCGGACGACCGGAACCCGGCGATCCATTGTTCGTTTCCACTGCCGACAGGCCAGAGTTACGGCTCATCAACCAGCAGCTAACCGAGCCATAAAACTATACAAGATGGTCGCAGGAATTTCGGCGCGCCCTAGCAACCAAAGACAAAGGTGGTTTCCTCGATGGAACCATTCCAATTCCCGTGGATGAACGCCTAGCCTGACTCTGGAGGAAGAGCAACCGCTTGGTCCAAACTTGGATCAGCAATTGCGTCTCCTTAGAAGTCGCGGCCGGACTCCCACCAACGGAAGATGCAAAAGACATGTGGGAGGATATCAAGGAAATGTACGGGAAGCTGGATCAGGCAAAAAAATTTACTTTAATGCAAGAGCTCAATGAATTGAAGCAAGGAAATATGACGGTCATAGCCGTTTTCAACAGGCTCTCGTCATTGTGGAACAGCCTCGAAGCAGCCAAGGAGAAGCTCGTGGGATCGGAATCCACACTCCTCATTTTGAACGAAACGTACCTCGGATTTCGCTCACAGATCCTCGTCATGGATCCCATGCCGCCAATTGGGCAGATTTTTCAATTAGCTGTACAGGAGGAGAGTCAGCAACAGCGACGCCGGACCACACCAGGAGCAGTGAGGGGGCGTTTGGTTGGGCATTCCCAAAGCCCCTTGAGCCCCCAAAGCCCCTTGGGGGAAATTTTGAGTGTTTGGCTGGGCTTTCGAATGCCCATTTGCGAAATGTGGGCATTTTAAATGCCGAAAGCCGAATGCTGGGCGGACGGGCTTTGAGCATTCGGCATTCCGGAGATGCGATTTACTGTTCATCGGGTTACTGTTCATCGTCTCCTCCGCCTCGCTTTCTTCTTCGTCGTTTGTCTTCTTCGGCGGCGCTCAGCCGCGAGCCGCCAGATCTGGCCGCCGGGACCCCTCGCCTGAGGTCGCACAACCTCAGGCGAGGTGGCCTGAGGTCGGGCGACCTCAGGCGACGTCTGGTCTCGCGCGACAGCGACGCCGCCTAAGGTCGCCCGACCTCAGCCGGCGTCGCCTGGTCTCGCGTGAGCCAGGCGACCAGGCGAGGCTAGATCTGGCCTCTGCGACCTCCGGCGACCAGATCTGGCCGTCCGGCGGTGGCCGGAGTTTGGCCGGCGGTGGCCGGCCGCCGGAATTTGATTTCAGACTTTAAAAAAATAAAAAATAACAAAAGGTACTTACAAAAGTGAATTTTGCCAAACGGTATTTATGTAAAGTTGCATTTCAATGCTATAATTTACCAAACGGTCTCACATTTCCGAAAGTCCCTTTACCTCAAAGGTATTTGCATTCCCCCAATGGCATTTCCCCAAAGCCGAACCAAACGGGCCCTGAGAGCGTCGCACTCGCAGCCCGCGAAGATCGATGAGACGTGGCCACTAGGACCCAAACCCTAAATCGAGAGAGAGAGAGAGAGAGAGAGAGAGAGAGAGAGAGAGAGAGAGAGAGAGAGAGAGAGGCGAGCCAAATTAGGGTTCGCGGAAGAGGAGCTCAGGCTCTTTAAAACAGATCAGATGGAGGCCAGGATGGGATATGAGGATCGAACGGCTCGCAAGCCTTCGATCTTTCGATTGGATCCAATGGCGGACAGGAGCCCGCGATTAAAGGATCGGACTGTCACATCTTTGCTACGATTAAAGGGACATACGGTCAGATGCTTGCCACGTCATCAAGGAATTTCGAAAGGAATTTAAAGGCAAGAATAAATTATTTTGTGATTATTGCAAACGTACTAATCACTCAATTGATAATTGTTGGAAATTGCATAGAAAGCCCGGTGAAAAAGAAAAAAAGGTTTTGGCAGCTTACCAAGTTACTGGATCGACTGGTAAAAAAACTGACCAGCCTATCTCATATAGTCAGTATCATCAGTTGATGGAGGCACTTCAAAAAATGGATACCATAAACAAAGGAGCGAGTTTCTTAGGTATTACCCATTGCTTGATTAATTCAATATCCAAAAAGGCATGGATAATTGATGCAGGGGCGAGCGACCATATTATATGTGGCAGAGGATTTTTCTCAAGTTTAAATGACAGATTGAATTTCCCTATTTCCATGCAATTGCCCAATGGAGACATTACTCATGTCCATGAAACAGGGACAGTCAATCTTAGTTCACAGATTACTCTTAGAAATGTTCTCTATGTCCCAAAATTCCAATTTAATTTGATCTCTGTGTTAAAAGCTTGTCAAGAAAATTCATGCCAGGTCATCTTCAATGCTAACACGTGTTTCTTTTAGGACCTTTCGATGGGAAACTAATGAGCTTGGGTAGTCTCTCTGAAGGCCTTTTTTTCTGGAATAGTTTCTCAAGTAATTTCAATTTTCCTTGCAATTCTTTGAATAAGTCATCATTATGTAACTTGACTACCAATGATAGAAATTTCATTATGCATTTGAGATTGGGTCACAGTGCCTCCTTTCCATGTCCACAATGTCCTATATGTCCTCTTGCTAAACAATCTCATGCGCCTTTTCCGTCAAGTAACTCCCGGACTAGTGAGATTTTTTCCTTGATTCATGTGGATATATGGGGACCTTACCACATATTAAATCATGATGGGTCTCGATATTTTCTCACTATAGTAGATGATTATTCTCGTACGACTTGGATTTTCTTGATGCAGTCTAAGAATCAGACTTATTCTCTTTTGAAAAGTTTTCTCTCACTATCAAAGAATTAGTTTAGCAAATCCATTCAGCGGATCCGTACTGATAATGGAAGAGAATTCTTTAGCCATGATTGCTCTTCACTATTTACTACACATGGCATACAACATGAGAGCTCCTGTGTCTATTCGCCACAACAAAATGGCGTGGTAGAACAGAAACATCGTCATCTATTGGAAGTCGCACGAGCCCTGAAGTTCCAAGCGTCAGTTCCAAACGATTATTGGGGAGATTGTATGGTCACAGCTGCTTACTTAATCAACCATATGCCGACTCGGATACTTAAAGGGAAAACTCCATTTGAGTTATTATTCCGAAAGAAACCAAAGCTCCAGCATCTCAAGGTCTTCAGATGTCTCTATTTTGTTGCAACAGTGGGACCTAGAGACAAATTAAGTCCACGTGCTTGGTGATGCATTTTCATGGGATATCCCAATTTGCAGAAGGGGTACGGGTTCTTGACATTTCCACAAATGAATTTCTGGTAAGTCATGATGTCATCTTTCATGAAGACATTTTCCCTTTTTCCGAGTAGACCACTCTAGATGCAAATACAGGGATAACAACCTCTCCCCGTAGTATCTTATCTGATGAAGCAATGCCTCAAGGTGCCTACCTATATACCAATAGAAGAATCGAGGCACATTCCTCCCACTAATTCATTTCTTCCAACATCAACATCAACACCCACTGAGAGAACCAACTGCTCAAAAGAAATTTTACAACCACGACTCGAAGATCCTAATGATATCGAGGAAAGTCAGCACATTGAGTCGCGATCTACCAATGAGACAAATACGGAGATCACTCATCCACAACATTCCGGTCGAACCACACGACCCCCCACCTGGACTAAAGACTATATCTGTGCAACTCACCACTCTCCAGGTACTTAGTATCCAGTCTCATCATATGTTTCTTTTCATAGATTATCATAGGAACATAGATGTTGTATTAGTCGCCTATCAGAAGAACATGAGCCATCTGGTTATGATGAGGCATCTATTGACCCAAAATGGCAACAGGCTATGAAGGCAGAACTTCAGGCATTGATTGACAACAAAACATGGGATCTTGTCCCACTCCCATCTGATCGCAAGCCAATTGGTTGCAAGTGGGTCTACAAGATAAAGTATCGTGTTGATGGTTCCATTGAACGATACAAGGCACGATTGGTTGCAAAAGGATTCACACAAAAGGAAGGTTTTGACTACCACGAGACATTTTCTCCGGTTGCCACCGATGTCACAGTTCATTCTTTTTTTACTGTTGCTGCTATTAATTATTGGAGTCTACATCAAATGGATGTGCACAATGCTTTCTTGCACGGCGATCTTGATGAGGAAATTTATATGGATATTCCTCAAGGCTTACGGAGACAGGGGAAGAATAAAATATGTCGTCTCCGTAAATCCCTTTACGTATTGAAGCAAGCATCCAGACAATGGTATGCCAAATTTGCAAATGCTCTTACAATAGCAGGCTTCCAACAATCTAAACATGACTATGCTTTATTCACATGGACTAAAGGTATATCATCCATTTATTTGATGATATATGTCGATGACATACTTGTTATGGGAAATGATAAGGCTGCCATAGACAATTTCAAGGATTATTTACATGCTACTTTTCACATTAAAGATTTAGGAGCACCTAAATATTTCCTTGGAATTGAAATTGCTCGATCTGATGAAGGGATTTCCCTTAGTCAGCGAAAAATTGTCTTATAAATCATATTAGAAGCAGGCTTATCGGGATGCAGACCAGCCGTGATTCCTATTGAGCAGAACATTAAGTTGACTACTGCAGAATATGATAGGGGTACATCACAAAACGATGATCCCATACTCAAAGATCCATCAGGGTATCAAAGGCTTGTCAGGAAGCTCATATACCTGACCATGACTAGACCTGATACTCCTATGCAGTACAGACACTTAGTCAGTTCATGCATAGTCCAAAGCGATCTCATTTGGAAGCTGCATTGAAGGTTGTGAAGTATTTAAAAAAGTGTCCAGGACTTGGAATTCTTTTATCCAAACGATGTGACATGAAGATGAGGGCATATTGTGATGTTGATTATGCTACATGTCCCACTAGCCGAAGATCAGTCACTGGATACTACATCAAATTAGGAGATTCACTCCTCTCATGGAAGACCAAGAAGCAGCCTACTGTATCTTTGTCTTCGGCCGAAGCTGAGTAGCGAGCCATGGTGAAAACCACTTGTTAGGTAGTGTGGATACGAGGGTTGGTTAAGGACCTCGGAATACAAGTACTGGGATCGACAAAATTATATTGCGACAATGATGCGTCTCTCAAATTGGCAGCAAACCCTATAGTGCACGAGAGGACTAAGCACATAGAAGTGGACTGTCATTTTACACGAGACAAGATTCAAGAAGGGGTGATCGAAACAGAAGGAATTGGGACAGCAAAGCAGCTAGAGGACATCTTCACCAAACCCCTATATCATCGACAACACGCATATCTATTGAGCAAGCTAGGCGTCTTGGACATCTACAAGCCACTAGCTTGAGGGGGAGTGTTAGAAGATATGCAACATTCCTTTAGGAAATTTGGATTTTATTTGATTATGTATATATCAATTAAAGATTAGATTTAGATCTAGATTGATACATAGAATTCCTTATTTCCATTAATTGCACAAACCTAGCTCTATATCTTTAGGATCTGTACAGTTTACAGACATATTGAGGAAATACAGAAAATCTTCATTCCTCCCATCATCACCTTCGGTTTCTTTCAATTTCCTCTTTGGTATTTGGTAGAAATCATTATATTAAATGCGTAAGCCATTGTCAAGAAAGTGATGGTGATTTTGGAGAATTTTCTTCCACTCGGTGAAACATGACAAGTTTCCCCCATACCTATAGCATGAAACACAAGTCCAATGCTATCAAAAAATGGTTGAACTTTATATATAGAGCATATCTTAATATAAGTAGCGCGTCGCTGTTTTTATTTTTTTTATTTCCGATTGTTGGGTCTTTCTCAGGGGTCCCTTGTTTTCATTGATCGATTCATGGCGATGTACCTTTATATCATACACAGACGACATTATTCTGAAATATGACTTTCAAATTGCTCAATCAACTTTATAAATATAAATACACACTAGATAAAAAAAAAAATCATCGTTAAAAACCTTGTATTTACCCGATAGACTTATTGGATGTAAAAGTCAAGAGCATTACCAATGGACTTTCCTTATGCTTGCGTGTTACTAGATAAGAGTGGATTAAAGCTACCCAATAGACTTATTGGATGTAGAAGTCAAGAGCATTACCAATGAACTTTCCTTATGCTTGTGTGGTACTAGATAAGAGTGGATTAAAGCTACCCGATAGACTTATTGGATGTAGAAGTCAAGAGTATTACCAATGGACTTTCCTTATGCTTGTGTCACGGCCTGAAAGAGCGACGATCCAAGAGGTTTCTATGGGCCGGCCGTGACACGTCTTTGGATCAAGTGATCCTCGGCGTGTATCCCCGACACTTAGGGTTTTCTTGAGTTTTCTAGAATATTCCTAGGGGCGGGCGATACTGTAAATGTATTCGTATGTAATTAATGCGGGTAGTTGGTAGTTGGGGAGATCTAATCTCCACCGTTAGATCGAAGAGAGATCTATGGATATGGTTTGTCTTGTCTTTGTATAAAAATGGGTCTCCTCCCCCTCATTTCTATCATCTCATTCTCAAGTGAAATATAATCCAGAGCTTCTCTCTCTAGAGTTTCTCTTTCTACGATCCTTGTAAGTAAGTGTGAGTAAGGCTAACTTGGGAGAAATTTCTAAGGCCGCACGGGCAAGGGAATGCTAGATCGATCGGCGCGTGACACTTGTGCAGTACTAGATAAGAGTGGACCGCTTTAATCCATCCCACTTTCTAATGAAGTAATCCACAATGACTTGAATAGATTCTCCCCTCGATGTCTTACATAGTGTGCCAAGCTCGTCTGCACCATTGATCACGTGTGCTTCCTGATGGATATGATTAAAGAGTAAGGAGAGACATTACAATAGTGATGAGTCACGGATACTAGACAAGGGTATATTGAAAAGACCTCAACTTGAAAACTATCTCATTGGAAGAGGCAATAGTGAAACTACTCACTCAGGAGTTCATAGGCCAGGGAGGGCCATTTGACAACCACATGTTATGAAGTAGCCACTTGTCATGGCATGTGGTCACTTGTAATAATTGGACCATCGCCTTTTGACCAAATTCTAACAACCAAAATAATTCATGCTAAATACTAAGTAAACAATTTAGGCCGGTTTGTTCTTCCTCTCTTTTTTTTTTTTTGGTTGTTGTTGTTGAAGTTCTTCCTCATTCAATACTTTCCCATATGCACTTTTGTTGCTGCCTACTTCGATGAAAACCACAAAGGAAAAGCTAATAGATTATTAGGTGAGGTGCTAAGCACAGACTCTCCCAAGCCTCACTGAGCGTATTTTGATATGTGATTAATCTTATCTTTTGGAGCCTTCACTAATTGGTTAGGGTTGATTAGATACACAAATAATATTGCAAAAGTACATTTTACTTCTGCGAACTAGAGATTCAGTAGATACAAGGACGTAATTACGCTGGATTAAGCTAACAGTCTTCTAGTACCTTTTCTCTTTATTTTAAAAATATTTTTGCAAGTAGTCTTGGCCAATTTTAATCCTAAGCCACTAACATTTGATGACGAGAGTGTGCAAACAAGAAAGTAACACCCAATAATCAAAGCAATAATCAAAGCATATAAATTGATTGCAAAAAAATCTAAACAATCTAGACGCACTAAGCAAAAGCAAAGCATATCATTATCCATCGCCATGAAGATTTTTTGCGAACTATTATTATTTAGAAAAAGATGAAGACAAAATGCATGGATGCTATGCATGATTGTGCATAAATTAATGACTACCTAATATGCATTCTACACTAAGTTTTTTTTTTTGGTATTTTCCTTATATATCAACATGCATAATTTAAGAAGATGCACGAATGACTAGGTAAACTGCACTAATTAAAATGCTAAGCCCTCAATTTGACGGTTAGTGAGAATGAGAGTAGTTACGACCTTCAAATGAAGAGTAAACAAGGCTCACTGTGGAAAGTTTTGTTTACACCAATGATGCACTTTATAGTTGCTCTTTTTAATTGGCTCTTGTTTATAAGCGTATGAGAGGTACCTATGCCTAAAAATTTCAAAAATACTAATAGAGTTTGGGAGGAAGGCAATTTCTTCCAATCAAAGAAAGAGAATAATATGGCCTTTTCCCTCCCTTTAGGCAAAAGGACTTTTTTCTTAGGCAGTATCGTCAATCTCTCCGCTTTCCTTACCTATTCATTTATTATATACTAGCGAGATGTTCGTGCTTTATGCGAATCCAAGACTATATTCTTTATGTTATTCTCAAAGTTTGTTGTCAATCTATTTTATATTAATTGTTATGTCAAGTTAATTATTAGATACATTGAATGTTGATTGGAATTTTTTATTTTTTGTATGAAAAAGAGTTAAAGTCGAATATAAAAATTTAACTTCATGCTACTATCTCTATTTTATTACCTAATAAAACATGAAGTAAACCTATAAGAGCAAATGGAAAGAGACTAGTATCCAAGTGTTTGTCGATTCCAAGATTAGCAAGCCATTCTACAGAGCTATTTTCTTCCTGAAAGTTATGTTGCACTTTAATGTGTAACAATCTTCTAATATCATTAAGCAAAGTAAGGCTAGCATTATCAATCATAAGATTTGGAGTACGAAGATAAATGATGGCTCTAGGGTCAATCTCACTAATGATCTTATGAAGTCCAAGTTATTTTGCTAAATTGAGTCCTAACCACAACTGCCAAAGTTCTACTTGTGTCAACGAACATATTCCTACAAATGTGGCAAAACCACCAATCCAATCACCGCCTTTGTTTCTAAATAAACCCCCTACATTAGCAAATCTTGAGTTGGCTTTAGAGGCTCTATCGGTACTTAGTTTGATCCACTCAAAGGTGAAGGATCCCATCTAACCAAAATCTGAAGAGATGCCTGATCCACTTAATGTTGAGTTATTCACATATGAAGCTTTAATAATTGTCTTTATGTATGACCAAATTATTTGTGCCAGATTCGAATGGAAAACAAAGTTGTCCTGGAAAAATGACTTGTTTCTCCATTGCCAAAAAAAACACACACCTACTCCAAAAATTATTCTCCAAACATGATGAAAATTCGGCTGCCCCTTACCAAAGAGATTTTAATGCAAACATTATGACAAATTCATTGAGAAGAATTCTCTCAAATATTATTGTGGGACAAACTTAAGCCGTATCCTAGAGACAAGTAGACAATCCCTTAAAACATGTAAAGTTGTTTCCACATGAGACTCACGCCTCAAGCAATATAGATTTCCTCTTAAGTTATGAGACAATTTAATTTATTAGTCAACTGTCCCTTATGAGCAACTAACCAAAGGAAAGTTCTAATACATTGAGATCCCTTCCACTTCCAAATTGTGGACCACATACTATCATATTCTTGATTGTTCACCATGTTGATTATCTTGCATGCTGACTTAACAGAGAAATACCCACTTCTAGTATCCTCCCACAAAAGAGTATTGTTCCCATCATAGGCTAAAGGAGATTTGACAACTCTAATGCAAAAGATTATCTTCTGGTATAATTCCCAAAAATATCCAAAAGTTCTACTTTCCATTCAACACATAATGGCAAAGTTTTTTGTCCATCTCAAAAGAAGATAGTTGGGTACTAACAATATTATATTATGGAGCGGCTCCATACTTGGTACCCATCTATCTATCCAAAACCTAATATGTTTGCCATTTCACAAACTCCATAAAGCTCCTACCTGTCAAGCCAGCCATACATTCACAATCGCCTTCCAAAAGATTGAGTCACCAAGTTTAGCATGAAAATCCACTTTCTGTGAACAATATTTAGCAATCAGGACTTGCACCGAGAGACTATTACGTTGAGTCTTGAGACGCCATGCTAGCTTCATCATAAAACCCGTATTAGTCAGTTCAATAGATCTAAAACCAAGACCACCATAATTCTCAGGCTTGCTGATGGACTCCCAATTTAGGAGGTGAATTCGGTGTTTATCACTTGTGCCTCCCCATATGAAAGCACGACAATTCTTTTCAATCTCTCAATAGACTTAAGTTGGAACTTTTGTGCACTGCATGTGATAGATTGGGATAGGTATAACTACAGACTGGGATAAAGTAATTTGACCTGCCGCTGACGAGCTTTTAGATTTCCATCCACTAAGCCTTTTATACGTCATCTCTAATACAATTTTAAAATGCCTTGAAGAAGTTCTTCCATGAATCAAAGGCACTCCCAGATATTGGCCTAGCTTCACGCATACACCGAAACCAAAATCTTACTCAAATTACGTTTCAGCCCCAAAGAACATCTTTCGAACAGAAAATTTTAGTTTTATCCTTGCTCATAATCCATCCTAATCTATTGCAAAAATCACCTAAACATTGCATCGTGACAATCGTTTGATCTCTTGAAGCCTCTGCCATTAACAAGAGATCATCCACAAACATTAGATGAGAAATTCGTGGTCCACTCCCCTGAAAGCAAAAAGGTTTCCACCGTTATTAATTTACTGTATTACTAAAAAGGTGAGACAAGCTTTTTTGGCATAACACAAAAATGTATGGTGAAAGAGGATCTCCTTGACGTATTCCCCTACTTGGGAAGAATTTCTTTGTAGTATTGACATTCCACAAAACTTACAAGGATGATGATGTGATGCAATGCATAATTAAACAGACCAAAGAATTTAGACAGCTAACATGTGAAGAGTCTTCTGAATAAAGGACCACTTGAGTTGATCATACGCCTTCTCAAGATCAATTTTAAGGATCATATACCCTTTTTTTCCCTTGAAGTTTGCTCATCGAGTGAATTGCCTCTTATGGAATCATATGCCTTCTTAGGGATGATGATGTGATGCAATGCATAATTAAATGAACCATAGAATCTAGGGAAATTGACATGCGAAGAGTCTCCTCAGTGAATGACTACTTGAGTCGATCATACACCTTCTCAAGGTCAATTTCAAGGATCACATACCCCTTTTTCCCTTGAAGTTTGCTCATCGAGTGAATTCCTTCTTGTGTGATGATAACATTGTCCTGATTATGTCTATCGAGAACAAAACTGATTTAACTAGGTGAGACAAGTTGCGGAAGCATTTCCTTTAGTCTGGTCAGGATCACTTTGGTGAGAATTTTGTAAATAACATCACACATAGTAATTGGTCTAAAGTTGCATATTAATTTTGATTGTCTAACTTTTGGAATCGGTACTAAAAGAGCTCTTTTTTGTTTTTTTATTAAAAATTGTCTCTGTCGCTCTACAAAAGTACTATATTTTCCATTATGTTGTAAAATATTGTGTTGTGGTGAATATATAATATAGAAGAGATTGAGAAGAGAAAGCAATTGAACACTAGAGATAGTAGAGAAAGCCAGAGAAGAGGGTGTGACTGTTTATTTTGATGGTTGTAATTGTACATCAAAACTAAACTCCTATTTATAGGAGAACAATAATGTAATTATCATTAATATCAATGTATCGAATGATACATGTACTAGATAAGGGAGATGAACGTTCATTATATAGGGAGATGTACTTAAAAAGTATTATACAAATGTACCATAATAAGTACATTAGATAATATGAATATAATGAATATTCATTCATGTATTTCATCCATTCATGTATTTCATAACACTCCCCTTGAATATTCATTGTATTCATTATGATTGTGCATCAAATGATACTGCCTCATTAAAAACCTTAAGCCGGAAAAACCTAGTGGGACAAAAACCGGACAAAAGGGAAAAAGAGTGCAGAGCACAAATGTTATGATCTCTCCCATTTATAAATGCATTAATTACCTCGTTAATTTAAGCCGGAAAAACCCTGTGAGAAAAAACCGGACAAAAAGAAAAAAAAAAGAATGCAATACATATATAACACTGTTGGGGCTAATCAATATTTCATCTTGTGAACTCGCTGCATATCAATGCTATAATGCATAGTTCATAATATCTCCCCCTCAATTGAGTTATGTAGCCATTGCTGGGGCTAATCAATCTTGCCCCTCATGAACTCGCCGCATACCAATGCCATATACTAATTTCTCAAAAGTTGATATTGGCAATGATTTGGTAAAAAGTCTGCAAGATTATTAATGGATCGAATCTGTTTAACATCAATTTATCGACTTTCATGGAGTTCATGAGTATAGAAAAATTTCGGCGAGATATGCTTGGTCCTATCACCTTTAATATATCCTCTCCTGACTTGTACAACACAAGCAACATTATTTTCATAAATTATAGTGGGAGAATTTGTAACCGGTATTAAATAACAAGAATTATGAATATGTGTTATAACGGATCTTAACCCATACACACTCTCTTCCAATTTCATATAAAGCAATAATCTCAGAGTGGTTAGAAGATGTAGTTACTAGCGATTGCTTCGTAGAACGCCAACAAATAGCGATGCTGTTATAACAAAATAAATATCCGGTTTGAGAGCGAGCCTTATGTGGATCGGATCTATATCCAACATCAGCATATCCAACTAAACTAGAGTTAGTGGAATCTTTGGAATAATATAATTCCAAATCTATGGTTCCTTGGAGATAACGGAAAATATGTTTAATTCCATTCCAATGTTTCCAAGTTGGCTCAGAACTAAATCATGCCAATAAATTTACCGTAAAAATGATATCTGATCTTGTACATTGTGCCAAGTACATCAAAGCCCCAATTGCATTGAAATATGGTACTTCAGGACCAAGTATCTCTTTATTTGATTCTCTAGGATGAAATGAGTCATTTTGGGGATCTAGAGACCTTACAACCATAGGAATGCTCAATGGGTGAGCTTTGTCCATGTTGAAGCGTTTAAGCAATCTTTCAACGTATGCTGATTGATGGACGATTATTCCATTTGCTTTATGCTTAAGCTCTAGACCAAGACAAAATTTGGTTTTACTCAAATCTTTAACTTCAAACTCCCTTTTCAAATATTCAGCAGTTTCAGCTAACTCTTCTGGAGTTCCAATTAAATTTATATCGTCGACATAAACGGCTACAATAGCAAATCCGGATTCTGATTTCTTAATAAACACGCATGAGCATATATGATCATTCTTGTACCTTTCATTAATTAGGTACTCACTTAGGCGTTGATACCACATGCGACCGGATTGCTTTAACCCGTACAAGGATCTTTGCAATTTTATTGAGAATAAATTGCGGGGAGTGTATGCTTTAGGCATTTTGAATCCCTTAGAAATTTTAATATAAATATCAAAGTCTAATGAGCCATATAGATATGCCGTCACAACGTCCATAAGACGCATTTCCAATCTTTCAAAGATTGCTAGGCTAATAAGAAAACGAAATGTAATCATATCCATCACAGGTGAATATGTCTCATTATAATCAATCACAGGTATTTGGGAGAATCCTTGGGCAACGAGTCGGGCTGACAATCTCGTTTTTCTCATTTCGTTTTCAGATAAATACCCATTTATATCCAACGGGCTTTACATTATCAGGAATACGAGTTACAAGTCCAAAAACCTCTCGTTTAGTTAGGGAAGCTAATTCAGCCTTAATTGCTTCCTCCCATTTAGGCCAATCTTGCCTTTGACAACATTTAATAATAGATTGCGGCTTACAATCATCATCCATAATTTATGAGCAACATCATCAATGATAATTTCATTTCGATCTCACATTTCATTATAATATGTAATGGAATTTTCAGTATTCCCGGGATTGGTGTTCCTTTCATGGGTTTGCACCTCTTCAGAGGCAATAAGCTCTTCCGGAGTAAGCACAGCGTCAGGTTCTTCTGGAGTGGATTCTTGATTCTTTCCCCTTCGTTTTCGAAGAGCAATATCTTTTGATCCTATCGGTCTACCACGCTTCAAGGGTGGGGGATTTTGATCCATTTTAGCTTGTTCTTCGAGAACAGCTATCCTAGCTGGAGCATTTACAGCTGGAATATGAGACTTCGTTACCTTAGTAGCATCATTAAATGCATCAAGAAGTCTATTGGCTATAGCCTATAAGTGGATTATGCGCTGCACCTCGTTTTCACATTCAGGGGTCCTTGGGTCTAATTGAGATAATTTTTTCTCATTCTAGGAGAAAACCTTAACTGGTTTTTGTTTTGCAGTCATGGAAGTTGTAGGTATCCCAATTGATGGAAACCTAGTCTCATCGAAATGACAATCTGCAAACCTGGCAGTAAAAAGATCACCAGTAGTTGGTTCCAAGAACCTAATGATAGACGGTGAATTAAACCCAAAATAAATGCCCAAACGACGTTGGGGACCCATTTTCGTCCTTTTTGGTGGTGCTCTAGGCACCTACACTGCACAACAAAATGTGCGTAGATGTGAAACATCTGGTTCATAACCAAGGACCATTTGAAGGGGAGATTGTAAAAGATTAGCAGTGGGGCGTAATCTTATTAGAGCTGCCGCATGCAAAACTACATGACCCCATGTTGTATCGTTGAGATTCGTTCTCAATAATAGAATGTGGGCAACGATTTGGATACGTTTAATCAAGGATTCTGCCAATCCATTTTGAGGATGAACATATACAACTGGGTGCTCAACCTTGATTCCGAGTGAAGCACAATATGTATCAAAACTCTTTGATGTAAATTTACCAGCATTATCCATCCTTATGCTCTTAATTAATTGTGCCCGGAGCTTTATAATCTGCACAAGTAAACGTGCAAATGCAACATTGCGCATAGATAATAGGCAAACATGAGACCATCTATAGGATGCGTCCACTAATACCATAAAATATCGAAATGATCCACTTGGTGGTTGTATTAGTCCACAAATATTACCATGAATTCTTTGTAAGAATAAAGGAGATTTAAGATTAACATTTGTTATAGAAGGTTTGATAATGAACTTTCCTTGTAAGCAAGCCTCACAATTATAATCTTTGGACAACAATACATTTATATATTTTAAGGGTGCCTTTTGTATTTTGAATTATCCTAAGCATCATTGAAGCGCCAGGATGACCAAGGCGATCATGCCACAGTCCAAATTGATCAGGGCTTACCAATCTCCAGGATGTGGTGACGTAGGTTTCAACAGTCTTAATCATGACACAATACAAACCCATAGAAGAAGCTTCTAGCTTCTCATGGATGGTCTTCAGGCCCATTTTATAAGAGGAAATGCTAATGTATTCCTTATCTTGCTCATAAATAGTCTCAATATGGTACCCATTACGGCGTACATCTTTGAAATTGAGCAGATTCCTCTTTGATTTAATGCTTAGAAACACATTCTCAATATGTAAGACTGTGCCATTTAGCAAAATAATTGTGGCATTCCCAAAATCATCAATAATCTGAACAGGACCTGATATTATATGGATTTGTGCCTTTCGCAATGTCATACTCGAGAAAAAGTGTCTATTACGAAATATAGTATGTGTTGTTGCACTATCAAGCAAACCAACATCTTCTTTTTTCTTGGTATTTTCCATTTGCATTTATATCGACAACTTCAGGTGTCAAGTATCATAAAAGTTGCATATTAGTTATATAGTCGAATAAAATTTCAAAAATATATTATATAAGGTTCATAAGCATTTCATAAAGAATAATAAAAAGTAATACATTTAAAGCGAAACAACATAAAATTCGAAGTTCAAATTATCATCCACCAATCTGTTTCATCAAAGTAATAAGAGGTCCTCAAAGAAATCAGAGACATCCAATGATGCATTTGCTACTTCAGGAGCAAAAGGAGTCTCACCAATGGAGATATTGTTGGCCTCAACAGTGGTTATGGTAGTAGGATTGATTTCAATGGCATGAGATTCACTACGCTTGCCTATATTCTTTAAAGATGTTTGGTATAGGTCAACAAAATGTTTTGGTGTACGACAGGTACGTGACTAGTGCCCAGTTATGCCACGGCGATAACAAAGACTTTCATTAATCACCTTCTTTGGCTTCTTTTCTTTGCCATGATTCAGGCCAAAGTTTAATTTCCTAGGGCGGTTAAATTTATTGCCATCCCTTCTAGGATTATATTCTTGCCTGCGCTTATAGCCCTTAAAATGGCCAGTATTTTTCTCAAAGTTAGCATGTGCTTCAGGCAATGCTTTTGAGCCAACAGGTCTAAGATCATGATTTCTGAGCAACAATTCATTAGTTTGCTTGGTAGTAAGAAGCACATAAATTAATTCAGAGTATGTGACAAACTGATGCTGTCGGTATTGCTGTTGTAATACGATATTTGAAGCATGAAAGGTGGAGAAAGTTTTCTCTAACAATTCCGCATCAACGAGTTTGATACCGCATAACTCAAGCCGAGAAACGATATCAAATAAAGCAGAATTATAGTCAGACACTGATTTAAAATCTTGCAGTTTGAAATTTTGCCAATCATATTGTGCTTAAGGGAAGATAACAGTTTTGGTATGATCATACCTATCCTTCAACCTCCTCCACAAGATATGAGGGTCTCGGACGGATAAATATTGAGTCTGCGGACTCTCATGCAAATGACGGCGAATAAAGATCAACGCATTTGCTTTATCCTTTTCATTTGAGGTTCCATCCTTCATGATTGTATTAGTGAGACCTTGCCCTTGGAGATGCATTTCCATGTCAAGGCACCAGGATAGATAATTCTTTCCACTCACTTCCAAGATGTGGAATTTGGGCTTTTCAATATTTGCCATAATCATTGCAAAAGTAAATCCTTAAATTAATTAGAAGGATTTCTAAATATCCACCGCTACTTCAGGAGCAGAAGGATACTTTTAGATTTGAAATTTAGTTTCGAGCCAAGAAAAATAAAAATGAAGAATTGATAGAAGAAGATGAAGTATAAGTTGATTAATAAAATGAATACCCCACCTTACAAAAATTACTTACTCACGGTAGATCTTCGTGTTGATAAAGTGTTGTAAAATATTGTGTTGTGATGAATATATAATAGAGAAGAGGTTGAAAAGAAAAAGCAATTGAACACCAGAGATAGTAGAGAAAGTCAGAGAAGAGGGTGTGACTGTTTATTCTAATGATTGTAATTGTACATCAAAACTAAACTCCTATTTATATGAAAACAAGAATGTACTTATCATTAATATCAATGTATCGAATGATACATGTACTAGATAAGGAAGATGAACGTTCATTATATAGGGAGATGTACTTAAAAAGTATGATACAAATGTATCATAATAAGTATATTAGATAAAATGAATATAATGAACATTCATTCATGTATTTTATAACACATTCAACGAGTCGAAACACGTATCCATTTATTGGAAATTTGTTGCCGAAACAATAATTGTATTGAAAATTAACAACAATCTTTGTTAATTATTCATCTTTCTTGGAGGAGAAATACCTCACCACATATTTTTCTTTTATAACTTCTTGGAAATCATAGGCAACCTTTTCTATTGATTTGCTTATATTCACCTTTTATCATTGTATGATATTCATTTATTTGCAAAATATGTTATATTATTATTTTTCGATGATGGATAACGTTCTTATTGATACTTTAGAAAAAAATTTCAATATATACTAAAAACTTATTGCATTAGATTATCTCTAATAATGTATTTAATCATAACCCAATAATATTGCTAGTTATGCATTCAATCTTTTTTTATTTATGAAATTTAGAATATTGTGTATGTTAGAATATTTAAATAATAGACCACGCATTTGTTATCTCTAATTTTGTTCTCTCTTTTTGCAACTTTTCGAACATTTTAGCCCCTCTCTCTCTCTCTCTCTCTCTCTCTCTATATATTTAAAAATTTAAACATTTAAAAATAAAATAGTAGAATAAGCTGTGTGCCATAAAAGAACATTAAAATTGGATGAAGCTGGCTGAGGTACTTGATTGCATAAACGTAAAATTTTGGATTTAATTATATTTTCATGACAAGTTTTAAAAAATCATTTCTTGTTCGTTCTACGATTTTCAACTAACTCAATTTTTTAAACTGCTCATCTGGGATCAACAAAAAGAATTGATACCCGATGGGTGTTATAGAAAGGTAAAAATATTTGTACAATAATATTTATACATCAATGCACGTTTTAGCAATTTTAGAAACATAAATGCTTACATTTAAGAGTGTTATAGAAAGGTAAAAATATTTGTACAATAATAATAACTTTCTTTCCTAACTTCAAATATCGAATTGTATCTTTAACAGTAATGATAACTTTTTCAACGACCATTTCACATCACAAAATGTTCATTATAATATTTGTGAAAGAAGCTCTCATGGGACCAACGTTAAATAGGTCCATAATTCTTAAAGCATTGATTAGCTCCAAGCCAAAATAAACATGAATTGCAGAACTAAGTAAGAGGAGACGATATTGATAATGACTATCAAAATATCAATAATGACACTTAATTAGGATTGGGATAATCGACAGTAACAATTCCCAAACTTTAGTCTAATTTACAATATTATATTTGGACGTTTAATTCATTTAACATAATACTTGAACTATTAAGAAATGTTCAGTGTAGTGTCTAAATTTTTGATTTGTTCAATCTTATCTCTCTACTTTTCATTTAAATTGAACTATGTCTATTGTGATATTTATAAAAATCAAAAAGTAATAAAAAAATTAGCATATTTTTCTGGTTGACTTAGGAAAATGATTCAAATGAAAAAAATTCTAGAATTTGATTAATTGTGTAATTATGAAAATTCATGAATAGCAAACTTAACAGCCGATTTGACTTTATCGAAAATTTAAGGGATTATAAGTTTATGAATCACATTGAATATTTAAGAATAGTTTAAGATCCATCATCTGAAAAAATAAAATATTTAAAGATGACGCTGCATGTTCGGGTCATTGAACATTTATGAATAACTCAAGATCCACCATCCGAACGAATAAAATATCCAAGATCCATTCATTTGCGGTTAAGTCAAGACTATTAACACGTTGAAAGGCAGTGGCACTAACAAAAAAAAAAAAAAGAGAGACCTAAAATGAAAAATTAAAAAAGAAATAAACAAAGAAGAAGAAAAATCCTGACAAATCCCACCGAACGGCAAAGGCATGCTGAGACGGTTTTGATCAGACCAAACCGTTGCATAAACCCTAGCTAAAACCTTCCCCCCACCCCCACAGGCTCAAGCTCAAGCACCAATGGCGTTCCTCTCTCTGCCTTGATGCTCACGCCACCACGCCCCCTTTTGACCCCCCCTCCCCCCGTCTCCAGAGTCTTCCTGCTCCGCTACCTCTTCCGGGGGGGCCTCGTCTCGCGCCTTTCCGAGGATTCCCATTTCGCATGGGCGGATTCGGCTGGTTACGATCGGTGAGCGAGTTCGATCGAGCATTTTTAGGGCGTCGCGGTCGTTCTCGCCGCCCGTTGCTCTGTGATTTTCTGATTTCCGTTGTTGCGCAGTGCCGGCGGCGATTGTTGTTGTCTTCACTCGCGGGTCGGACGAATTCGATTGCGAATAGCTTGGCTTCCGATTCGCGGCGGAGGGCGGCGTTCTTGCTCGCCCGAGGCAAGCTTCCTTTCTTTCTTTCGTTGTTTTCTTCCGCCTTGGCAATGTAGTGATTGCTTAGCTCATGAGTGGAAGCTTGTCAGTAGCTGAAAGCTTTTCATCCGATCAGCTTCGTACAGTTGCAGTCCTTTCACCGGAAATCCTATCGACCGTGAGACCTTGGGGTCACCATGGAGTTATCGGCATCTTCATGCGACAGGTACGATTTTGTTCATATACTACCTCTGGAGCAGTCCTGCTTACTTTCCTTAAATTTTTTTTTTGGTTGGGTAGATATGAAGCGGCTAATTCATTTGATTGAAGTGTATCATGAACTTCAGGTGTTGTGTCTGTATGTGCAATTTCAGGTTCTTCTCGCTACCCTGAAAGAAGTTGCTATGATATTCTTGGTGTTCCGGAGAATGCCAGCCGAGATGAGATTAAGAAGGCTTTTCATGCGGTGGGTAAAACTTGTGTACTGAATGTAGTTGAGGGTGGGAATCACATTGGTGTTTAACCGATTCACACCATTGCATTGAGAATGCATGTTCTTTGGTACACTGGTTTGTACTATAAATGACTTTCAATGAATGATGACTACTATGTTCACAAGATGAGAAAAAGAGATGGCTTTCATGTCCTACCTCTTCTTGTGATGTGTGGAGCTAGTTCTTCAACTGTCTCTTTGCACATAGGATGCCTTGGATTTGAAACTTATTCCACTGGGTTACAGCAAAGCATTGCATATATAGAGGTAGGACATAGATCAAAACTTGTGCTAATGTTATAATTTGATTAGTCAAGCTTAAGAATTCACCCCTAGAAATTGCTTTTGGCTTGTTGGTTTTGCCAGTGATAGGAAATTGTTACGAGTGTAGTTGGTGATACAAGCACTTTTGTGAAGTTAGAAGAAGTTCTTTAATACCACACTCTTTCGGGCGATTTTTCTGGAAATGAATTTTGAGAGTTGTGAATTTCAGGATTCTGCTGCAATAAGTATCTTAATAGTGTTTATCAAGAAAATAAAAAATGAGTTGTCCTGAAGAACGATTTAAAAAGTGCTAAAAAATACTGTGTGAATTGAACACTGACATCTTAGCATTACTTTGTGGAGGTGAGGCTGATGTTAATACGTAGATCACATATTCTTGTTTATTATACATCTTTCATCCAGAAAGCAAGTGAGTATCCAATCCTTCTCTTCATGATTGAGAATCAAGTGGATATTTCTAACATTAGAGGTCGTAGTATCTCAGTCAACTTGATTGTTATAACTGACTGACCTTGTCGGATAAATTCTTTATGCCATGGCACCTATTTTAGTTGTTATCGACTCCCATATCTGATTCAGTTTTTTGGGTTGTGTGCAATGCAGCTTGCAAAGAAGTACCATCCGGATGCAAATAAGAATAATCCTTCTGCAAAGAGGAAATTTCAAGAGATAAGAGATGCTTATGAGGTTTGTCTAACTGATTAGATGCCAGTGGAGGAAAACTATTTTTTAAAGATTGTTACATGGTGTTTGGATGTCTGATACACTGGAGGTGACAATTTTTGTCACCTGCCTTTTCAAATAATTTCAGACTTTGCAAAGTTCTGAAAAAAGAGCAGAGTATGACAGGGTATAATCTCTAACTCTCTCTACTTTCAACTGAATTACATAGCGAAGCATAGCTGCATTTGTTAGAGCATTTTTACATTACTGAGCCTTTTAAATTGCTTTATTGAAGAAACGCTCTAGAAGTTCAGTAAATGTTGAATATGGTGAAGGAGATGCTGAGGGGTCTGCACATGATTACGAGAGGCATTTCTCTAGTTCCTTCCACAAGATATTTTCTGAGGTAATCCCAAGTGTCCTGCAAGTCACTTTCTTCCAATATTCTGTTCCACAATATCTAGCTAAAAAACATTTGATGTTGTTTCAGATTTTTGAGGACGAGACAGATCAATTTGCATCTGATATTCAGGTTCACAGTTATACCCTTGGTCTTGTTTGTTTATGAGATAATATTACTCGGATATCTATTCTTGATCTTGGTTGTTGCCTGAGATAATATTGCTTGGATTTCTGACCCATTAATGCCCACATTTGTTGGAACCGTATAGGTGGAACTGATACTTTCTTTCATTGAAGCTGCGGAAGGGTGCACAAAAGATCTGTCCTTTGAAGCATATGTTCCTTGTGATTCTTGTGGTTCGTATAGTATCTTGATCATGCTGGTTACAGTATATCCTTCTACCTCTTGTTTCTGCAATGTCTCTTGGTGATCAAATTGTTTATATTTCTAGCTTTAGAAGCTAAAATTGCTATCACTTTATGCTCACTGGTACTCTGCTCTAATCCCATTTGCTTGCTAAAGGTATGTCAACCAACATATGATTAGTTTTTACACTTTTTGGAGGTTTTGGCATGTCCTCGTAGAACTTAAAAGTAGGATGAAAAGCACAGATAGTTTATCAAAAATGAAAAACAAGATTCGTGATTGCCTGTAAAGTGTGAGGCGAATATGCTTCAAATGAGAACTAACTTAACTGTTGTTTTCTTGTTATTGGCTGTACGTAACCATATAAAAATCCCAGCTACTGATGTTTGATCTTGTTTATGATATCCTTTGATTTTTTATGAGTTATTGTAATAGTACATTTCCTGTTGCAAAGTCATGAAGGTCATGTCTATGTGGTAATGCAGATGGAGGTGGCTATCCACCTGGTGTCAAGGCGAGAGTCTGTCCAACTTGCAGAGGAGTTGGGAGGGTAAGAGCTTTCATGAGCTCTGTAACAACGCTGATTAGTGGTTGAGTTCTTCTGGACTGGTTGCTTCTGAGGATAATTGTGTCATTGATTGGAAGTTTGATGGACCATCACTTAGTATACATGACATGTACTTTGGTCTACCTTGCTATTAGGTCACTATTCCCCCATTTACAGCAACATGCACTACCTGTCATGGCTCGGGGAGAGTTGTCAAGGTTTACCATTACTTCTCAGTACCGTCTGTGATTTCAGTTTTCTTGGTTAAGCTGCTAATACTCGGTAACTTTGTGTAGGAGCAATGCGTTTCATGCGGAGGATCAGGGGTTGTTGAAGGCACTAAGGAAGTTAAAGTTACGATTCCTGCCGGTAGGTCAGAGTTATTGACCTCTGATAGAGTTCCATGGGTATTGTGTGGATTCATCATTTCTGTGACAATGTAAAATGATGAATAAGGCTGACTGGGTGAGATCCGGGAGAGTAACATGGTTGTGCATGCTCATTTTACAGCTTTACGGCTTCAGTTTTTATTGTTAACTTTATGTGGCTTCTGTGATTAATGTTGTTTTTGTCAAAAAAGTGCTACTGTAGGCTTCACTATTTTATTATTCTGGTTTGAGTGTAAAACACATGTACATTGGTTCAGGCTGGGTTGTTAAACCTATATTTATCCACTGAACTTAATTTTTCTCTGATGATTGTGATGTTCATGGAGATGATTATTGAAGTTCTGTTACTCCTGTGTTCTTCCTAAAATATTTTTCAGTTCTCATGGTTAATTCTTGATGATCTGACTGAGGATTTTTTCTGAGTAAGGAAATAATTTCTTGTTGACACCGCAAGGCTTTTACTGCTCCATTTGATGGCTGCATGAAAACAAACAGTAGTAAAAGGCAAAGGGATATGTGTCTGAAATTTGAACCATGCGCCACACAAGATGTCTTGTCAGGGCAAAAGACAGCTTAAGCATTTAGGAATTTTTTGTCCCCATCATGTGGCTTCAGTAGCATCATGGTCCTCATCTGTCTCATTAAGTACTAGTGAACCTGCAAAACTTTTAATCACAAGAGTTTGCTTTATCTCAAGCTTCTTGATTTGTTTTCCCAAAATGAGAGCAGTATTAGCTTTATCCTTTTCAATACTTACCATTTTTTTTTATATCTTCATTTTCATACATTGTTAACTAGAATGCTGTAACAACTCTTTATTCCGACTTGTAGAGCAGAAGGTCTAGTGTTCAAATATCTCCAGACCTCTTGTTAGCCTCCCTCAGCTGACTCTGGACATACTGTCAGAGGAAGTGGAAGATCATTTGACTATTAGAAAGTGCCATTATCGAAAAGCTTTTCTAATATCTTAAGTTTTTCAGATAAGTTGGCAGTTCCACATTCTAGAAAAAATATTTTTGGTCTTTGCAAGTTGTAAACAGCTGACTTGTAACTTCATCCACTGTGCATGAGTGAAATCTTGCAACATAACCAACTTCATATGCTATAATATGTTCTTTCTATTCGATAATATAGTTGCTATCTTTTCTCTTTAGGGAGTGCAAATGGCTTGTTTTTGCAAGAACATATTCATTTATAAATAATGTTCTCAAAAGAAACGTATCTGTGACCACATATAGTATCGGGTGAATTCAAATGGCTTACGGGGTAAATCAATGCAGTAGGGACATATGACAGAGATCTTTATGTCATCAACATGAATTACCTTTATCAAAGAACAGCACTGTGTCTGATGTTGTCTTCAGTGGATAAGCTGATGTTTCCGTTCCTAAATGGTGTAGGTGTGGATTCGGAAGATACAATTCGCGTGCCAGAGGCTGGTAATGCTGGAGCAAGGAGGAGTCGACCTGGAAACTTATTCATCAAACTAAAGGCATGATTTCCTCTTCTTTTCTGGTTGTTTGGTAATAATGATCTCATTGACAACTTTGATCTTACTTCATGGTGGAAGCTTTATCCTGCTGTTGTTGGAGCTTTCTGGTGAAATCTATATTGCTTTACATCTTCTCTCTTTTTGAAATCTCTCACATGATTGATCCATTAGGACATTGTCCCGAAAACTGTTATTACCATAAAAAAAAAATTGGATGTAATCATAAAACATTTTGTAGTCTTGCATTACATTTTGAAGTCTTGTAACTGTGCTCATGCAGGTGGCTGAAGATCGTACCTTCACCAGAGACGGTGCAGATGTATATGTGGTCTCAGAAATTAGCTTCACACAAGTGAGAACAAAACTATTGAGCATGTTATGTTTTTGCCTTTCTTATTACACTTGTAAGAAAGTTCCCCTACCTAGCTTTAGCTCATGCCATATTTGAAATCCTTCTTGTGTTTTGGTTTGTAATTGCTCTCATCAATCATGATGGTTGTAAAATCTAGTAAACTTTAAGATATTAGCTTTACTCTAACCAGTGCATGCTGAAATTGGTACCTGATTGTTGTAGCATGTTCAATGTACTTATAATGATGTGATTAATGCTGACCTTTTCCTTGCTTGTGCATTGCTCTGTCATGACTTTACTTTTAATGTCATCTTTACTGTGTATTTTCAATGGCAGCATCAGTTCCATGTTATTCAGATACATATCTGTAACCCGGTTCCTTGACCTTTTGGGGTTTGTTTCTGTGACAGGCAATTCTTGGTGGTAAAGTTGAGGTCCCAACTTTATCGGGGAAAGTACAAGTTAATGTAAGAACTGTCCATGCCAAATGGGGACATATTTGTGCTTGCAGATTTAATTGGACAGTGTCATTAATAATTAACAATAAAGGGACATTAATGTTGGATGACCTTTGACCTTCTGAGTGGACTAGAAGGGTTAAAATGAGTAAGAGGATCAGTAAAACTAATATTTGGACGCTAATGTAGCAAATCATTATTACAGGTGTTTTACAGCTTTAACTCCTGGTTTTAATGTGTGGTTCAGTGTAACATCTACCACTAATTCATTTTTGGGGGTCCTTTTCTTGTGCAATGGCAAATAAAAAATATTTAGATCAGTGATCAACAAGAAGAAGCAGTATGCCACTCATCTTGAAAGCAGTTTTTTGGGTTAGATTGAGTGGTTCACATCTATTTTTGAAGGAAGACAGTTCACTATCTTATATAAGAATGTACTAATTCTTTTTAGTTGGTTTTGTTTCAAACTATAACTTATGGCCAACATTGACTACCTTCTCGAGATAGTAAAACACCATCGGAATATGTTTTGAACAAAAATAAATAAATAGATAAATAAATGCATAAAAATGTGCAAATACTACAAAATAGGTTTTTTAATATGTTATCACCATTAGATTTCTGTTTGCACCTTTTAATTACATGAGTACATGGTTGGTTCAACAGCATGAAAATATCTAAAATTGGAAAACGTTCCCGGATTGTGGTTTACAAGGTGACACTGACAGTTCTAGAACTATCCATTAAGATATTCTAACTATTGTGCTCTTGCCTCGCTTTTTTGGGGGTTGCGTTTGGGGGAGGAGGGGAATGGGTGGGATGGACTCCTAGATTCTCAAATATCTTACAAAGCAAATGGGTAAAAAGAGGGCATTTACCTTTTGAAAATAGTGATGTTTTGCGAGTCAATAATATATTCCACTGAAATTGAATCCTTTCTTCAGCTTTCATTTTGATTGGATGGACTTTTCTTCCTTGCTTACACTAATAATGTATCTATTTGCAAATTTACCTTCTCAGATACCAGAGGGGGTACAGCCTGGACAGCTTGTGGTTCTCAGAGGAAAAGGTCTATAGAAATAATAAATTATTTTGCATTAACTGTGATGCTTTTTTCCTACAAAAATTATATTTAGACACTACGTTGCTACAGGACTACCAAAACATGGTTTTCTTGTCAGTCGTGGAGATCAATTTGTGCGATTTCGGGTTAAATTCCCCAGGTATGCTATTAGTTATATTGATGTCTGTTTTCGTAGTACTCAGAGTTTAAATGAGTTTCAATAATATCCTTTCGCTCCTCTTCCTCCTCCTCTTTTTCCTGGTTTTTTCTTCTGCATGATTGGTCGGGTCAATATGCATCTGTGACTAGTATTCGTTCGAGTTGCCTTTCTGGCTGATTTGGAAATGGAGTTACTACTTCTCATGGAGCCACAGTGCACCAAGTAATGTTAGTACATTAACTTTATTTGCTATTTAAGCTCTGAAAAATGCAGATATCTAAATCTTTTGTCACTAGACTTCAACATATTCCCTTTAAAGTCAGGGACTATCTTGGGACATGTCAACAAGTATCACTTTCATTGTAGGACTTCCATTTTTTTTGTACGTTGATTGATTAATCCCAGAAAAGGAACAATATTATAAACCAAAGTAAGGGAAGTTTTAATCGGTAATTCTTACATCCAGTATTGATTTTTTTATTATTGATTAAGACCTTAGGACTTGGTTGTTTGGCCATCAAAAGTTGATGCTACGTATTTACTTTCTATGACTGATTACTTTTCAGCGAGATAAATGAACGACAACGTGCAATTTTAGAAGAATTTGCTAAAGAGGAGATCGATAGTGAAAACAATACCTTTCAAGAAGGAAATGGGTATGTCCTCTCTCTTATTCTTTTTATGGCGCCGTCTAGTGTACACGTATGCACTCATCCTTGATGTTTCTTTTTATTTTCTGATTTATGTAATTGTCATATCATATTATGTTTTGTTTTTGGTCGGTCATATCATATTATGTTTAAATGACATTTATATGTTCTAATCAATAACGGGTGGATCAAGCGCCTGAAACAAAATTATGTGTTTTCTTAAACAGAATCGATCATTATGCCTTTAGTTTCATGTTAAAATTCTTTGCTTTTGGTTTGGTGTTTGGGTATTACTTCTCAATGGATCATCGTCTGAGGAGTGGTAGTTGTGTTGTTGCCTAAATGGATGTCGAATATGACTTTTGTGCCACTGCCAAGTGTAATGCCATCTAACCATTACGTTGGGGGTGATTGCAGCGCTTGAATGAGAGCTACATTATGACTTACCCTGCACTTGCATTTGGGACACCTCTGAGTTAATTGGTTGATGCAACTACCAAGAATGCGAATCACATGAGATGATTTGCATTCTGTTTCTGAAATTGGTGGGAGTGTGCAGGTTAGCAGGAACTATCTAGAATGCATCTGATAGTTACTTTAAGGTTTTTTCCACTTGAACTAATCAAAAGAGGCGTCTTATACTTGGACAATATAGAAACATGGTAAATAATTCTACGAGGTCTTCCTTTCACCTGATGCTGTTTAGTAGACAGAGGGGGGAGGAAAATATAGGGTGGGTGGTGAAAATTTTAAATTTTGCCTCTAAAATCCTTCTCATAGAAATTACAAATTCTTCCAAGTTTTCATATCCACCTTTCATTTCCTTCACCTTCCTTTCTCCTAAACAAAGCGTAAGTGTCTAATTGTATAACTAGACCACATAGATGAAGTCCATTCAAACCGTTGATCATGTGGTGCCTCAGTAAGACCTACATAATTAATGTTGAGACGACATTGGTCTACATGGTATAGAAGCTGCAATACTTCTCCTGACATGCATGACTGTTTTGGTTTTTCTGAATCTATCGTCTAATGTTCATGTGTCTAGAAGATGCTATTGTTAAATTGACTAACCTCAAGTGGTTTGGACTTTGGTGCATTTGGATTGGACATATATATGTTTTACATTTCTCTGCCAGAAAGAGGGAATCTTCATTTGATTCAAACTTTTGAATGGTTAATGGCTGCTACCTCTCTGATTATGATGGGGATCCTGAAATGGATAACAGGCTTTATCAGCAGCTATGTACTGGTTGAACTTACAGGTGGGCACAATTTCTCGGACGCGTGGCAAGTCCTAAGTTTGTGCTCGAAATGTCTCTGTTCCTGTTGATCCTCATGCTTCTGAAGAAAGTATTGGCTTGAGCACGTGCCTCAAATTTGCAGTCAGACTGGATCGGATAATACCTCTGATTGACTGGTTGTGTTGGAGGATTCCCCCAGATTATAATCTTGGGTCGAGTTATATTGATAGAAGGCATGGTATTTTCTTGGAGGTGATCGCTGTTGCTCAATTACAAGTTCATCAAAGCCATTCTTTCACCCCCGCAGCTCACCAATTCTTTGAGGTACATACACCTTTTTGTACCCTCTGAGTAATGTACAGAAATTATATAATCTTAATAAAGTTTCAAATACTTCTCCCTTTCCCCCTCTCTCTCTCCCCCTCTGTGATTAGCAAGATATCGGTTGTTAAATGACTATGTAGTTAGAGGGATTGTGGGGCAAATGTTTTAGCTAATCTCACGATTTTCATCTAAGTATGCCAAAGGCAGTGAAATGCAGCAATATGAGCTTGATAAAGGTGATGTCTCTCGTTCTCGGAAGCCTGTCCCCATTCCACAAAATCTTCTATTTGCGGTACGACTTTTCAACCTCTTGTCCTAATTCCTTTCAAAACAGGACAACGAGTGATACGTTTCGTCTCTTTCGCGTCATCAATTCATGTAACGTTTGTCCTACGATTGTCGCTCAACGTACCTTCTGGTGCGGACTTCATCTAACAATACGAGAATATATCACTACTTTGAGACTTTTGTTAAAGGCGTCTTTTTGATTTCTTTTCTTCCTCTTCCTTTTTTGTTGTATTTTGGGTACATGGTCCTAATGTTCGATGTGACAGTGGGATCTCTCTCCGTAGCAGATGCATGCAAATGTCGGCATCCAACCAATTGAAATTCCCAATCTCTTAACCACTCCATTATATGATGACATCGTTCCTCCAAGGACCACTGCGGCTATCGTAGTACGAGTCTTGAATTACATAAGCTCATCACTCGCTTTTGCTTTGATCTAATCCCCCACCATTTTTTTACGGGCTGTCATCGAGCTAACTATTCATATAGAAACTCGAACATATTATTTGTAATAGCAATGAGTATCAGATAAACAATTATATCGTTCTCTCAATACAAAGATGAATGCACACATTACAAACCCGCCCAATTACATTTGAGGTTATTACACTCTTATCACGACAACCCAATAACAATGTATAGAGAGAGCACTAAATTTGAGACAAGGAAATCAAATAGAGTCGCTCAAACCAAGAAGGTAACATAAACTCAGCAGGGACGGGGATGTCCCGGAGGATGACTTTGTTCGCATGGAGGGCTGCTGGTACCGCCGTGACAAGCACCAGCAGCAGCTCCACCGATGGCACCACGGTGAATTATCACGTCATCTTCGATGTCGACGGTCATGGTTTGCTCGCCGTGCGGCCCTGTGGCTATTGTCTCGTAGACCACTTCATGCTCCTCCACTTCAACACAAGGAGGAGGTCCTGGGACCATGACTGGCTTCTTTCGCCTCTTGGCCACGCAAAAGAGACCGACCGCGAGGAATGCCAGCATGAAGAGACCACCTAATGATACACATACGGCGATGACAGTCGTGTGGTGGCCACTGCCACCGGGGGGTGCATTGATATTCGACGAAGGTGGGAGCGATGGAGGCGGTACACCGTAAATAGGTGGCGGTACACCGTAAATAGGTGGCGATGGGCCATATCTGGGGGGTGGAGCAGGGTATGATGGAGGTAGTTTAGGGGTTGGCGTTGGTGGTGGGTGCTTAGAATAAGGAGGTGATGCCCTTGGTGGTGAACTTGGAGTGCCCTTGGTAGGGCTTGGTGGATAAGCTTTAGGAGGTGATGCCTTCGGTGGTGAGCTTGGAGTTCCCTTGCTAGGGCTTGGAGGTTGGGCTCCCTTGGGAGGTGAGGCCGCTGGTGGTGAACTTGGAGTGCCCTTGCTAGGGCTTGGTGGATAAGCTTTGGGAGGTGATGCCTTTGGTGGTGAGCTTGGAGTGCCCTTGCTAGGACTTGGTGGGTAAACCCCCTTCGGTGGAGGTGCACCGCCACTTGGAGACGGAGGTGGAGCGCCACCCTTTGGTGGTGAACTTGGAGTGCCCTTGCTGGGGCTTGGAGGTTGGGCCCACTTGGGAGGTGAAGCCTTTGGTGGTGAACCTGGAGTGCCCTTGCTAGGACTTGGTGGATAAGCTTTGGGAGGTGATGCCTTTGGTGGGGAACTTGGAGTGCCCTTGCCTGGACTTGGTGGGTAAACCCCCTTAGGTGGAGGTGCACCGCCACTTGGAGACGGTAGTGGAGCCCTGCCCTTTGGTGGTGGAGTCACATAGGTTGGCGGCGAAAGTGGAGCACCTGTTGGTGACTGCGGTGGCGGTGCATACGGATGGTGGTGGTGATAGGTGGGTGGAGGCGGTTGCTTGTGGTGGTGATGGTGGTGGCCTCGTGGTGGTTTGTGATGGTGGCTTGGTGGCGGTGGCGGTGGCGGTGGAGGAGGAGCAGTGGTGTTACACACTGGAGTCGACGGAGGCGGTGGCGGCGGCGGCGGCGGAGAGTAGTATGGGTAGCTCATATTGTTTGCTGGAAATGCGGTATGAAACGTCCTTCACTAATTAGTCCCAACTAGCAAGTGTAAGAGGATTGGTGTGGGGATGTTATGGGACTTGAGGGGCTCTATTTGTACTGGTTGGAGGGTTGAAACTCTAAAGAGTCCTAAGCTACTCTTCAAACAAGAAGGTTGCTTAATACCGCGCATGTTGAGTTGTCCACTAATTTAAAATTGGACACAAGATTATAATAATCGCAATAAAGTCATCGATAATAAAGGTGTTCAAACATGCATTATTAGCTCTGTACGATTATTCTTCGCTTGATATCGCATGTTCCCCCGAACTCAAAGTAATGAGCACATGACTAAAATGAGAAAACAATTATCCAATTGCTTACCAGACTTCTCCTCTAGTTTGTATTTTAGGTATGTCCTCCTACTCATTTGCTTCATTAGATGAGCTTCCAAGAACATCCTCAGTTCTGACCCAAAAAATACGAAATTAGAAAATAAAAGAACATCCTCGGTTGTCAGTCGCAACACGACAAACTTAACTCCGTTGGGGCATTAAGAAAATAGGCCAAGTTCTCTAACTAAATGCTACCGGCAAAACGAAAATTAATCGCCAGTTTCCATTGATTTTAGAAGTTGGCCTCTCAATTACGAGCCTCAATATTACACTTGTAACGCGGGATTCTCTTTACATATATTCCACACGAGGTCAGACCAGATCAACTCTAAACTACCGCATAATTGTAAGAAAATAAATTTAGCACGTGTCAATAATATGTTTTTTCTCTTGTCCTTTGACTTTCTATGTTTGATTTTGATATCTTGGATGGTCAGCTTATTACTTATATCTCCGCGTCTACCCTTGGCGATTGTCAATTTAATCAGCTAGCTACCTCATAATATAGATAGATATATGTGCATTTAATTCTTAAGGGCATTATCACTAACGGTTGAGCAAGTGTCTTTCTGACTTTTTAGGTACATATATTTTGGAAGAATATATGTACCATCGTTCTTTATTGATATAAAGAAAGTTCGAAGTTAGACCAAGATTTCAAAATCATAAACCATGAGTTTAAGTTCCTCTCGTCGCCGTAATTTAGGACAATCCTCGCGTTTAATTAGAACCTGGAACAAATATAATAGATATGAAATGGATGACCATATGAGAAGATGATTAAGGTTTTATCGAATCCTATATTTAAAAGCAAAGAGTTATTTGCTAAAGATAATAAAGAGTTCTTGGAAATGATATATGTCCTTTGTTACAAGGAAAAAAAAAGATGTATACTCACCGTTGTATCCTGACAAAGACGACAACGCCGCATCTACTTATTGAAGATTTTAGCATATGTATATTATCACTTATAAGTTCATTAGCATGTGTATTTCCTTCTAATTCTTGACCAAGGAAAAATGGGGAGATAACTTTGGATCTGCTCTTATACACCATCATGATTGCTGCTGCTTTATCAACCACTCCCCAGGGCCACATGTTAATTAAGTGAGATGTTCGCAATCAAACTAAATTTTAAAAGACGATCACTTTTGTATGAGGGATCATGAATTGCTTACTCATATCGGGCAATATTATATAAATCTGCTAGTACTTTAGAAGCAATCATGGTAATCAATAAGTTTTCTTCTGTTATCGATCAAACGGAAAGCCTCGAAACTCAAAAGCGAGTTGACATAAATGGTGAAGTGACTTCATGGAACCCCTTGAGTTAACTTGATCTGATCATTGTGACTTTGGACCAGATTTATCGTGAAAATGATCGCCAAATGCGTGCTGAAGCCAGTTACAAAGTATAATGAGAGAGCGTATAGACCATTTTACAAATTGAGCCATGCCTTATAGTCTATTACATTTGAAATAGATAGTGGTTACACATAATTATAGTTAGGGTTATTTAAAGGGCGTTCTGAAATGTAATGGGCCAGAGACTACTTTAACATGGTCCTATCTTGTCCAGACTTTTTGTTAGCTCGGTTTCTGCACATTCCCCTCTCTATGTACCATTCAAAAGAGGCCAGCTGAGATTGGCTGGCTGCTAGATAAACAATCACGTTCATATCCAAGGACGCAAGATTATTTTGTTCTTTATATATCAGATTTTTTAATAAACTCCAGCTGCACCTAAACCCTCTGTCTCCATGTCCAATTGGGAATTATTTATAACCACCTTTCATTTAACAGATAGTGAACTCTGGACATATATGTTGAACATTAATTTGGGAAGTATCATATCAAATTGCATATTGACTTCATACTATAAGACTAAGTTGCGAGGGAAATATATTAGAAGTTTATGCACACTTGTACAGTTTCCACTAAATTAAGGCAAGCTTATCTGTTTTCATTTTTATGTGTGTTTTCTTCCTTTAAATAAGGTTATAGTCGCTTGCCCTTTAAGACAGCTTGGAGGCCCTTACGCATTCAAACCCTACTATCATGTGCATTAGTCATCGGTTGATTCGGGTCGTTGGTGTGGAACCCGATAGAAATGTTTAACCTGGACTTCTGATGTATCGTTTGACGTTGCATGGATTGAAGCCATGCAATCTTTGACCGGACGTGCACAGTCTCTTTGTTAACGCGTTGCGTAGCGTGTGGATGACTATCTCAAGAAGTGAAGTTACCCGGCCATTAATGGTGTTCTTGCTTCGAACTTGGACTGCCAACCCGATGTCCTGGATTTCGTAGCTGTATAGAAGAACGTAGAACTTGCTAATCATCGCCATATACTTCCAAATTAAAATTTCCTAATATACTCTTATACTCTACGTGGGAAGTGTACCTATGGAGAATCATCTATATCGAGAAATTCTGTCGTGACAATCAAGATTAAGACAACCATCAAGATAACCATCAAGATAATCTCAGTGGCCATTTTCTTTTTCCATTCATCATCATCATCATCATCATCATCATCATCATCATCATCCAGTTACCAGAGATCTATGAAACATCTTGTAAATCATACTGCAAATCTCCAACTTTGGAGCTTCACGATTGTCCCACCTGATCAAGTTGAATTGTATCTACCACGGTTCAGGGAACATTAAAATACTTAGATCTTTGATACCTGCATACTAGCCAGTTGACGGAAAAAAAAAAAAAAAAAAACAATGTTTATAGTTTTGGGATTGTGCTAGTTGAGCCGTTGACAAAGAAGAAGGCGCTCTCCTTCAATCAACTTGAAGAAGAGAAGAGCTTGGCCATGTAATTTCTTTTGACATTGAAAGATGACTATTTTAGCTCGTTAAGAAGCTCATTGCAAAATGAAGACAGTAAGCGAGGAAAGTTACCAATCAGGCAAGAATATGCTTGAGATTAAAGGTGAGGAGAGGGCAATTATGAAAGGAAGTGGCAGTTGAATTGGATGGAATTAGGGCAATGGCTAACCATTTATGTGTCAATATCGATTTAAATCTAGAAGAGACGGTTCATTTACTTGTAGAGATGACCGATTTCATTGTTTATGCAGATAGTATTGAGATAACAAATACTAGGTATACTAATAGCATGAAAAACCATGTCAAACAACCTCTCAGTAGTGGCTCATGAGAAGATCATAATCTAGCTTACACTTGACTTGCACATGAGAGAGGGTGTTGAAGTATGAACTTGCATGTGACTTGCACGTGAGAGGGGCTATTGAAGTATTGTTTTTATTTTTTTGGTAAAAGCAAGCAATATAATGGGGAAAGGCCAAATTGTACAAAGGAATCGGCTTCAAAAACTTGGACTCAAGATGAACAGACTCATTATGAGTGAAAGGAAGCCGAGAGAAAAAGCCAATAGGCTACAACAAGAACAAAAAAGAACAAGAGAGCACTAGATGGTATGAACAACCGCTAGTCAGAAGCATCCAGCAAACGAAACTAGGGCAAGAGAGGGGAGCGCAACCCGCCTCACACCACAAACAAAAGAACCACAGACCAAGGAGGGAGGTTAGCAAAATGGAACGGCCTCTTGGGGATAGACGGACGGCTAGAGATCGCGAGGAGCGAAGATGCTCGGATCAATGTCCCAATTGCACTGAAGTCTCCTATTCCTAATAGTCTTCCACATTCCTAAAGGAGAGTGCCTTGTCTTTGACGACTTTGAGAAGATGCTTCTTCATGGCCGGAATGGAGATCAGCTCCTCTCTAAAGAGAATATTGTTCCTGTTTTTCCAAATGATATGACAAAGCGCACCAAAAGAGAACCGCACAATGCTCTTAAAAAAGTCCTTGCCCGCAAGAAAGGTTGCGGCCTAATGGAGATTCTCAACTCAAGACCGGTTTCGCCAAGGACGATTGCACCTGGTCGCCCAAAAGAAAGCAAAACCAGTCGTGATACGATGGTGTTGAAGTATTGTTCAACATCAGTTGATAACAAGTCTTAAATGCTCTTTATATTTATGAAGTTTACTTTCACCTATCAGCTTAACCTTTTTGGGTTGGACTTAATATTAATTGGAAAACCATTCCAGCATGGACAAGCCAGTATGCGTAATTGAATTCATCAAGATAACTATAAGAAAATATAGATATAGCAAAATTAAAATTGACGGCTTGGAACATGTCAATGATTTCATCAATCTATGTTTAACAAAACTTGTCTTTCAAACAGGTATTTGTGTGGGCATAATAGTGTTTGTCATTTAGTGCAGGCTTTTTGTAATCGAGACTCAAGAAAGTAAAACTCATCAAGCTCAAAGAACAATACATAAAAAAAAAAAAATTGATGGCTTGCTTATGCGGTAATAATTACATGAACATGACAGAACCCAAAACCACAATGCCGCGTGATAGAACCCAAAACCACAATGCTGCATGATAGAACCCAAAACCACGAATGCCGCAAAAATCTTTAGTTGTAAAGAGTTAGAGAAGGCCATCATGCATTATGATGAAAGCAGAATAGTTGGCCGAGGAAGATATGAGATTGTTTACCAAGAGATATTGCTAAATAATATGGTATGTTGCAATTAAGAAGTGCAAGCTTGTAGATGAAAGCCAAATTGAGCAGTTTATTAATGAAGTTATAGTACTTTCCCAAATTGATCATCGAAATGTAGTCAAGCTATTAGAGTGTTATTTAGTGTATAAGTTCGTGAATAACGGGACTTTGTATGATTACATCCATAGTCCGAACGACACCTCCAAGAGATCTTGGAAAACCGAGTTAAGGATCGCCTTGAAAACTGCACATACCACATCATATGTACACTTCGTAATTTCCATTCTCACAATCCATCGAGATATCAAGTCAACAAACATCTTCTTGGAAGCTAATTATTTTGCTAAAATATCCAACTTCAAAGCTTCACGATTAATCTCGCATAATCAAGCTAATTTATCTACTATGGTTCAGGGAACATTGGAATACTTAGACCCTCAATACCTACACACTAGCTAGTGACATTTGTTTAACAAATTTTGTGTTTCATGTAGGTGTTGGTGTGTGCATAATGGTGTTGTTATTCAGTGCAAGCTTTCTGTATTTAAGATATAAGAAAAAGAAACTCATCAAGCTTAAAGAACAATACTTCAAGCAAAATGATAGCTTGCTTATATAGCAACAATTACATGAATGTGACAGAACCATGAATGCTATGAAATCTTTAGTGCTAAAGAGCTAGAGAAGGTAGTGCTAAAGAGTTAGAGAAGGTCACCAGTCATTATAATGAGAGTAGAATAGTTAGTCGAGGAGGATACGACACCATTCACCCGAGAATATTGCCAAATAACACGGTATGTTGCAATTAAGAAGTGCAATCTTGTGGATAAGAGTCAAATCGAGCAGTATATCAATGAATTCATAGTGCTTTTCCAAATTAATCATCAAAATTGGGGTGTTGGTTGAAAAGAGAAACGCCTTTGTTAGTGCATTAATTTGTGAATAATGGAATTTTGTACGATCACATTCACGGTCCAAATAAATCCTCCAAGATGTCTTATGAAACACAGTTGAGAATCACCTCGAAAACTGCAGAAGTCCTATTGTATTTGCACTTCATAACTTCAATTCCCATAATCTATCAAGATATCAAGTTAATGAACATCCTCTTAAATGCTAATTACATTGCGAAAATCTTCAACTTTAGAGCTTCACAATTAGTCCCCCCTTGATCGAGCCAAATTGTTTAATATGGTTTAGGGAATATTAGGATACTTAGACTCTTAACACCTACACACCAATCAGTCTCATTTGTTTAACAAAACTTGTGCTTCATGTAGGTGTTGGTGTGGGTGTGGGCATATAGTGTTGTTATTCAGTGCAAGTTTTTTGAATTTGAGATTCAAGAAAAGGAAAATCATCAAGCTCAAAATTAATACTTCAAGCAAAATGATGGATTGTTTATACAATAATAATTACATGAATATGACGAACCACAAAATGTTGCGAAAATCTTTAGCACTAAAGAGTTAGAGAAGATCATTGTGCATTATGATGAGAGTAGAGTAGTTGGTTGAGGTGAATACAATACCGTTTACCAAGGGATATGATTAAATAACATAGTATATTGCACTTAAGAAGGGCAAGCTTGCAGATAAGAGCCAAATCGAGCAATTTATTAATGAAGTCGTAGTGCTTTCAACTATTGGAATATGGTCAACCTTTTAGGGTATTGTTTGAAAACAAAAATGCCTCTATTAGTGTATGAATTCGTGAACAATGGGACTATACGATCACATCCATAGTCCAAATAAGTCCTTTAAGATGTTATAGAAAACTTAGTTAAGAATTGGCTAAAAAACTAGAGAGTTCTATTAAATTTACGATCTGTAACTTCCATTCTTGTAATCCATCGAGATATCAAGTCAATAAACATTCTTTTGTATGCTAATTACACTGCAAAAGTCTCTAGCTTTGGAGCTTCACTATTTGTCCTACTTAATCAAGCCAAATTGTCTACTATGGTTCAGAAAACATTGGGATACTTAGATTTCGAATACCTATAACTAGTTAGTCTCGTTTGTTTTACAAAACTTATATTTTATGCATGTGTTGGTGCGGGTATAATAGTGTTATTATACAATGTATGCTTGTATTTGAAACGAAAGAAAATAAAACTCGTTGAATTCAATGAATAATACTTCAAGCAAAATGATGGATTGCTTATGCAACAATAATAACAAGAATGTGACAAAACCACAAATGCCGCAAAAATCATTAGTGCTAAAGCTAGAGAAGGCTATTGTGTATTATGACGACTGACGAGAGTAGAATAATTGGCCTAGGAGTGTTGCGACCCGATCTCGCCGCCCTCGAATGTCGAGGGAGAAAGGTCAAGTTTAGGGATACTTGATCACAAGATCGCGAGCTCTCCCAAGCTCATACCCCGCGTGACAGCGAATTTATTTATACGATCTAGGTATTTAACAACCTAAGAATATACAGGAGTCGCCACTAGCCTTATATATATTTTTTTGGGGGTCAGCTAGAAAACCCAATCGAGGATTGGGAGAGTTCCCTCGATTCCTACGCAACCAGATATCTAGATTCGGGGACTTGGGTTACGCTAATATAGCTATTAGCGCCCTTTCGGTACCTAACAGTATGTTGTGTTTTTCCTAACATGTCCATGCATCTCTTTTTATATTTTCGGGATCACCAATTCTAAGCTAAGCGATCACGCGTGGTGAGTTACTTTTATGCTATTCTATTTCTAAAAGAAAAACAATAAAAGGAATCAATCTGAGAAATTGAAAGTGCAAGACATGAAGTAAACAATCAAGAAAAAGCAGTAAATCTAATCATGCAATCCTAAAGAATATGAAAGAGAAAACAATCAGGAAAGAAAGGAAACCCGCAACTCGTCGGGTTTTATACAATGTATGAAACCCGAGACATATGTCGGGAAAACAATTAGTACAAGATAATAGTCGGAATGGACATCGACTTCCATCGTCTTCACACCAAAGTTCATCTTTGGAATCCTAATCTAAACCCAATCTAAGAAAAAAAATGAATAGGTGTGCATACAAATGAAAGAAACAATCATCACATATCAAAACAGTCAAAAGCAAAACAGTATGGCGAATCAATCATAAGCAAATCGGAAAAGGATGCATGGTAATTAACTTGTTAAGCCATCTAGTCAATGCATGAAAATTATGAAATTTGAACACGACATAGGGCTAAATGTGAGGAACAAATTTGGTTAAGACATTTAACCCTAAATCCATGCGCAAACAATCACACAAATTCATTAACATTGACATGTGACTAGTCATTAGGGAGCAAAATGCATTCCAATTTCAGTTACAACACATCGACTTGATGCATGGTTTTTTTCATAGTCAATGATCCTCAAATGAGGCATGCCATACATCATTGCAAAGCTTATGATATGCTCTAAGTATGTTTAGAAGGCATCAAGCATCAAATATTCTCCTAAGGAGTTTGATCGAAGACATTTTCACAGCAATACAATCAGTTAAAATGACAGCAGAAATTGCACAAAAACATGGATGATATTCATTGAAATGAAGGCATAAAAAATCTATGAAAATTCGGGTGTATAGAAGGAAATGTCCTGATCATCTATAATGAGACATTGAAGTCATACTTTGTTCACGAAAATCTATATGAAAACAGAAAAAAAAAACAGAGCAAAAACCCAACATTATAGATTGCAGCAAACCAACGTGACTTTATGGAAGCCATTGACCTTGCTAACGATGACCATTTGATTCAATCTATACCTTGTTAGAAAGCTTATGAAATTTCCAATGACACTCATGAAAGATTCAACTCCAACAAAGCACGTTTACTAGCTCAAATTTGAGCACACGCATCAGGTCTCAAACAGGACAGATTCTGGACAGAACTTTGAACATGTAAAAATCATATCAAATGAAATTCAATCAGGGCATATGAACTATCAAATCGAAGCTTGAGAAGTCTATTTTCTATGTCTAGAAGGGCTCGAGATCAAAAAACCTCATCTGGCACCTCGTTTAAGCCAAAACAGAAAGTGACATCAGGCATACGAAATTTCGGATCCAGGCAAATCAGCTTCAATCAACCTCAAGTTCATGATCATTGATCATCAATCCGCAGAAAATCATCCAATAACATCATCAATCACAAGATCTAAGAATATTATGTAAATCTAAAGTCGAATCCTAAGCCCGATCAATTAAAGCCATTCTCATCTTATCGGATTCAAGATCAAAAGGTAAAGGACTAAAAAAAAACAAGGAGAGAGACAATATAAATTGGAGTTGTCTTGCTCCGCAATCCAAAAGGTTCAATCGAATGTTTCTTTTGTGAAGAGCATATTGAAATTTTATGCAACGATGTGGAGAAGACAGCCATACAAGCACATATAAAACTTTTGGCATTGACTTTAACGTCCATAACAGTGTAAACAACCACTCCTATTACCACAACCAGAACAGCCATTTCTACTTTCCTCGAGTAATACTTACTGTGCAAGATCCACTTCATCATGCAAACAATAGGAATCATGCTCAGTTTCAAAATTTGGTAAAATCTGACAGAGTTAAGCATCAAATTTAAGTTCACCCTCATGATGGACATATTGACAATAATAGAGAACCACATAATCTCCCACATGGGAATGTATTTGAATGAAGAATAACCAGCAGCATTTGACACTAGACCAACCAAGGCAGAACAGCTAGTTTGTTTGATTAACGATGGTATGATGAGACAAACATCAAATGTAGTCACCATAATCCGGAAAGCACAATGTTTAATCTTTGACAACATGTTGTGGTAAAAAAAAAACAAAATCTCTGTTTATATTGAACACGAATTGAGTGCAGAGACATACTTATGAAGTCTCAATGCACTGAACACTAATGAACGCTACCTAAAAGCACAAGGGGATTTACCCTAAAAAAATATCAAAGCGCGCGTGTAGATCGTAAAGTAGAATATCTAATAATCCCGTCAAGCACACACACATGCAGAAAAAAGATAAATCGTTGACCAACATATGCCAATAATCCACCCACACTAACGAGATTGCACTGGTTATTAATCGTTTATCCCACATAGTGGTTGTTACTGTGAAAGTGAGGCTAGATAAGCATGAACCAAGAGAACATCATCAGGAAAATTCTTTTTTTTTTAATCGCAAGGCTGCGGTACCTACCGGCAATGAAAAGGCTGAAGCTCAGCTTGAATGAATAGGTGAAGGATCGGAAGCCGTCGCCGTAGCTATCGACTCCGCTGCCGTCAACGCTGTCACCGCCTCTGTCGTCGTCGCTGGTTGACTCCGGATCTGAGCTCTGCACCTCAAACTCTTTGATCGGCTGTTCCAGCGAATGAGATCCAGAGAGAGATAGATTGAGATCCAGAGAACGATCGATCAAGCGAGCGAGCACGAGATCTCCAAAGAGCGTCTGATCGGGAAAATCACTGATTCGGCAAACTCTAATCTCAAGAGAAAGCACTGATTTCTGACCGCCGATCTACGATCTCCAATCCCCGCCAATGGAGGAAAACCCTAGCCTTTGATCTGAGCTCGACGGAGAAGGAGCGAGCGAGACCGAGTCTCCGGAGTCAGATCCCCTGAAAGAAAACCCTTGCGGCGAGATTCACTCCGGCGATAATAGCGTCCCCGATCAAAAACCACGCTTCGTCGCGGATGAATTCGCTCCCGTAGGACGTGGGAAGATGGAAGTCGGATCTCCAGAGAGAGTGCGTGCTTTTCTCCTCCTCTTGGGCGAGAATTCCCCAGAGAAAAAAAGAGAGAGCCTGCGGCCACCCAGAGAGACCCCTCGTGTGCGTCAATGCCCCCTTTTTATTTTTGTTTTCTCTTTTTTTTATTCCTTTTTTTTATTGTTTTCTTTATATTCTTTCTTTCTTGTTTTCTTTTCATTTTCTTTTCATTTTTTTTATGTTTTCATTCATTCATTCATTTTTTTAAAATCTTTTTGTCTCTTTATTCTATTTTTTTTTTTTTTTTTGCAAAAAGAATGTTTAAAATTGTCGACAAAAAATCGGGTGTCAACAAGGAGAATACGATATCGTTTAACAAAAGTTATTATCAAATTCAATTAAGAAGTGCAAGCTTGTGGACAATAGCCAAATCGAGCAATATATTAATGAATCCATAGTGCTCTCCCAGATTAATCATCCAAATTTGATCAAGTTATTAAAGTGTTGTTTGGAAATAAAAGTGCATTTGTTAGTGTATGAGTTTGTGAACAATAAGACTTTCTACGATCACATCCACAATCCGATCAAGTCCTCCAAGATGTCTTGCAAAATCCAATAGAGAATCTCCTTGAAAAATGCATATGTCCTATCATATTTGTGCTCCGTAACGTCCATTAAGTCAACAAACATCCTCTTGGATGCTAATTACATTGCAAAAGTTTCCGACTTTGGAACTTCACGATTAGTCTTGCCTGATCAAGTCGAATGGGCTATTATGATTAAAGGAACATTAGGATACTTAGACCCTGAATACCTGCACACTAGCCAATCTCATTTGTTTAACAAAATTTATATTTCATGTAGGTGTTGGTGTAAGGATAGTATTGTTACTTAGTGTAAGCTTTCCATATAAAAGACTTTCATTAAATTAAAGAGCAATACTTCAAACAAAATGATGATTTGCATTTGTAGCAAGAATTACATGAATGTGACAAAACCACAAATGCTGCGAAAATATTTAATAATAAAGAGCTAGAAAAATTATTATGCATTATGACGAGAGTAGAAGAGTTAATAAAGAAGGATAGAAGATTGTTTATCTAGGAATATTGTTAAATAACACAGTATGTTACAATTAAGAAGTGCAAGTTTGTGGATGAAAGCCAAATTGAGCAGTATATTGATAAAGCCATAACACTTTTCCTAATTAATCATCAAAATATGGTCAACCTATTGGGGTGTTGTTTGGAAATAGAAGTGCATTTGTTAGTGTATGAGTTCGTAAACAATGGAATTCACTATGATCACATTCACAGTCCGAACAAGTCCTCCGAGATGTGTTGTGAAACCTAGTCAAGGATCGCATCGAAAATTGTAGAAATCCTATCGTATTTGTACTCTATAGCTTCCATTCCCATAATCTATGGAGACATCAAGTCAACGAACATCTTCTTGGATGCTAAATGCACTACAAAATTCTCCAGCATCAAACCTTCATGATTAGTTCCGCTTCATCAAGCTAAATTATCTATTATGGTCCATAAAAAATTAGGATAATTAGACCAGAATAACTACACATTAGCTAGTCTCATTCAATTAACAAAACTTGTGTTTGATGTAGATATTAATATGGGCATAATGATGTTGTTATTCAATGCATGCTTTCTATACTTGAAACTTAAGAAAAGAAAACTTGTCAAGCTTAAAAAACAATACTTTAAGCAAAATGATGGTTTTCTTTTACAATAACAATTATATGAATGTGACAAAACTACAAACATCACAAAAATCTTTAGTACTAAAGAGCTATATAAGGTCACTATGCATTATGACGAAAGGAGAATAGTTGGTTGATAATGATATGATACTATTTACCAAAAGATATTGACAAAAAACATGGTATGTTATAATTAAGAAGTGCAAACTTATGGATAGGAGCTAAATCGAGTTATATATTGATGAAGTCATAGTGCTTTTCAAGATTAATCATCGAAATGTGGTCAAGCTATTGGGGTGTTGTTTGGAAACCGAAGTGTCCTATTTGTGTATGAGTTCGTGAATAATGTGACTCTTTATGATCATATCCACAATCTAGACAAGTCATCTAAGATGTTTTGTGAAACTCAATTGAGCTCCTCGAAAAATATAGAAATCCTATTGTGTTTGTGCTCCAAAGCTTTCATTCTCTCATAATCCATCGAGATATCAAGTCAACGAATATCCTCTTGAATGCTAAGTACACTGTGAAAGTCTTTGACTTTGAAGTTTCACGATTAGTCCCGTTTGATTAAGTTGAATTATCTATTATGGTTTAGGGAATATTGGGATACTTAGACCTAAAATATCTACATATTCGCTAGTCTCATTTGTTTAACAAAGCTTGTGTTTCATGTAGGTGTTGGTATGGGTATAATGGTGTTGTTATTCAATGCAGGCTTTTTGTATTTGAGACTCAAGAAAATGAAACTTATTAAAGCCAAAAAACAACACTTCAAGTAAAATGGTGACTTGCTTATACAGCAATAATTACATGAATATGATAGAGCCACAAATATTGCGAAAATCTTTAGCCTTAAAGAGATTAAAAAAAAGGCCACTGTGCACTATAAAAAGAGCAAAATAGTTGATAAAAAAAGGATATGACACTATTTACCAAGTGATATTGCCAAATAACACGGCATGTTGCAATTAAGAAGTGCAAGTTTATAGATGGGAGTAAAATCAAGCAATATATTAATGAAATCATGGTGCTTTTCCAAATTAATCATTGAAATGTAATTATGCTATAGGAGTGTTGTTTGAAAACAAAAGTGCCTCTATAAGTGTATGAGTTCATGAACAATGGAACTCTCTATGATTATATCCATAGTTCAAACAAATCCTCCAAGATATATTGGGAAATCTAGTTGAAAATCTCCTCGAAAACTATAAAAATTCTATTGTATTTGCACTATGTAGCTTCCATTCCCATAATTCATCAAGATATCAAGTCAATGAATATCATCTTGAATAATAATTACATTGCAAAAGCCTCCGACTTCGGAGCTTCACAATTAGTCCCGCTTGATCAAATGAATTGTCTACTATGGTTTAGAGAACATTGGTTTACTTAGATCATGAATAGCTGCACACTAGCTAGTCTCATTTATTTAACAAGCATGTGTTTCATGTATAATGGTGTTATTATTCAGTACATGTTTTTTGTATTTGAGTCTTAAGAAAAGGAAACTCATTAAACTCAAAAAAAAAAAATACTGCAAGCAAAATGATGGCTTGTTTATACAGTAACAATTAAATGAACATGACAAATGAACGGAAATCTTTAACACTAAAGAGCTAGAGAATGCCACTGTGCATTACAAAGAGAATAACATAGTTGACTTAGGATGATATGACACTATTTACAAAGTGATGCCAAATAACATGGTAATTGGGATTAAGAAATGCAAACTTATGGATGACAATCAAATCGAGTAATTTATTAATGAAGTCATAGTATTTTCTCACATTAATCATCGAAATGTGGTCAAGTTGGAAACAAAAGTGTCTTCGATACTATATGAATTCGTAAACAATGGGACTCTTTTCGATCACATCCACAACCCACATAAGTCCTCCAAGATATCCTAAGAGACTCGATTGAGAATCACTTCAAAAACTGTAGAAGTCCTAACATATTTGCACACTGGAGCTTTCATTCTCATGATATATCGAGATATCAAGTCAACAAGCATTCTTTTGCATGCTAATTACACTGCAAAAGTCTCTGACTTTGGAGCTTCACAATTATTCCAGTTTGATCAAGCCAAATTGTTTACTATAGTTTAGGGAATATTGTGATTGTTATTCCCTCAATATTTGCACACTAGCCAACTGACGAAAAAAAGCAATGTTTATAGCTTTAGGATTGTGCTAGTCGAGTTGTTGATAGGGAAGAAGCTCCTCTCTTTTGATTGACCTGAAGAAGAAATGAGCTTGACCATGTACTTTATTTTGTCATTGAAAGAAGACCGACCATTTCAAATTGTTGTAGAGCTCATTTTAAATAAAGACAATGAACATGGGAGGAAAGTTGCCAGTCATGCGAAGAGATGCTTGAGATTCAAAGGCAATGTGGGGCCAACCATGAAGGAAGTGAAAATTGAATTGGACAAAATTATGGTGATGGACAACCATCCATGAGTTAGTATCTATTTGAATCCTAAAGAGATGATTTATCCACTAGGAGAGACAATGACTTCATTGTTTATGTAGATAGTATAGAGACAACAAAAACCGGGCATACTAATAGCATGAAAAACCATGTTATATAACATTTAAGTAGTGGCAAATGAGAATATTGTAATTTGATTTACACCCAACTTGCACATGAGAAGGGGTGTGGAAGTGAGAACTTGCACAACAATTTCACATGAGGGGGAGTGTTGGAGTATGATTCTACATCGCTTGACAATAATCTTAAATGCTTTTTATATTCATGTTCCATCTATCAATTTAAACTTTTTGGGTTGGATTTATAAACAATTGGAAAACTAATCTAGCATAGACACGCTAGTATGCATCATGAAATTTGTCAAGATGACTGTAAGAGAAACGGATGTAGCAAAATTGGAGTTGACGGCTTGGACTATATCAATAATTTGGTCAGTTTTGTTTGTTTAACAAAACTTATGGTTCACATAGACGGTGGTGTGAGAATAATAGTGTTATTATTCAATGAATGCTTTCTATATATGGTAATTAAGACAATGAAACTCATCAAGCTCAAAGAATAATATTTCGAGCAAAAATGATGACTTATTTTTGCAACAACAATTACATGAACATGATAGAATCATCGTGTATTATGACCAAAGTAGAATAGTTGGTCGATGACCAGAGTAGAATAGTTTGGCAAGGAGAATATGACACTATTTACAAAGGAATATTATCAAATAATATGGTAGTTGCAATTAAGAAGCCCAAGCTCTTACGTGAGAGCCAAATCGAGTAATTGATTAATGAAGTCAATGTAATTTCCTAGATTAATCATTAAAATGTAGCCAAGCTATTGGCATGTTATTTAGAAATAAAAGTGCCTCTATTAATATATAAGTTCGTTAACATTGGGACTCTCCACAATTACTTCCACAGACTGAATAAGTCCTCAAAGATGTCTTGAGAGACCTGATCAAAAATCATCTTGGAAAATACAAGAGTCTTATCGTTTTTGCACTACGTAGCTTTCATTCTTATAATTCCTCGAGAGGTCAAGTCAATGAACAACTTCTTGGATCCGATTGTATTTGCACTCCATAACTTCCATTCTTATAACCCCTCACTATGTTGAGTCAATGAACAACTTCTTAGATGCTAATTATACTATGAAAGTCTCCAACTTTAGAGCTTTATAATCAGTCTCACTGGATCAAGCCAAATTTTCTATTATGGTTAAAGGAACATTGGGATACTTAGATCTCAAATACATGCACACTAGTCTATTGACGGTAAAAAAATTATGTTTATAGCTTCAGAATTGCGTTAGTTGAGCTATTGATAGGTAAGAAGGCACTTTCCTTTGATCATTTTGAAGAAGAGAAGAGCTTGGCCATGTGCTTTCTTTTAGTGTTGAAAGAAGACAGACAATTTCAAGTTGTCGAAGAAGCAATGAGCAAGTGAGGAAAGTTGTCAATCTTGTAAAGAGATGCTTGAGATTCAAAGGTAAGGAAAGGCTAACCATGAAGGAAGTAGCAATAGAATTGGATGGAATCGGGGTAGTGATAAACCATTTGTGGGTTGGTATTGATTTGAATCTGAAAGAGACAATTTATTTACTCGAAGATGACCGACTCTATTATTTATGCCTATGATAATGAGACAATGAACATTGGGTATACTGACAGAATGAAAAACCATGGCATACCACCAGTTAGTAGTGGTAGATGAGAAGATCGTAATCCAACTTTCACATGAAAATATTGATGTTTCATGGAACATTTAGATAGTTAGATCCTGAATATCTGCACACTAACCAATTAACGGAAAAAAAAAAAAACAATGTTTATAGTGTTAGTATAACTTGTGCAAGGAGTCTTGAGTCAAAGTAATTTGTATAGAGTTAGTGGATTTGAATTGATGAACTTCAATTTCTAAGTTAGAAGTCTTTTGCTAGAACAATCAAATACGCCAACCTTACGGGGTTTTGAGTTTTCTTTTATGTTAGAATTTTCTAATTTGTTAATTTGACCTCACTTTTTTTTCACCAAATTGTTGACTTTTCATATGCCCTACAACTTTTTTAAACAACTAAACACCACAACTAAAAATCGTTCCACCTTTGAAATAATTACCCAATAGTCCTAAACCTATATTACAAATACCAATTAATTCTAAATTTCAATTTTATCAATTTAGTCTTAAACCTTTTCAATATAGTCATTCCAAACAATTACCGCCAAAAATTGTTGATGTGGCATCTAATCATTACTGGTCATCCCATGTGGTATGCCGATATGGACAAAAGCGATTTCTGATGACAAGTGACCCGAATGACCACATCGAAATTTACGTAAAAATTTAGGATTACATTAATAAAATTAAAAATCTTAAAACTGAATTAGCATTCCTACAATAATTATATCACTGAAATCATTTCCTCCCTCTCTCCCTTTGTAAAATGGCATGTGATTGGACAACGCATGGTAGGGGAGACAGAGAAAGTCTTCGGAAACTGACGAAATGGTTAGGAGTGAGCATCGGTCTAGGGTCAACCCTAGACTAGCCCAACCCTACCGATCCTAGTCCGGTTCCCAGGGAGATTGGGTTGGTCATTGGTCCTAGAATTCCTAGACCAGCACTATGCGGGTTGGTCCCTCGGTCTTGAGAGTTCCAAGTCGGTCTAACTCGAACCAACCCTGACTATATATATATAATATATTACTTATAATCTTTTTTATATAGAGAAAACCTTAATATAAACGGCGTCAACAATATTAAACAATTCTTTAATAAGGAGTTCAAGTAATTTTAAATTGTTCTTGAATAACTTAGATTTTTTAATGTCTTTTACGGTGTCAATAGTCATAATTTACCAATGAGGAAAATGTTTTTGTAAGGAGTCCTCACGGCGTCCAAAAAGGCATAAACAGCTCCTCATGGCATCATCCTCTAATATTCGTTCTATTTTGTCTTATTTGTCCTCTTAGTCTTCAATTTGCCAAAATTGAAAGAAACAACTTCTTCGCTCACCACTTGACACTCACCTCGCTTGCTTTGGGTCACTTGTGCCGCTTGCCGCTCGATACTTGCTTGGTTTGTTGCTTCCTACTCAACATTCGATGCTCATTTTGTTCAATGCTTACCTCACTTGACCCTCACCGTTTGCCTTTCTTAGCTGATCTTGCTCATCATCAAACCCATTGGGTCGGTATGGTCCTCGGTTGCCCTCTTAAGGAGTACAAAAAATGACATAAAAATTATTGATTGGTCTTGGGTTAACTCTGAAACCGAACCGAACTTATTGGGTCAATTCGATCCTCAATCACTTTTTTAAGGAGTATTAAAAAATGAAATAAAAAATTATTGGTTGGTCATGGGTTGACCCTGAAACCGGACCGAACCTAATAGGTCAGTTCAGTCCTCAATCGCTTTTTTAAGGAGTACAAAAAATGAAATAAAAAATTATCGATTGGTCCCGGGTTGACCTTGGAACCGGACCAAACCCATTGGGTCAGTCCGGTCCTCAGTCCCAAGCTCAATAAGGTCGATCCTTAGTCTCAAAAATTGAGGACCAGCACTGTGCGGGTTAGTCATAGTGTTAGGGGACGGACTGGCTCAGCCTGGACCATGCTCACCCCTAGAAATGGTGGACATCTGTGATGGATAGTACAGCGATTGGGAAGACAAAAACTTCAGATGATACAAAAAGTTAAAGAAGTTAATTTTTGAGACCATTAAGAAAATGGTAGTTTTATTTTTTGCTACTTTTACTATAATTTAACATATTTTTCTAAAATGTTACTTCTAAATTTTTCTTTTCAGGTGGGAACAAGTATCTTTTATTACCAATAACATAAGAAAAGAAGAAAATATGATAGATTTACTCAACTAAAGTTCAAATATTTCAGTTGTCAAGATTTGAGGCCGGAGTTATTCTGTTTTTACAGAATATGGTAAAAGTTACAGATTTTGGCACTAAGACATTTTACATAATATAGTAATTAGTTATATTATGTTAAATTTGGGTTCTGGGCTTCCAGAACGGTATGCCTGAAGCTTTTAGCAACGACCCCATTAAGATCACGCAACGGTTTTTGGCGTTGCGTAAAGCAAATCTTGTCGGTGATGCTTTAATAAAACTTGGGTATTATAAGGTGTTTCTCCATTGTAATCTCCCTTTGACCTTGTGTAGCAATGCTTCTTTGTCACTATGCTAATACCATGCGGGGGGTTAAGAGAAGAGAACTATATTAATTTCGCCATTGCTATGTTGATTATCCATTGAATTTGGCTTGCTTGTGTCACGAATTCGAAGTTAGTTATGAAGGATTCCGAGTATTAGAGCTATATGAGATCGGGATGACATGAACATACAAACCGAAAATGCTATATGTATAGTTGGCAGGGGTCGCAATGCGGGCCCACCCACCACCTCCTATAAAGCCAAGCCGATGACCGCCGTCGTCGCTGCTTTCTCTTCTCCTCCGTACCCATGAATTTAGTGACAAGGCCTGAAACAAGAATGAGGAACGGGCGGGATGCGGCGTTGCGGTTCATGCATCGCTGAATCCGACTGCTTCTTCAAAATGGGGATCGCGGTCTTTGCTGGAAGTGCTTTGTACGTGGAAGCTTTGGCGAAGTTTTATGCAACTTGCGACTTGCATCTTCAACTCGTTTATTTGCTAGCTCCATCTAGTTATAATTGGTCCTTGGTTAGCCATTTCAATTCGTGTAAAAATGGCAAAAATTGTACAAAAATTCCTAGGTCTTGTAACTGCACAGCGGATGGTTTGGCAAAATCCACCATAAACATTTGACCCTTGGATACAAATCACGAGAATGTATATTTTTCCTCGAATCCTTCGATTAAGAACAGAAATTGCAAATCACAGCTCGAAAGATAACATAATATTCCATGTACAATGGACGGTTCAATTCAATTAACCTAATCTTACGTTTTCCATACTGTGATGTGCTTTATTAAAAAAAGGGCATATAAATTTTGGGATGTCGACACAAATGGATAGTTAAAGTGGGCGTTGTCTTTCGGTGAATCAATAATTTCATCCGACAATGTCCAACTACAACGTGACAAACTCGTACGAACATGCCTCCTAGGGACAACACTGAAGCTCCAAATTCAGAGCAGAGCAAATGTCGATTCCAAGCTGACGTTACGACAACTTTGGGCTTGTTAAGCTGTAGTCGAGCCTTTTTGTTCAGGTAACATAAGATAAATTATTATTTGGAGAAACAGATTTAGAAAAGAAAAGGTGTCAGCTTTGAGCTGCGGAGGTATTTCCTACAGGTGGTATTTTCTGAAAAAAAAAAAAAAAGTTCCGATTGCTATTTTGATTGGAAAAATTATCCAAAAAGTTTTAAATTTATTGCACTTTAACTAATTTAGTCATAAAAGTTTCAATTTTGTCAATTCAGTCTTAGATATTTTCACATTTCAATTGAGTTTATCCGGCTAATTTTAGTTGAAAATCACTGATTTAAATACTAACCATTTTATGTGACACGGCTGGTGATGATGACATTGATAGTTTTTAAGAATATTTTAATATTTTTTAATATTTTCTTTTTGTTCTTTCTTTTTCCCTTTGCTAGTCATCATTGTGCCTCATCGATGGTTGATGGAGGATAGGTGACGTTCACGTCAGCAATTTTTTGACCAAAATTGATCAAATGTGAAAAATATTTAGAACTTAATTGACAAAATTGACAGATTTATGATTAAATTGATAAAAGTGCTTTAGATTTTAGACTTTTTGGACAATTTTCCTCTTTTGTTTGATAGATCATAAACATGAACATCGTTCATATTTATGTTTGATTAAGTTTGCATGTACCGAAGACAAGATTGGAGTGAACTTTATTGGACGAGGGGAAGAGAAAAAATATAACCTTAGTTGAAACGATGGAGTTGAAAGGACATAAACTAATTGTTATCCATGGCTGGAAATCCCCGTTGTTAAGGGTGAGAGGTGCTGCCCTTATGAGACTGATGACCTATGCCGACGAAGGTAGGGATAGATGTTGCTATACCATACATATTTAAAAAAAAAAATTAAAATTAAAATTTTACATATGTATAGATAGACATATTTGAATTAATATGTCCATTTTGATCGTCCCATGCTTAACCTTGTGATTTTGTCCTTTTGTGTACAAGTAGGTACTTTTCAAAAAGATTGGTTATCCTAGTAGTGCTCTCATCTAAGCATGCTTAATGCTAGAGTTTCATTACCAAACATTTTCATTACAATAAAAGGTATCTCCTATGAGTTAATCTTAATTTCACATATATAACTCAAGAACGCTCTCTTCTTTTTTGGTGCATAGTAAGTACGGTTCATTTCTCCCCCAGTTGCCTTATCCAAAATAATATCTTCTTCAACAATACAAGTAGGCAGTAGGTAGATGAAACCCCCAAGAGTGAGGCCTAGGTATCTAAAGCTATAAACCACGGACTCACAGCCCAGGGCCACAAACGAAAAGGACACAAAATGGCCAAATGGCCCAAATACCGGGCACACTACATTGGCCCAGTGGGCTTGAATAAGCCCAATCGTAAAAGCCAACTAAGCCCATGTGGAAGGGGCGGCTCATGGGCCGAGTCCTTCAAAGTTTAACTGTTGACCCGAAAATTGAGTTTCCCTTTCAAGCAAATATATATTTCAAAAGTCATGTCGGCATTCTCTTTTTAGCGCGGTAAATTCTACTTGGCAGAAAAATATTTTCTTAAAAATGATAAAAATAATAAATGGAGTAACATAAAACATTACTTTCAAGAAAAAATATATTTTTTTGAAATTATACATTTTTTCGCAAGTGTTTATTCAAACTGCACTTTGGTTCGATCGAGCTTCTCGCGTGATTCATGCCTTCTGATAGCTTTATTTTTTTATTCTTTGGCCAGAGACATAAAAAATCAACCTTTATTCCGCGGTTCTTGTGGCCGATCAGCACTCGCACTCGCACTCCACTCCAGTCCGCCATTGCTGGAGCTGCGGTGCAACATGGGCACGACCGAAAGAGGAGAGCAGAACCCATTGTTAGCATCTCCATCCCGTGACGAAGATGAACGCCCGGAAGAGAAGGAGGACGACCCAGTTCAGGTGGGTCTGCTCAGCCGAACGCTGTCGGAGTCGAAGGAGCTATGGCGGGTCGCCGGGCCTTCCATCTTCAGTCGGGTGGCCCTGTACTCCATAACCGTCGTCACCCAAGCCTTCGCTGGCCATCTCGGGGACATCGATCTCGCGGCCATCTCCATCGCCACCACCGTCATCATTTCCATCAGCTTCGGGTTCTTGGTTCGTGCGCTCTCGCTTTTCTTCTCACCCATTTTTTCTTCGGTTGCGGAATGAGCGATGGCGGATGGAAACAAAGAGTTGGGTTTGTAGAAGTTGAAAACTTGTGTGCATGGTTCTGTGCATCTGCATTTTTGTTGTAGTTATTAGAGTCGGGTCTGGATGAATGGGCTTTGAATCAAATTGAAATTGCATTCTTTATCTCTTTCTAAAGTTCGGGAGTTTATGAATTTGCATGATTTCATCAATTATTTTGTGATATGGGACTAGTTAGCTTGTTAAAGTGGGGGCTAAATTAGAAATTGTTTTGATAGTGGTGATACTGGTTGTTGGAAGTGGCGGCTGAAATATTTGGGGTGGCGGAGGTGGGCAGATGAGGGTTGGAAATGGTGATGATATCCTGAAGGTGATGGTGGAGGTGACTCTAATGGTGCTAGAGTCGGTGATGTGGTGGTGACAGAAATGGAATTGGTATGGCAGTCGTCATGGTGGCAGCAGCAGTGATGAGACTGATGATTTGGCTTTGGTTATGATAATCATCATAAGATGGAGGTTTCGATTTCACATTTGAATCTTAGTTCCTTGATGTTAGCAATCAAATTGGATTGATAAATGTCAATAATTTGGAATAGCTATCAAAATTCAAATTACTGCTGTTACAAATGATGAGTAATCAGTGGAATAGTAAAGGAGAAGTGTCTTCAATAGCAGTACTTATGTTTGATGCATAGAGAGGGATGTTCAGATTGTTCCTAATTCAAACTTTTGGGTTGCTTGTCTAGCTGGGCATGGCTAGTGCTCTGGAGACGCTATGCGGTCAAGCCTATGGAGCCAAACAGTACAAGATGCTAGGCATATACCTGCAGCGTTCCTGGATAGTTCTATTCGCATGCTCAATTTTATTGCTACCTCTTTTTGTTTTCGCTACTCCAATTCTGAAGCTCATTGGCCAGTCCAGCGCAGTGGCTGAGCAGACGGGTGTGGTGGCTATTTGGTTAATTCCATTCCACTTGTGCTTCCCATTCCAATTCACATTACAGAGGTTCTTGCAGAGCCAACTTAAGACCGCAGTTATTGTATGGGTCTCGGGGGGATCTCTTGCACTCCATACACTTGTTAGTTGGCTGTTTGTTTACAAATTGAGAGTTGGGCTTGTTGGAACAGCTTTAACTATTGACTTCTCCTGGTGGGTTACAGTCCTTGGTATGTTTGGTTACACTGTTTATGGTGGTTGTCCTCTTACATGGACTGGATTTTCAACTCAGGCCATCGTTGGGCTGGGGGAATTTTTAAAGCTCTCCATTGCTTCAGGAGTCATGCTCTTGTACTCTCTCTCTCTCTCTCTCTTTCTCTCTCTCCCTCCCTCCCCCTCTCTCCCCCTCCCTCCCTCCTCCTGTGATATTCATTACATCTTTGTCAAACATAAAATGTGGAATATACTAGACTCTCTTTCTAAGCATAGAGTAATTGGTTATGCATAAAAAATTTTAACTTCTAGTTATTATGTGCGGAAGTCAGAATTGTGACAATTTAAAAAGTTGCAGCTTAATAAGCATCAGAACACAGTGAAACTCTAGTAGCACAGCACAAAATGTAAGCCACCGACATTTGATAGAGTCTCTATTTATAGTTTGTGGTTTTTGTTTTCAGGTTGGAGAATTTCTATTACAGAGTACTAATCATAGTGTCAGGGTATTTAAACAACTCAGAGGTTGCAGTTGATGCCCTGTCCATTTGGTTGGTTATCTTATGATTATAGACTGTTAATATGAGTGGTTTGCAATTTCTCTGATATTGCAGTACTGTTCTCATGCTTTACGTTGATTGACAGCATTACTATGTTTGGCTGGGAATCAATGATTGCGCTGGGATTTTTGGCTGCAACTGGGTAGGATTACTAGTCTCTCATGCTCGCGAATTTTATTATATACATTTCACACACACACACACACACACACACACACGCACACACACACACAGCATGGGCGAATTTTATTATATACATTTCACGTCTATAATTTTGTGCTGCCAGAGGAAATTAGCTCCCTTTTAGCTAGAAAAAAAAGGATGCTTTTAGTACATATACATGTGGCAACTTGAAGTTAATTACACATACAACCATTTTGCTCAATAGATGCTCCGGACTGATACACCTGAAAGCGAGTGACATGAACTACAGTCCCTCGAATTTTGAATGTTATTATGGTTTATCTGTTAGTTGATTTTATCCATGGAAGGGACTTTGTGAAAAGCAAAATTTGCATGCCAGAAAAGGTTGACGGAGGGAGCCATGTGCTTTTCCTTCTTTCGGTACCTCTTGTATTCTTGCTCAACCGTGAGAAAAATATAACCTTCTCATCATGCCGAACCTGTGTGCGGACTGTTTGGAACCTTTTTCTCATAGCGATATCTTTTCCGTATCTTTCACGTGAGTTGGGTTACATGAAAGACTTTAAACATAAAATATGCATTGCTTTTTCATACTGCTCTAGGTAAGAAAAATAGGTTATGAGAACGATGAGTAAAAAACTATTCTCCATTATGAATTTACAGCGAAAAGTTAAGCAGAAACTTTTTCTGCAATGAGCATAGGTTGAGTTTACAATTATTTTGCATTTATAGTCTATATTTCTTATGTTTGCAAGATGAGATTGACTCATACATACTTGTTTGAGTAATTCTTTAGAAATTGCATGGACCCATCATCTAGAATGCTCTTTCTAGTGACTTTCTTTGTTTCGCTAAACTCCTAGTGACTTGATTGTGTTTTTTTCTGCGCTTAAAATCTTCCCAAAATAAGCTGGAAAGTCCTCTGGATGATCATGTTATTATTGTGGATACCCTTCTGCTGAGACAGCTTCCCTGCCATGGAACTACAAAATTGCAATCAGGGTGTATATGACTTTCGTAGATTCTGAAATTGTCTGCAGAAATAGGCTGATTTAGAATATTATTTAGAAATTGTCAAAGAAAAACAAGAAAAAAAAGAGTGAAAATTGTCAATTTTCATCTGGTGTGCATTTTTATAAAAGCATTACTGTGTAAATAATTTCACATAGAGTTCTCTTTGAGCATTTTCTTTTAGCATACTTAATGTGGAACTAGTCAATTTTGAAGGGACTGGCTACTGGTATCACATGGAAAATCAGTGCCTTGAAATCTGAAAATTCCTCTGTTTGATTACCCAATAACGTCATCTGAGAGCGCTTGTTGAGAAGACCTTTTGTCTCTAGGGTTTAGGCATGATACTTTTTACATCAATAGGACAAAAGCCTCTTTCCTCTACTCTCTCAAAGTTGATTACATCCAAGATAGCTTTCTGGTGCAAGTTATGACCATTTTCACATTCAAATGAAAGACATCATATCTGCAAGCAAATACAACTCACTTTAGTCTATTAGTCTGTTCTCCTTTTGAGATGTATTTGACTTCTCAACTCAGAGTCCGGGTAGCAAATGAGCTAGGTGCAGGCAATGCGAAGGGTGCCAAATTTTCTCTGCTGGTGTCATTGTTCAGCTCACTGGTGGTGGGGATACTCTTCTGCACTATTGTTCTTGCCTTCAACAAGAAGCTTGCAATGATCTTTTCCTCGAGCGTTGCTATTATAAACATGGTCAATGAGCTAGCAGTATTATTGGCATTCACCATTCTGTTCAATTCGATTCAACCGGTACTGTCAGGTAATTCAGCAGGTTATGTAGAGACTTAAGATTTTGTGACCACAAAATACTTACATGGCCCAGTGATTTTCAGGTGCAGCTGTTGGATCTGGTTGGCAAGCATTAGCAGCTGTGGTTAACATCGGTAGCTATTACTTAATTGGGGTTCCCCTTGGAGTTCTCTTTGGTTGGTTTTTGAGTTTTGGTATCACGGTACGATCTTGGAATTTATACCTGTTTCAAATTAAACTCCTAACATAAACCATTAAAATGAATTCTTCCTCCTACTAGTGAGGTCAGTTGTTTTTTCACATGAATATGCTCCATTTCATGCCACGTTGTCAAATTTGTGTCCAAATAGTTAGGAGGCTCTGTATTTAAGATTGAACTCAAGCTTATTTGGTATTCTTCCCTACAATATTTCCAAAGTGCATGGTGGCCACACAGTATGAGGCATTGTTCCCATGAGGTTTCAATTTTCTCAATTTGCAGTCCAAACTCCTGATTCAGCTCAATATCTTTTATTGCACAGGGGACATGGGCTGGGATGATTAGTGGAACTGTGGTCCAGACATTGATATTAGCACTTATCACTGTCAAATGTGAATGGGAGGAGGAGGTAAGAAACTAAGGGCCTGTTTGTTTCCTTAGAAAGTTCACATTTTCTGTTCTAGTTCTAATTTGAGAATGAAATTTCCCATAAAAATGAGTTTGGTGCACTCTTGAAAACGTTTTCAAACGAAAATGTGGTGGAACTCAGTTTCAGATTTAAGTTGGAGAAATGCTAACAATTTCTTTTTTCATTTTTCACAATTTTCAATGCTATATGGAAAGTTTTCATGGAGAAACCAGCTCACTTTCTTCCTGTCATCTTTCACAACATGTCTCAAACCCAGAAAAGAAGAAACTCCTAAGATCAATAATCAATACCCATTTAAGCTCCCCTTCCTTGCACATAATCAACAAAATCAACACAACAAAGGGTGATTTTGGCCAAAAAACAAAGAAAAGTTTTGGAAGAGTGAGGCACATGGAGAAAGAAAGAAAGATAGTGCCCTTCTTGTTCTCGCTGGAGCTGACTAGTGCAAAATTGATGAAGTTGCGATGAGAGACGTAATCATTGCAGATTTGCTTGTCACAGTGAAGAGTTCAATTTGTTTCCACTTCTTGTTCCTTCCTTATGGAGAAATGCTGAGTATTCTAAGCCCATAAGATTGGGGTACTTGGTTGGTGTGTTAGGGAATTTGTGGCTCAGGAACTCATTATCTATTCAAATCCCACCAATTGTGTGCAAATTGTTTTGCATTAGGATAACTTGCACAAGCCAAAGGCTTGAACTTAATTGGTGTTCCATGGGTCTTTAGGTAGCTGAGCCTCTGTGTTTGTTCCCCTGGTTTACAAAATAAATAAATAAAAGAGTGGTCTGCAAAATTGGTCTACTAACTTGTGCGGCGGATTGCATTTGAACCTTTAAACAAGTGGATAACACTTGACGCTCGATAAAAGTAGTATGCTAATGGTTTAAATGAGTTTAGCATGCCTAGGATCTTTGTTGTTTTTTTTGAACTCCTTTCTTTGCTTGGCTGTGTAAGATGTAACTGCTAGCTTTTGCACCACAGCTAACCTCGCCAAACCACAGAGCTTAGCCTTCAACACATGCTTTTTTCTCTGGCACATTGAGATAGAGAACCAAAACCCTGCCCACTAGCCCATCTGTGCTTGAACTTGCACAGATGCCCATCCGTTTATCACAGTTCCCAAGTGTGTTTTCTGATATATATGTCATTTGCAGGCTCGGAAAGCTAAGACTCGTGTGAGGAATGAGGCGGGTTTGATTGGAGATATCTGATGTGCTGTATGCAATCGCATAATTGATGAGGCTTGTATGGCGGTATATGGCATTATAAATGTCGGGAGGACGTAAATCTCAGGAGGACAACCATGGAGTATCATTCCGATTGATTTTCAGGGATGGATGTAATTCATGCAGAACCAAAGAGAGTCAAACGAATGTTGGGTCTTAAAGCTATTATTGTAGGCAAGCTATACAGAGGTGGGTACATCCCAAATCCCTTGAAAATCAGGAAACAAGCTATTGGCATATCCCATGATGTTTGTATAACTTGCTAAGGTTGTCCGTATGATTGTGGGTGGATGGCAGTATTGGTGTAGCTTAGTTTCCATCCATGGCTTGTTGAATACCACTCCAAAATCCCGATGTACAATTTTATTCGCTAAAAGCATATTGGCCTTGCATGATATTCACGTCATTGAAGGTTGAGCAGCCCACATGTTTCGGGAGCATTTGCGAAGGAGCTCTTTATCCACTGTCAACGAGCCTCTTTATATTGTTTGGTGGTTCATCCAAATGTAATTTATGCAATTAGAAATAGACATTATGTGTGGCAAATAGAAGCAATTCCTAAATTATTTCCATAACTGTTGCACAGAAATGAAATTTGAGATTTAAAGTACGTCATATATTAATTAAGCATTTACAAATGTGTGAGGTGTTCCTAATCTTTTTTTGGCATTTCATTATTGATCCTTGCCCAGAGGTCATGACCACGACATACAATGTTTCTGAGCCGTTTAAACCTTTTTCTTCTATATGTTGCACTTCGTATTGTTAAATTACTGTGCTTACAAAATCGTTAGTAAATTGTGTCATTTTTGTTAGGAGAAGATGTTCATTCATATAAGAACTGCATAATTTCATGAGCCTTTACTAATTCTTTCAAACAATGTCTCTTTAAGTCGCAACTATACCATGAAAAGACGCAATAGATATATGTATGTATGTATATATAGATATGTGTGTGTGTATGTATATATATGTATATATATGTATATATATCCTTGGTCATTTCGCGGAAAAAGAGTCCTAAGGGGGCACATAATTTCCTTTTAAAAAGTCAACACACACCACGTGATTAGAAAAGAAAATCTTGACATACTGAAACGTGAAACAGGGAAACGTAATCGCAATGAAAAAAGTAAAAGGTGAGAGAAAAGTACGTTGACCGCTCTATATAATGACGACACCGTCTCCTCCAAGTTCCGCCACGTCTCCTCGCTGTTCGGCCATATCCATCTCTCCGATTCGACCGCAAAGCTTTCAGCTCTCCGTCTCCTCCGACCACCATGGGCGCCAAAGGGTGTCTCAGCCCGGACCAGCTCGAGTTCTTCAGCTCTCAAGGTTGCCCATCACCCTTCGAGGACAAATTTCTTCTTGTTTTTCGCGAATCGAACGATGCGGTTTGCTGAAGAGCGATGGCTCTGTTCTCCCGCAGGTTACTTGGTGATCGAATCGTTCGCTCGCCCCGAAGAAATCGATGCCATGATGAGGAGGATAGGACAGTTGCTCGACGAGTTCGACTGCTCCACCGCCTCCATCTTTTCTACCAAGAACCAGGTTCCGCATCCAAAGTTTCCAACTTTTTGCTTCGTATTAAGTACCCATTTTTTTTCCCTCGCTTGGAGTGTTGGATCTCTTATCTCTGGCTTTGCAGCAGCAACACACCGACGATTATTTCTACGAAAGCGCCGAGAATGTCTCGTTTTTCTTCGAGGGTACGAGTCTTTCTTCCATTTTTCTGTGTATATGATGTGAATTATTTATCTTGGTCGAGAAATGATGATATTAGTTGATTGATTTGTCAATTACCATTGTCTTGAACTTTTTGTTTTTTGGGTTTTGCTGTACATGGCATCTCTTAATGTCACCAAGACTAGTTTTTTTATTATTGTGGCCCCTCTCCGTGCTTGTTGCCTCTGGAGAGTTCGTGGATAGGACTCTAATGGGATAGGATTGTGATATTCTGTCATTAGTGCACGTACCGACATCATTGCTGGAGTATCGCTTTTACTAATCCTGGTGAATTTTGACAGAGAAAGCATTTGGTGATGATGGGAACTTGAAGCAACCCAAGCAATTGTCCATCAATAAAGTTGGTCACGGTATGCTATCACTGCTACATGATATGCTTCTGGTGCTGTCTTTTGCAAATGAACGGTTTCAAGTGCAAAATTTTGTTTTTTATTTTTATTTTTTTATTTTTATTGAGATTGGTTCCAATGGTGCCTTCTTTCAGCGCTACACGAACTTGACCCAGTCTTTAAGGCCTTCTCTAGCTCAGAAAAATTCTGTGGCATGCTGTTATCCTTAGGTTACAGAAGGCCTATCGTCATTCAGTCAATGTACATATTCAAGGTACTTATCTTACCCAATTATATTTCAGATCAGTGGGTAGCTGAGTATATAATATGGTGCATTCATTTCCACGGCAAGTTATTGATCTCAGTCTAGTTTCATTGGCCGATGGCCTAGTCTCTTGTCATGGGTTCAGCTGGATGGTTGGTGGTTTACTGCATTTAGACGGCACAGCTTCCATTCTTCATTTGCGAATATCTGCTGCAAGAGCAGAATGTTGGCCATCTTCCTTTTAATTTGTATCTGTGACTAGAAGATGGATCTATGCCGAATCATTTTCAGGGACTTCCATTTGATGATACTTCCCTTAACCTTGTGCATAGACATTGCTTGCGTTTGTCAAATCACCAGGCAATTTTCTCCTTGTCCTTTAATAACCACTAGTTATATGCCCAGGCCTTCTCCAGATATTTAACTGGACCAATTTGGGTGTTGCACAGGTGCATATTTTTATTTCAGACAGTTGAAGGTGACCATCAGATTAATTAGAGTATTGTTATGTTCCTTTAAAATTTACAATAATCAGAGTCATTCTCAATCGTAATGTGAAAATCCCTCAACCCTGAAGGGTGAGCTCTTCTACACAAACTATCAGTTTGGGAAGAATAAATCCCCAGTTGTAAACACTATTTTCCTCTACAATTTCCTACAATTAGGGCTGGAAAGATTCTGAGTGATCCCAAGTTGGTAACATTTGACATATTTCAATTTGTAGTTTCCAGTTTGTAGTGTTAATCTTCAATGTCATGCATCACTTAAATTGTTTTTTGTGATTAAAATCTTTTTGTTATTTGTGATTTCAATTGTCAATAAATTTATCAAATCCTTCTACTTCAATATCTCTTAAATCTACTATCCTCAAATCCTGTGATATCTATGGGATTTGAGCTTATATATAAATGAGATTGAAATTACTTGCAAAGTTTATGAATAGATACTGATCTGGCAAGGCTTACATCTGTACCAAATTTTGACCTACTGGTGACGCCAACTATAGAATCACAATTTGATCCTCTGATCCTGTCATTCCCACTATTTTTCTATATCTTGTTTATAGTCGCCTGAATTTAATTACAAGTAATCTGTCCAACAGAAAACCTGCTATAGATAATATCATTTTGGATATTCTTTCTGGGCTCCTTTTTAAAGAGAACAAAGATATAGGTGATTAGAGCAGGATCTGCATAAGGCCAGTGGTTATTGGAAATTCCTATGCTGTTCTACCATCCATTTTTTCAATGTCTTGGCTACATCATGCGTCTTCATTGATAATCTGCTCTTTTGCAATTTATAAGATATATGAGAGTATGTTTCAATATTTCATTTGCTAGCCCAATCATTGGTGGTTCTTTTTTTTTCTTTTAGTTATCCTTCCCAGTATCTTATATAATTGTATGCTTGACACATCCTAACATGTATGTGATTGGTGGATGGTTGCCAAAATATAGGTTTAGAGTTGGTTTGGGGTATGGAAATAAAAAAGTTTCTCTTAGACTCTGGCTGGCAAGGCACAACTGATTTTCCTGTATAGGTGTGCGATCAATGCTACTTGATCCAGTATATAAAGATGTGTAGGTTTGTACTATTGTACTGGGTATTATGTCCTAGGCCACCAGTTGAAGGTGCTTGTTGTATGAAGTGAAGATGTCTAGAAGTGATGCTATGCTAAGATGATCTAAAAATTGATGTACGCCAAATTTCATTATAGCTTTTTCTGTTCTCATCTTTGTTCACTATTCTGTCAAAGGCATTTTATTTTCCAGTGGTCTTCCTAGTTCTTCTCACATTAAATTTTGCGCACAGCAACCGGGTATTGGAGGTGAAGTAGTGCCACACCAGGATAACTCATTTCTTTACACGGAGCCACCTACTTGCACAGGGCTGTGGTTGGCTCTAGAAGATGCAACAATAACCAATGGCTGTCTTTGGGCTATCCCTGGATCTCACAAGAGTAACATTGTCTTTTATGTCACTCATTATTTGCCTTGCAAGCATATTTCACTCTGAAATTAGATCTTATCTCTGATCTTTCATGTTTTCCAGATGGCCTTGTCAGAAGGTTTATTCGAGGTGAAGGGGGAGTTTCCTTTGATCACCCTCCCCCAACCTATGACAAGAAAGATTTTGTAGCAATTGAGGTCAAAGCTGGGTCTTTAGTTCTAATTCATGGCGATCTTATTCATCAGAGGTTAGTTTAGAAGCGTCTCTAGTTTTTTTTCTTTTTGGGGACCTGCCGATATAATTATTTCACCATGATGATCAAATTAAAGAATTCAATGTTGACTTCAGTTTCTATGGTTCCTAATTTCTTCCAGGTTCTTTTTAAATTTTATGAATGCCTTACCTCTTTTTGAAATAATGATTGGCTGCTAATTTGAGTGGCTTACACTTATTTTGCTGAACCTGTTATACTTGGAAGTGATCACAAACTCAGTTCCTGTCTGGTTTGGCTGTAAAATATTGTCTGAAAGATTTTTATGAAGCTTGTTGACTCTAAAAGCAACATGGTGCAATATGCTCAAAATTAAATGTAAGCTAATTCTCGACTTCCTTCCACTTGTTGACTGCAGCTTTGAGAACCAGTCCTCAAAGTCGAGGCATGCCTACAGCTTACATGTAGTGGATACTGATGGTTGCAAATGGGCGCAGTCAAATTGGTGAGGACAAGAATTGCTCTCTGTCTGGGTTTCCATCCTCTAATTCTGATTTCATTTCTGGTAGATTCTAAACTTTATCAAAAGCTTAGAAACCTTGAAAATGATTCAGTTCAACTGTTTGAGCTGCGATAAATAAACACATTCCTCAGTTTGTTTTTCTCCAAATAAATAAATAAATTTAGAATGACTGAAGAATGCTTTTGCTTCTCTAATTGCTGATTCAGAGTTTGGTGATCGATTTCCAGGATCAGGAGAAAAGTTGAGCCAGAGCCTCTCTTTGTAGCTTGATCTGATTCTGCCTGTGCTAGTGTTGCCATGTATGAGACGAGCAAATTAAATGGTCGAGGCAATCTTGTATAATCAATCGGGTACATGGAGGAACTGCGTCAATCTTGGAGAAGTTGCTGTGGTTGCTGCCTTTGCGAAGTCATAAAAATCCGTTTCTTCTGTCTCTTGTCTTGGGATCTCGAAATGTTTGTTGCAGAATGTAAATCTCGGACAGGTCGCAATAAGAATAAGAATGATCTCACACAGTACCTCACTGTAGAAAAACCCATTGTTGGCCTGGAAGATACATGGCAAACTATTTGAGAAAAGTCTACTAGTAATGCCTGAATTGTGTACTGCACTGGTGCTTGTCAACCTAATGTATTCGAGCTCTAGCTTATGCGATCTGCATGCCTACTCAGTGCCTAAGAAAGAGGAAAATAGATTGTGGTCTTTGGAGTCTAGCCAAACACCAGAAACGTCTGTAAGCTGTAGGATTTTTAAGCTTTCCATTTTGGGCTTAGATTATGGCAAATCATAAATGGTTAATACTACAAAAAGCCCCCAACAATATCTACTAGGACTCAAAAAGTACGAACTTTTCTTTCACTGCAAAACCCCAAACTCATTTGTTGTTACACAAATGTTCCAATTTTTTTTTTTTTTTATTATTTGGTATCATAAAAAATCTTGAATCAAAATAAACAGTATATATGTCACACATCTGTAAGTTTGGATTTTTTTTTTTTTTTTGGTGACATCTAAAAGATTAGAAGTCTTTATGTTGTAGTGAACAAGTTCAAGGTTTTTGGGACATAAAAAACATTAGGATATTTATGTCACAGTTGGCATAGTTGGGATTTTTTTATGATATTTGCCCAATCATAAACTATGGCCAAACAAATTAACCATTATTCTTTTTTAATGCACCTTAAATACTCTTGATCTAATATCTTTGAGGGAAACTTGCTCTGTGACCACTCATTCTCAAATTTAGGAATATTCCGTCAAAACTTCCAGTTTTATCCATTAGGTTCTTTTTTCACTTTTACTAATTTCTTTTTTGTTCCCTACAAGAATAAAAATTTCCACAATTGCCCTAACTTTCTTGAATCTTCTCAATCTAGTGCCTAATGAGCATTTTTCGATTGATTGTATTAAGACAATTACAACCGGAGGAAATGAATCTAAATCTCGTGAAAGTAGTTTAGTGTAATGTGGTAGTGGAAGTGATAAATTTACCCCATGAATATATTTACCATATTTGAAGGTTCTTACATTGGATTCATCATTATTGAGTCCCGAACACCTCAAGTACCAAAAATTCATAAAGATATACTTAAATGCCAAAATCGGAGCAAATCGATCATTTAAGTGCAAATGGCAAGAAAATTGGGTTAAATTATATACGTGACATTTTTCCAACGAGACAAATACAAAACAATGTTGTTTTGCATGTTGACATGGCTAGATAAGCCAAGAACTATGTCGTTTTGCATTTTATTTGAATTTTAATATAAATATTAATTAAATTAGATTTAAGACCTAAAAAAAAAAAGATTGCAACACTTGTTCAGTGATGGTTGTACAAGCCCTCATTGCCACCTCCCCACCGTCGCTGAGAAGGGCTGTTGACGGTGGGGGGAGGGTTGGCCAAGGTTAGTGGACCTTGGCTGTCCAGCGGTTGGCGGCCCTTAGCTTGGCTGGGCAAGGGTTGGCAACCCTCATCAGATTTGGGGGAGGGCTGCAACCCTTGCCCCAGTTTTGGGGGTAGGCTTGTAGGCCCTCATTGTTGGTCGGCCAAGGTCGCTAGTCCTTGGTCAGGGCTCGGCAACCCCGGTCGACTCTTTCCCCACCGTTGTCAATCGTCACCAGCCCTTCCTAACGATAGTGGGGCAGCAGCAACAAGGGCTTGCACAATCCTCGCCGAATAAGTGTTGCAACTTTTTTTTTTAATTTAATTTAATTAATATTTATATTAAAATTCAAATAAGAGATAAAAACGACATCGTTTTGGCTCTTTTTTGCTGACTCAACTTTCTAGCGAACCACGTAAGTGACTTATATTATTAAAAATAAGCCATATCATATTCCTGATAGCGTTCGTCAGAGTTGGTACTTAAATGTCTCTTTTTTAAAAGAAGAAAAAAAAACCGCACTTAAAGTATTATCTTTCATAACTTTTGCACTTAAGTGTTCATCGTACTAAATTTTGGCACTTGGCTGCACTTTTGCTCATCATTATTTATTGCAGTGACTACAAAAATGCTAAACGAGAAAAACGCCCTTCTTTTGTCTAAAGCATATTAAACACGGCTACAAGAATGCTGATCGACAAGATGATTGTTGATACCATACAAGGACCCCGAGACTGCTTCAAAGGGAAAGCTCCGCACGCTCATTACTATAACGAAAGTTTTAGGGAATACCGAAGAATGGTTCTTTCAGGAGATGGAAAGCTTATGCTGGAAAGTCTTTTGAAGTAACCTGATTTTTGAGGATTGTAGTTCATGCCTTCTCTTTGAGGTTGCTTTTGATTTTATAGGCAGGGAACTTCTTGTATTCCTTCTCAGTGCTCTACTCTGAGTGTGCCTGTTGTCTTCTCTCTGTCTGAATTTCGTTGCTAGTGTGCTGATTACTATTGATTCCACGTTATCTCTAAGCTACTTTTACCTCGACAACCTTTCTTGTTTTTGTTTCGTTCTGTCGACGCTCCTGTCGGTGCTGTTACCATTCTGTGCCTCTTTATTAAAGTCGTTTCTTCTCCATCCGACATGTCATCCTTCATGTGATGGCTGTCCTTCACACTGCTAGCTTCTTCGACAAAGCTGGCTAGTGCCGAGTAATTATACATGATAATCAAACTTTCCTAAGGATTCTCTAATAATCTACTTCCGGATTTTCTTGCTCATTTGTTTTCACAGTAGTTGATTAGCATTTCGTTCACCTGAGGAGGACTCTTGGGTTTCACCGTTGATCTTCTTCTGCAGGTCTTCCAATAATTTATCCTCTAATTCTGACTTAGAAAACCAATGGTGGGAAGCAACCCGTATATAATTATTGAGGACATAATTCAAAAAATTCATCTGAGGCGATGGAGGTAATTCTGCTGGTGTAGAATCTTCTTCTTTAATCTTGAAATGCTTAATCAGATTGGGCAAAAGTCCACCATTTTATGAAGTATCACTTCCTGTAGGAACGAGAGGATTTTCTATTTTCCGAGGACATGTCTGTCATTCCCCATCTAAGTATCCCCGTGAACTTGTACAATTTGCTGGAACAGAACAAGAAGTTTTCTGGTTCTGTGAAATTGGCATGGTTTTGAAAATCTACAAATTTTCAATATGATTTTCTGACTTCTTCTAAAGTGCACACCTTTCAGTAGTTGCGAATAACGTAAACGTTTTGTTGCCTGCATCAAGCCTGGATAAACCATGAATGCTTTCCGTCACTACTTTGAATGCCAAAAAGTTTCTCGAATGCATCCAATGATATCATCTTATTTTGCCTAAAAGGTGGATGTTTGGTCAATGTTCTGAATTGAATGTTTTCCATATAATTAAATGAAAAAAGGGTTCATGGGTAAATATTCTATGGACTTAACTTCCAAGGTTTATATGGAAGTTGAATGTTACTTTCATCCAATTGGGTTTAGTACTACTATTTTTGCTCTCTCTGCAGTTGCATATAGCGAAATGGTTTCTCCTATACCAAAATATGTCTCATCTGTTCTTGGATATATTATAGTTGCCATGATCTTGTAAAAGACTTCATATATTATTTATTGCAGTGACTACAAAAATGCTAAGCGTGAAAATCGCACTCCTTTTATCTAAAGCATATCAAACACGGCTACAAAAATGCTAAACGTCATTGCAAATGTACTCAAGGCATAATTTAAAAAAATAGACCGAAAAGATGATTGTTGCTACCTTACAAAGATTACAAGACTACTGCAAAGGGAAAGCTCCGCACGCTCATTACTATAACGAAAGTTTTGGGGAATACAGAGGAATGGTTCTTTCAGGAGATGGAGAGCTTATGCTGGAAAGTCTTTTGAAATAACCTTATTTTTGAGGATTGTAGTTCATGCCTTCTCTTTGAGGTTGCTTTTGATTTTAAAGGCAGGGAACTTCTTGGATTCCTTCTCAGTGCTCTATTCTGAGTGCCTGTTGTCTTCTCTCTGTTTGAATTTCGTTGCTTTTGTGCTGACTACTATTGAGTCCACACTATCTCTAATCTGCTTTTGCCTCGACAGCCTTTCTCGTTTTTGTTTCGTTCTGTCGACACTCCTGTCGGTGCTGTTACCATTCTGTGTCTCTTTATTAAAGTTGTCTCTTCTCTATCCGATATGTCATCCTTCATGTGATGGCTGTCCTTCACACTGCTAGCTTCTTCGACAAAGCTGGCTAGTGCCGAGTAATTATTATACATGATAATCAAACTTTCCTAAGGGTTCTCTAATAACCTGCTTCTCGATATTCTCGCTCATTTTGTTTTCGCAGTTGTTGATTAGCATTTCCTTCACTCGAGGAGGACTCCTGTGTTTCACCATTGATCTTCTTCTGCAGGTCTTCCAATAATTTCTCCTCTAAATCTGACTTAGAAAACCAATGGTGGGAAGCAACCCGAGTATAATTATCGGGGACATAATTCAAAAAATTCATCTGAGGCGATGGAGGTGTTTCTGCTGATGTAGAATCTTCTTCTTCAATCTTGAAATGCTTAATCAGATTGGGCAAAAGTCCACCATTTTATGAAGTATCACTTCCTGTAGGAACGAGAGGATTTTCTATTTCCGGAGGACATGTCTATCGTTCCCCATCTAAGTATCCCCGTGAACTTGTACGATATGCTGTAACAGAACAAGAAGTTTTCTGGTTCAGTGAAATTGCATGGTTTTGAAAATCTACAAATTTTCAATATGATTTTCTGACTTCTTCTAAAATACACACCTTTCGGTAGTTGCAAGTAACGTAAACGTTTCGTTGCCTGCATCAAGCCTGGATAAAACATAAATGCTTCCCATCACTACTTTGAATGCAAAAAAGTTCCTCGAGTGCATCCAATTACATCATCTTATTTTGGACACCCGAACCCTGGAGTGCCAAAAGTTGGCACAAAAGGACATTTAAGTGCCAAAAGTTACGAAAGTGACAATTAAGTGCTAAAATCGAAGTAAAATGGATAACTTAAGTGCCATCGGTGAGAAAATCCGGCCAAAACATTGACGTGGCAATTTTCCGGCGAGCTACGCGCAAAATGACATCTTTGTATGTTGATGTGGCTAAATAGTATCAAAACGATGTCGTTTTAGTATAATTCAAATTTTAATATACTAATTAATTAAATTTAATTTAAAAAAATTATTTATTTATTTACTTAAAAAAAAAAAAACAATGAGGGAAGGAGGAGGAGGGAGGCAACCGGCGGTTGAGGGCTCAACCCTCGCCACCGCCGCCACCGCCTCCCCTCCGTCGCCAGGGAGGTGGGGGAGTGTTGGCCAGGGCTCGACGGCCCTGGCCGACCCTCCCCCACCTTTCGGCGATAGCGGGGAGGCAGTGGCAGCGAGGGCTTTAGCCCTCAGCCACCGGCTGCCTTCCTCCTCCTTCGTTTTTTTTTTTTTTTTAAATAAAAATAAAAATAAATTATTATTTTGTTTTAAATTTAATTTAATTATTTTGTATATTATATTAAAACTTAAATTATGCCAAAATGACGTCGTTTTTATGTGTGTTTTGCTGATTCGACATTCCAACAAGCCACGTAAGCGAGCAAATTAATAAAAAAAATGCCATGTAGGATTTCCGGCGAGGCTTGTCGAATGTGGCACTCGAGTGTCCAATATTTATTTTATTTTATTTTATTATTATTATTTTTTTAAAGTGGCACTTAAGTGCAACTTTCGTAAGTTTTGGTACTTAAGTGTCATTTTGTGTTAACTTTTGGCACTTGAAGCGTTTTTTTGCCGAAATAATTGGGTGTTGTGAGACAAAAAGAAAGGAAGTCGTGAGCAAATCTGAATGGAGGAAGTGTAGAAGATGGGTTTATAATGGAAGTTATGGTGGTGGAGGCGGAGGGATTCTCCATGGCCAAGACCACCCTTGTAGGGGGAAAAAGCATAAGAAGAAAGGTAGAGTTGAAAGAGGGCATTAGCCTTAGATGGCTATGATACTATGACGCGATAGAAATTGTTGTATATGTCCATTAAGTTTAAGTGGGTATTTATATACCTAAGAATACATTCTAAAAAAATCTATCTACAAGAAAAGAGATACATTTTAAAGATAAGATTCTAAATTTGATAGCAGTATATTTGGTTGATATGATTTAATAAGTTTTGAGAGACTAGAGAGAGAAATGACTGTTCATGATTTAATAAGCTTTTGAGAGACTCTAGAATTTTTGAACTTTATAAGATTTGCTAGAGAGATATGATTGTTCGTGATTTAATAAGCTTTTGAGAGACTCTAGTATTTTTTAATTTTATAAGATTTGCTGGTTCTCTGAGTTAATGAGGCAGCTTTCTAGGCGTTAGTGATCTACAATTGTGATCCCTAAGATGTGTAAGACATTAATAACTTTAACTCATTTAAGAACTAGCATCATGTTCATTAACGCATGGATCTTCATGTATGTCCTTGCTATGAGTCAAATTACGTGATAAAATCAATGGTAGTCTAATCATTTTATTCCAATTCTCTTTTATCTTGTATAAATTTTATAAGATTTGCTGGTTCTCTGAGTGAATGAGGCAGCTTTATAGGTGTTAGTGATCTAAAGTTTCATTTGATGGGAAGAAGAACCCTTGAAGTGCCATAATTTAGCACAAATGGACACTTAAGTTCTATAACTTACGAAATATACATTTAAGTGCCAAAATTGGAACAAAATGGATAACTTGAATACCAATTCGGCCAAAATCCAGCTAAAACGCTGAAGTGTCAATTTTCTAGCGAAATGAGTGCAAAACGGCATCGTTTTGGTAGTGACGTGGTAAAAAAATTAATATACAAATTAATTAAATTTAATTTAAAACTAAATTTATTTAAAATAATTAAAAAATAAAATTTTAAAATTTTAAATTTTTTTAAAAAAAATTAAAAAAAATTAAAAAAATTATAAAAAAATATTAATTTTAATTTTTTTTAAAAAGGGAGGCGGCCCCGGCCACCGCCTTCCTCCTCCTCTTCCTCCATTTTTTTTAAAATAAATATAAACTATATTATTATTTTGTTTTAAATTAAATTATATATTATATAAAAATTCAAATTATGCCAAAACGACGTCGTTTTGGTGCTGACATGGTAAAAAAATTAATATAAAAATTAATTAAATTAAATTTAAAACTAAATTTATTTAAAATATTTAAAAATAAAATTTAAAATTTTGAAAAATTTACAAAATTTACAAAAAATTTACAAAAAAATTAGAAAATGTAGGCGGCTAAGGGCTGAAATTTTTTGTAAAATTATTACATTTTTGTAAATTTTTGTAAATTTTTTAAATTTTAAATTTTTTAAATTTTAAATTTTTTAAATTTTAAATTTTTTAAATTTTAAATTTTTTAAATTTTAAATTTTTTAAATTTTAAATTTTTTAATTTTTTTAAATTTTAAATTTATTTTTTAAACGTTTTAAATAAATTTATTTTTATATTATATTAAAATTCAAATTATGTCAAAACAACGTTGTTTTAGCCGATTTAAGAGTTCTATTTTGGCCAACACCCAAAATGACGTCGTTTTGGGTGAATTTGAGCTGACTGAGCTCTCCGGCAAGACACATTGGCGAGAAATATTAATATTTTAATATCACGTATGATTTCCGGCTAGCGTGCCGGAGATGGCACTCAGGTGTCCCACTTTTCTTAAAATGTGGCATTTAAGTATACCTTTAGTAAGTTATGGCACTTGAAAGGTTCTTTTGCCTCATTTGATGTGATCCCTAAGATGTGTAAAGCATTAATACTTTTAACTCTTTTAAGAACTAGCATCATGTTCATTAATGCATGGATCTTCATGTATGTCCTTGACTCCTGAAATGAAATATTCCCCACCCCAAATTCCCCTTGAGAAGGTGGGGATTTGAACCCCCAACCTCTCCCTTCCAAGATGAAAGGGTGGCCACTGGGGCGGACCGCCACGCCCTGCACGGAGGCATGGCAAAAGTCTGAAAGTGAGTGTTAGAGTAGGATTAGCGTATGACTGACAAAAAAAAAAAAAAATAGGTGATACAATCAATGGTAGTCTAATAATTTTATTCCAATTCTCTTTTATTATATATATATAATTACCAATCCTTTCTGTGTGACTTACCGACCTTATCCTTACTAATTTACAAAATTAGTTTTAGATTTTTATCTCTTGCTTAAGTAATTTAACGGCATTTATTTGGTTTTTTTTTTCTATTTCACTAGATTTATCATTATATTTGTCTTACTTACCAATCCTTTTCTACGATTAGATTATCAATGAAGTTTGAGTCGCTAACATTATTTAAGTTAGTTACCCATGTTCATTTTATTTTCTTATTATTAACAAAAAAAGAAGTAAATTTGCTCTTATTATTACCCAATTTAGTATAACTCTCTTATGAAGGCTTTAAATTAATCAACTACTATCAGATATGCATATGTTGGGGTGTGCACAAGAAATTGAAAGTGAAATGATCGAGCGAAATGATTTTATTAGTTACTGGATACCTACTAGCAATATATTAGCATTATCTAGTTTCCTAGACAATCTTTTTTATTAAGGGGTTTATAATGTAATACTACTCTAGGCACCCCTCTTTCTATTTCTGAATTCTTTATAGATATGAAGTGTTGAACAACTCCATGGTGAGTGGCTAAATCTATTTAGTTTTTCATCCGACAGTTCTTGCGTTCCCCTTTTGCAATGCTCCCTTCATTCTCCATTCATTTAGGTCGCTTCGACCTAGTGGGTATATGTTCTCATTTGATCCCGATGCATACATGAAAAAGTAAGTACATGTTTCTTTCTTTCTGAAAATGCAAGTGGGACATCAACACATACTCTCTTTTCTACAATCTTTCGGAAATCCTCTATTTTAGTCTGCAACGAACTCTCTCTGACTGACTACACTCCTGATTGATAGTTTTAGCTAAATCGACAAATGAAATGGTAACACATGTACACTTTGAGGTCATTAATCAATCATTTGGGGATCAATCATTTGAAAGCATAAACTTAAACATCATGGATCTTCATTGTACACATATTGTCTCATTTGGACACTAAGTCCTCATAATTTTGTTCTTTTGGGATAGCCCATACTATCAAAAAAAAAAAAAAACGAGTATATATAGCTAGAGGGACCCAAACCTTATGAGCCAGCCCAAAATTCCCTCCCTAGGCCATGTGGGACAAGAGATGCATTCCCTCTCTACGCACATCCGAGGACTGAGGTGCGGACGCACTACCATTCCTCCTCCCAGTGTACCGCCACTTGGGACGTCACACTATCTACCCCTTTGGAGCACAACGTTCTCGCTATGGCTCCACACTCGGTTGGGAGTCGGCTCTAACATCACTTGTAACGCTCTAGGTCTCTAATGTACACATATTGTCCACTTTAAATACTAATTTTTCATGGTTTTGTTCTTCTCGGGGTAACTCATACTATCCCAAAAAAATGGGTATGTACAATTAGAGGAACCCAAGCCTTATAAATCAGTCAAGAACTCCCTCTCTAAGCGATGTGAGACAAGAAACATGCCTTCTCTCTGCACACGTCCAAGGACCAAGGCGCAGATGTGCCGCCATCCTTCCTTCTTGTGCATCGCTGCTTGGGTCGTCACTAGGGGTGTCAAGACCCGAACCGAAAACCAAACCGAACCGCGAACCGAACAGAAAAAATCGAATTTTTCGGTTCGGTTCGGTTTTCGGTTCGATTTTCATCAAAAACCGAAAATTTTTTATCGGTTCGGTTTTTATCGGTTAACCGATCTGAAAACCGAACCACAAAGGCACAAACCGATAAAATCAAATCTAATTCGGTTCTCTCCCGACTTACGTCTCTCAGTCCTCTCGTCTCTTGGTTTTTCTAGGTTTCCGTCTGAGTTCTCTCAATGGCGATGGCGACTACGACAACGACGGCGATGGCGACCGATTGAGGGACAAAGCCCCTTTCTTCTGCAAGTCTCTCCTTCGTCCCTCTTCCTTCTGCGACGACGACGGTGATAGAGCATGTCCTGCGCGCGCTCTGCTCTGGACTGAGGGGCCGCCATCTTCACTTTGCCGGCTATACACCTCCAGTTCGCGACTCATCCTCTCTTCCGACACTTCCAGCTCTTTGATTCGCCTCACTGACTTGGCAATCTCGGCGTTCTTGGAGCAGATCGGGCCCTCCGGCACCGGGACGAGGAACGCTGTCTCTGGGACGACCTCGTGCTCGGGGAGCTCGGTCTTGACGTGCGACGGCGGCTTCGGCGATTTCTAGAAGCCCATCGCCATCTTCACTTTGCCCGCTACCATCGAAGGGAGATTCTAGAGCTTGGGTTTTCGGACGACAGAGATTCTGGAGGGAGATGTCAAGGTGGGTCTCTTGAATTCGTGGTTTTCTCTCTTAATGTCTGCAAATCTTAGTGTTCCGCTTTCTATCAGAATCTAAGGTTGGGATTACAGGGTATGGAAGAAAGGGGTTAGTTTGCATTTGAGGTTAGTGTAAATGTGCAGCATTTGAGATGTGAGTGTTGCTGCTGCATTAGACTCAGGTTAATCTGAGGTTTTGGGATTACAGGGTGTGAAAGAAAGGGGTGAATTTTTGTTTGAGGTTAGTGTAAAGGTGCAGCATTTGAGGTGCGAGTGTTCTGCTGGATTAGATTCAGTTTAATTTGAGGCCACTTCTAATCCTCTCTCCACCCTCTCCCTCTATCTGTCTCTCTCTCATGGGTAGTTCGAAACAGAATTATAAGCTAATAGCCACAGAGCATGATTTAATTGATTCTATTGAAGTGGTTCAACTCGGTGTCCAACTTAGATTCGTATAATGGAGCTCAATTTGAAAGTATTAACATTATATATCCCACGAAATAATTCGAGGGCAAGACTCCAATGCTGCTGAGATTGTGAAAAGATAAACACATTTAAGAACTGGAAGCTATGTTGCTGAATTCCGCGAGTGTTAATTTGACGATAATCTTTCCAAACATGTAAACCATGCGAAAGACTCTAGCGGCATAAATCTCGGGATGATGATTAGTAAATATTGTGATAAAAGTCAACGGGACCAAGTGCAAGAAGCTTTTAGTTTAGTTGTTGTCGATGGTGTCGTTCATGAGTATAGTCCGGGCTGCTATAGTTCCGGTTGTCTACCTTTGGGATAAGTCTTGATTACCTCTTTCCTATGACAAAGGAGACGTGGATAGAATGCAAATATTGATGACCAAGTGAAAGGAGTATGGAGTGCATAAATAGATTGAAGAAGGCCAGTCTTTGTTTGGTTTCTTTCGTGGTGAATATGAACTGATGTGGGTTATATTTTTTTGCAGTGGACCTTCCATCCTTCTATTATGAAGACCAAAAAAATCTACACTGTTCTTGTCTGGTGCAGGGTCTTAGCTTTTCTTGTTGTAAGTACTATTTTCATTTAAATTGTCTCATTTACAGCAGCGTGCGCATTTTTTTTTTTATAGAAGTTTGTTCTGGCCATTCACAAATATTTGTCATCTTTTTGTTATTTTGAGTCTTAAGGAATCAAGGAATATTTACTTTGTTTCAGTTGGAGTGCAAGGAATCATATTTACAAAGCCAAATATACAATGAGCGAATCTTTAATAAGTGAATCTAGCAGTACAAATAGAAGGAGACTGAGATCTGTTGTATGGGAACATTTCAAAAGGACAGAAAATAGCCAAGATAAAGCCGAATGTCTATATTGTGGGGCTATTATTGGTTGTTCTACTACTCAAGGGACTAGTGGGATGCATAATCATTTAGGTAGATGTAAGAATTATCCATATGCGAATGTGGAGAAAAGGCAAAGAAGTGCCTCGAATGAATCTGTTGGGGTTGGTAGTTCTATTTCAGCTGGTCCTTGGAAATTTGATCAAGATGCTAGTCGAAAAGATCTAGCGACGATGTTTATTATTGGTGAACTACCCTTCAAGTTTGTGGAACTTGAGGCGTTTCGGAAATTCGTGAGTAGAATCCAGCCAAAGTTTTTCATCCCTTCAAGAAACACATTAAGGGAGGACTGTTACAAGTTATACCTGGAGGAAAAAAGTAAATTGAAAAAATATTTTTCCGATACTTCTCCAAGGGTTTGTCTTACGACTGACACATGGACTTCATGTCAAAATCTAAGTTACATGTGTCTTACTGCTCATTTTATAGACGCTGATTGGAAGTTGCAAAAGAAAATTTTGAATTTTTGTCAAATCCCAGGACATTCAGCTGAGATTATAGGGAAAGGGGTTGAGAAATGTTTAACCAGTTGGGGGATCAAAGGCATTTTTTCTATCACTGTTGATAATGCTAGCTCCAATGACTCAGGAGTTCAATACTTGAAGAAAAGACTTAACTCTTGGAATGCTCTGATATTATCAGGTGAGTTACTTCATGTGAGATGTTGTGCTCATATCTTTAGTTTGATTGTGAGAGAAGGTTTGAAAGATATAGATGATTCCATCATTAGAATACGCTCAGCTGTACGTTATGTGAGATCTTCTCCTTCGAGATTGCAACGGTTTAAGGAGTGCATTTTGCTGGAAAATATTGATTCCCATAATCTTGTATGTTTGGATGTGGAGACTCGGTGGAATTCAACATATCTAATGTTAGAAGTAGCTTTGAAGTTTCGAAATGCTTTTATCTCATTAGATATCCAGGATAGAAGATTTGCTGAAGAGCTTTCCAAGGTGAGAGGGTTGCCTACCGATGATGATTGGGATTATGCCCGTCGATTTCTTCCTTTCTTGAAGTTGTTCTATGATGCAACTTTAAAAGTATCGGGCTCTTCTTATGTCACTTGCAATGATATGGCAAAAGATGTCTATGGGATTTATATGATGATTGATAGATATTGTGGGGATAAGGATAGGAGTTTGCAAGAAGTAGCCAAGAGAATGAAGATCAAATTCAATAAGTATTTTGGCAATGTGAACAACATAAATCTCACATGGTTCATTGCATGTATACTTGACCCTCGACATAAGATGGAGTATGTGAAATGGATGATTAATCAAGTGTATGAAGGCAATCGGGCAGAAACTTTGCGAGATAGAGTGACAAAATCTCTAACATTATTGTTTGAGCAATATCGCACTGGTACATGCCCCCAAAGAAGCATGAGATTAAAGGGGACAAGGACAGTGAACGTTTCAATGTCTCCTGTGGTTGGTGCGGACGTTATGACTGCAATGTATCTTAATCAAACGGGACAAGAATACGTGGAAGAAAAATCTGAATTAGATAAGTATTTGGAAGAAGGATGTGAACGGTATAGTTCCACCTTTGATATCTTAAATTGGTGGAAAGTCAATTCTTCTAGATATCCTATCTTATCTTCCATTGCTCGAGATATTTTGGCCGTGCCCATCTCCACCGTAGCATCAGAGTCTGCATTCAGCACCGGAGGTCGAGTACTTGATGTATTTCGTAGCTCCTTGACCCCAATCATGGTAGAGGCTCTTATATGTACTCAAGATTGGCTACAATCCGCACCACTTTCACAATCGATCGAGGAGGACTTAGAAGAACTTGAAAATTTCGAGTCAGGTGAAAAAAAATAATCATGGAATATTTATATCTTTCAATATTACAATTGATATTTCAATTCTCATTTTCATTGTGAATTTAATGCAGAGTTGTCATCTACGACCATGGACTTGAATTCAATAGCAATTTCTCTTGATGATTGAATGTTGTCTTTAAGCTCGAAGAGGTAAATTCATAGTAGCGTAAGGGAGTGAGTGTATGTTTGGACCATTTTCTACCTTTGGTTTTAGATAGAAATGCATACAAGGCCAAGCAAGAGGTTTAGAGTTAGGTGGTAGTGCATGATTGCTAACTGAAGATGTTTTGATGTCCAAATTGGGTTAAAACCGTAATGATTCAATTGAACTTGAGAATCTAGTCTGGGGTTTGAGCAATTCTGATTTTATTATGTTCCTATGGTGATGTACCCCTTTCTTCACCTTTGAGGTGGAACTACTTATTTCCCTCTCTTCTTAGATATGTTGAGCTTAAAACAGTCCTGCATGTTCATAGAGAGTGAGTTTCTTCCTTTTCAAGGAATGATGCAAATAGAAAACACAAAAGCGAAAGTATATATTGTGACATCAGATTCCTAAGTTGAGATCACTAATTTTATTTCAATTGTTTTGGTTAGGGTATACAAAAGAAAGGAGCAGCATTGTGGTTATTGGGCTTAGCGTGCACACAACTCCTATGGTGATGCGTGAGAAACTTGCCATTCCTGAGGCAGAATGGCCTCGAGCCATTGGAGAACTCTGTAGTTTGAATCACAATCACGAAATTCTTCGAGGATTGGAGGGGATTGAGGTCTGAAAGTCACATGGATCTGGGATGTGAAATAGATGCACTAACCCATCTTAACCAATCCTCTGCACTTCGGCCTCGGTGTCGGGATTTACTGCTTTGTGCACAGTCATCTGTTTCCTTCGTGGGGTGCATATACCTCAGGGTAGTTCGATGTAATATTTCTTTTCTACCTGAGTAAGTTTCATGCTAGGCCTTTTGTCCCAGGGATACCGC
>VMYD01000207.1:0-157049 GCA_007663325.1 Eucalyptus pauciflora | reverse complement strand
ACCACGGTAGTCCACTTTCTTAAATCACTAAAATTACAACAACCCCACACTTACTCTATAAGTCTAGAAGATTAAAATTGGAATAGTTTAGACCTCTAACGTGCCGATCGCAACGGTACCCGACAAAAGACGCGTTTCTGTCGTACAATCTAGGCCTCGGACTCTGTAACCGTAGACACTACTCCACCGTGTTATGGATAAAATATTTGGCGCTGGAGCAGTAGGACGAAAATGAAAGTGATCATCCGCTGCACGCTGAAAAAATAAAAGAAAATTATAAGTGAAATCGGTCGGATATTTGAAAACCCTTTGGACCTCGTATTATTTGTTGGATTGTGCTAGCTGGGATGATACTGTTTTTGAAATTTGTATTACTAATTTAATTTGGTGATAATATTATCTAAGAGACCCAATTTGACTTTGCATAACGACTATTTTCGTAAAGTATTGGGTTGATGCCTGACAGGGTGTTTCCCTCTTTTTAGGGCTCTGGGTTCCAACTGCTTCCATGTGCTTTTGAATTAAATTTCGAGCCGAGATGATGTTGTACTGTCACATTATTGGCAACATAAAATCAATGTGGCTTGTTAAGAGCAGAGCGTACTTGGACAGGTTAGTAAAAATAAATCTACAGATATTGGAGCGCACGGGGGTTAAAAAAAAATTATAAAAAAACTGATCATGAATACTGAGTGGAATGTTGAAATATCATAAATCACTTGATGATCGAATTCATATATTCTCTATATGTATGGTTTTCCTCCATTTATTTATTTTTGTTATTGGACTTTCGATATGTCTATAGTGGCGCCAATATTGGTGCCAATGACAACTATGAAAGCACGCAATTTGACCGTTATAGTTTGATCTTTTCCATTCCATGAAGGGACGGAATCAAGCAATGTAAAATAAGCTGGACGAACGTGATGCGAACGATGAAATTGTAGCGCAACACCAACCTGCATGCAACGTGCGCAACGTGATCGGCAACAAGGCTTCTCGAGCATGACAATGGACGAGGAGTTGAGCACTGATCAAAGCGACTGTCAAACAACCTAAGAACTATAACGTATCATGCGCCGTCCACCAACCCAGACACACCGAGCGTTCGACGAAATGCACGAACGGACGCCGGGAACGTTTTCACACTCTTTACCACTTGTAGCATTACACTCCACGACGTCGGAAACCCATTCTGACTTTCGTCACGCCAGCGTCGCCCCCATGATACGGACAGTCGAGGCAGGGCCATCCCCGGCGGACAAGGCAAGGCGTCATGGCTGGAAAACTGGGTTCCAGACGGACAGATGTCCCTCTGCTTCATTCGAAACGCTGCCGCTGTCTCAAGCCTTTTCGGGCACGCAACGCCACCCCTCCCAGCATTCGCGCCTCCCGCGTGGGCGGAATTAGGTTCGGAGGACCGCCGCTCACCGTCCATTCCACGCGGCACCAACTCCATCGCGGTGGGCTGAAAAGCAAAACTCCAAACCCTCCTTGAATTTCCCATCGAGTTGTCGCCCGATAATTAGCCCATCTGCCACCACGTGGTCAAGCCCGCAACGTCTTCCCCGAAATTTCCCACGCTCGGTCCCTCTACTTACGAGTTATTCTGCCCGTGCCTCCTTTAAGGTTCATGCGAAACTTCTGACGTCATTCGAGGACCATCGATAAGGTGATTTGACTTGATCTCAACCCATGCTGAAGTCGCGCTATGGGTCCAACTTTCACTATATTTGACTCACTGCATATTTGGCTGTTGCGACCGAGACTAGATCAGCCGGGTATTTCAGGAGATCCGAAGACGCTTGACCTTGTAACTTTGACGTGCCGGGTGTCCTGAATTGAAATGAAATTTCCAAACCGCGCGGGTTACGAAGAAAAAGAAGATAATGGAGGGACCGGAATGAAAATACACAGATAAGGGACTTCCCCCTCAGCTTCCGGTCTCTCTCTAGAACTGACTCACCAAAATCCGTACTCTCTCTCTCTCTCTATATATTTTTGAACTCCAGTTCAGTTGCTGTCTACCCTACTTTGCCCCGATCATCCCTCGCTCTCTCTCTACTCTCTCTCTCTACTTTCTCTCTCTACGCGCGCAGCTGCAACACGGCTCGGCGAGCGACAGAACTACTGCGAGCGATGGCGAGCTCGAGCTTCGCGTGCCTCTTGCTCTTCGCCCTCTTGGCCGCCTCCGCCCTCGCTCAGGCCCCGACGCCTTCCCCGTCGAAGTCCCCCGCCGCCGCCCCGACCAAGTCCCCGCCGACGCCCGCCCCGGCCCCGTCCCCGGTGGCGACCCCGCCGTCCCCCACGCCGGCCCCCACGCCCTCCCACTCGCCGGCCCCGGCCCCCGCGCCCTCGACCCCGAAGGCCCCGTCTCCGTCCCCGTCCTCCAGCGGGTCCCCGCCGTCTCCTCCGGCCCCAGGGCCCGGAGCGCCTACCACCGCGCCTGCCCCTGGTGCCCCTGGTGCCTCCACGCCGAGCACGCCCGGCAACAACGGCCCGGCCTCTCTGGACAGAGTCGCGATCGCCGGATCCATGGCCGCCGCGGTGGTGGCGGGCGCGCTGTTGATGTAGATGAAGATTCGGGAGATCGGCTCCGATTTGGAGATAAGTAGGTGCTTTAGGCTCGACTTTAGTTCTTATTGATTTTGTAGCCTTTTCTTTTTAGTAATTTGTTCCTCATTTATTGCCTGTTTTTGCTTTACTTTGTGGTGGCGGAGGCCGACGATTTCATCAGCAGTAGACTTGGGGGATTTGATTGGTTTTTACTGTTTCTATGATTGTTATTATGATCACCTCGGATTGATTTTTTTGCTTGTTTCCCTCGGTCGCATGATGATGGTCTTTACTTATGCAAATCTTGTATGTGGCGGTTATGTCCGTGATGGATGAGTTCGGTCGTCGATGATTTGATGCGTTTCTACGGTAAAATCTTCATCTTTCCTTCTTCCCTGTTGGGAAGCTCTGCGCGGTTGATTGATTAGAGAGCGAGTTCGATGCCGGAAGCTTCCTGATCGAGGAGGAGCGGAGCGTAGTTGGTGTAGTTGGTAACTTGGTGTGGACTTGAGAAGTGAGTGCGGAAAATCGGTGCGCGATCGAGGGGCGTTTTCGTCTTTTTTGCTGGATGTTGAGCACAGCTGTTGGGGACTTGGGAGTCTTCCTTTTGGAGGGGCGGTGGAGGGGGACGTGGGGGAAGGGGACGTGCTGCGACGCCGTTTCGGGGGATTTATTCAGGGGGGATTCTGCTTCTTTTTGTTGGGGGCCAGCTAATTTTTCAATTATTTATAGGTTTTTGCTTTCGGGGTTTTTTAGTTAAAGTGATGGTGGGGAAAAGGGGTGGGGCTCACGTGATTACCAACTACTGTAAGGAAGTGCGGGAAGGGGGGGGCAGCACATGGGTGTCTGCCACGCGGCCCATGTGATCGTGACGTACGGGAGACAGAACGTTTTTTTATTTATTGGTCGAAAATGAGTAATTAAGGTTGAAAGGAGGAATCTGTTGACGTGGCGGAGACTCCCGTCTTTAGTTCAGGTCTTTTGCTATTTGGTGATTATTTAATTTCGGACTTAGGATCCGTTTAGTTCAACTTTAGGAAAATGGCTTCGCATTTCTTCAAATATCTTTAAATAAATGAATGGGCAAAGGCAAGAGTGTTTGGATATTCATTTTTTTGTGCATATTTTGCAAAGCAACTTTAAGGTGAAAAGAAAAAGGGGGAAAAAAGAGAGTAGGAGATGCAACTGTGTGCAGAAGGGAAAATTGTGGGGGAGGTGGCTCGACAGTGGTGTCAGTGGTGGTGGGGAGGTGGCTGGCGGCGACGGCGGCGGGAGGAGGGGGGGGGGGGGGGGGTGGCTCGCCTTAGGTCCTCAACCTCAGGCGACGCCTTAGGTCGCACAACCCAAGCAACACCCAAAATCGAGCGACCCAGGCAACGCCTAAGGTCGCTTGACCTCAAGTCACCTTGCCTAAGGTCACACAACCTCGAGGCTTCCCGGCGACCAAATATGGCCACTCACGGCTAAATGCCGCCCACTAGCTGAGCTTTGCGGTGGAGCAGCAAGTCCAAATCCAAGGTAGAAGATGATGAACAGTATTTTTTTAAAGCAAAAGAGGAAGACATAATTATCAATGAGAGCAATATTTGAAAGGAAAAAAAAAATCGTTAAACCCTATATTAGCATTCGGCAAATGGAGCTTAAAAAATTCGAACCAAATGCCTAATATTTTTTTCAAGAGATTTTGGGGGTTCAAAGTTTTTTGGGAATGCTAAATCAAATGAGGTCTTAATAGATTTTTGCATTCGGAGTACAAGCTCGCCTAATTTTGAATTGAGCTCGAGTCGTTCGGCTATCATGTGGACAAGAGCTTGAGCTGATCGAGTTTTTTTTATCATTATGGGAGAATACTCGACCATTATAAAAGTAAGTAGACATAGTTACCTCTCCACTTCCAATAGTATCCTTATGCCTATAGGAGATTTAGCTTAGATACGTTAGTAGTGCGGAAGTCATCAAGTCGAGTCGAGTTTGAGAGTTTAGATAATCTTATTTAGTTAAGCTCGAGAAGAAAATTGAGTTTTAACAACGTGTGTGATAATTTTGGCTCGAGTGCGCCCCCTATTTAAGTAGGAATTATTGCGTAACAGTTAGGGTAGTCTTATAATTCATCATAAGCTTATCAGGCTGTTAGACAAATTCCACATTGTCCTATACGTTAAACCTGATCGAGGACGAGATTGGGGCATAGGCAGGTCGTGCGTTGAGCCTAAAAGTCTTCATTCAAACTTCGCTCGCAATTAAAAGTGCGTGCTTTCTTCGTAAAATAAGAAGGAAGGATTCTCTCTCGTACCTGCTCGATCGTGCTTTAGGCATTGTGGGCTCGGGCAGGTGGGGCGAGCCGCCCTCTCACGGTCAAGTCTTTAGAGGGTCCCACATCCGGTTTGGCACCCCGCCAAAGCTCGAATTGTTAAGGACGGAATGGATTCATCATTTGATTTTAATTCGAGTTCGAATCATTATGTACTTGCTCTCTCTCTCTCGAAATAATTTTCGAGAGTCCGGATATGTATGTTGTGGTCCCCGTGTTATTAATTGCGCCATTGAAAAAGTGAGGCAGCACTCGTTCTCAAGGGGAAAATGATGGTCGAGGAAACTTCCTAGTCATTGCAAACCATCCATCATATCATAATGGAGTGAAGGGCATATTCTTTTTTTTCTTTTTTTTTTTTCTTACAATTTGTTTTTGAGTGAATTGAGGAATCTGATTCTAGATTCCTCACAAGTGTGATCCACGTGGTCCGGTGGTCATCTCTAGAAAGGGCTGAAAAAGTGGCAGTGGGCCAGCAAATCGCTTTTTTGACTCGACAAAAGAGAAGAGGACTCGTCCACGGCCCAAGGCTTCTAAAATAATACCTCCAAAAAGGAATAATTCACTGCTGACACATTTATTTCTGGCATCCTTGGATTGGCTCGCAGACGAAGTTACGGCATTTTTATCGGTTCGATTAATCAACCCTCGAAAATGTTATTTAGAATTTACTCGCTCGAACATTCTATGCAAATATTAAAAAGCAGATGGGACCCCGTGATTAGCATAGCTGATTGGGAGATGTCGGGAAATTTTTAGTTCAAAAAAGTGAATGTCGTCTGAATAGATTCGGTCAACTGTGTGAAAGCCGCTTTGAATCAAGGTCATTTATATGAGTCAGATGCATGGACCTGAACCATTCATGAGACTTGTAGGGTATGTTTGTACCTAGAGATAATCAAATAGATAAAAACTTTGATAATTGAAGCGAGAAGAATGTTTCACATGACACAACAGAAACGATCAACAAAGAGGGATCAATCAATTCGCAAGACGCGCGAATGTGCAACACGCTTGCAAGTGTCATTACTCTCGTTAATATTGCTATCGAAATTAATGTTCCAATTCGATTAACAATGAAAAGATAATCAATAAATAGTATAATAGCCCTAAGCCAAAATACCTAATCGAATAACTCCTAAAAAGATGTAGAAGTATTTCTACTGATCATAGGGAAAGTATCTAAAACCTAATAAAGTAATTATTGAAAAAAAGAAATGGAATCACTTTAAATATTCAAGTAAAGCTAATAAAATTACAAACTTGGATAATTCTCGGGTCCCACGTCAGAAACGTAATGAAATTGCAAATTTGGATGAAATGCTAAAAAAGAAATTAACTACCCCACAAACTCTACTTTCCACCAAATTTCTAAGTTTCTTGCTGCCATACTTCCAAATTCGTTTTTAATTTGAAATCAATTTCTTCAATATCATTTGCATGCCTAGGCTAGGCCCATCCTATGCTACGTGAAGGCCTTAATCCCATGTTCCAAGGTCCAGGGCCCAATGTTAAAGAAGTGTCCTCAAGGAAACAGTATTGCAATTGCACCGTGCCTTGTGAGACATTTCAAATCAAGTGCTAGGAGCTTGGCTAAATTGGCATTGTCACGTCAATTTATAGACGAAATGTTTATTAAAAAGAATCGAGTTACATCAAAATCAAGAGATATGGCTTTTCTTAAGTTAGGAAAGGTAAACATGCTAACTTTAATGCTGCCAAAATAAGTGATTTGGTTTGTTAGACTAACATTCATCAAGAGAGCAGCATGTGATTTTACTATAGATCGAGCAATACGATTAGATTACGAACCCCACTCGACTCTCTCAGATACTAACTCCAAATAACAATAGTAACTTAGTCATTATAATATCTAGGAAAATAAAAAGTCAGTTTTACGAAGAAATATGCAAAATCTTAGCACATGAATTAATTGGCTTCAACGCACTTTGAATCTCCAAAGAAATTCTCCAGCTGGGTGCGATTTATGCGTGGCTGCTGCACGTGCACACAAGGCACATTGAACCCACGAATTCAGCACATAAAACCGAACTTGCACGTGAAGAATCCAAAATGGACATGATAATCTCGTACCTTCACGTGCGAGTCCTCCACACGACTTGATTTCATCTCGTGTTTCATCCAATTGGCGCAAACTGGAGACACGTTCTAACATAATAAATCTCAAATTTAGCTTGAGTTTGATCCGTCTGGAAGCTAAACTTGTTGCTACTATTCTCGCACAACCTTTCATGGACTCCTCAATCATTAGAGACACCTCCCAAGTTCATATCACGCTAAAACTTTGTGATAGGTGCGAGCCTCATCAGAATAATAATTCCAGGTGCACCTTTAGCTACTGGACAAAGCTTTTTGGACAGAGTCCTCTACTATAAATAAAGCAAAACTAGTGTTAATATAAATATTGGTCAAACTTAGTAATTACAACGATCATTGGCTTTTGCAAAGTAGACCTCACTACGAGCCGCACATGTGTTGATTATGGTGCTTATCACCCATTGCCTCTAGAATTTGTCGTCGCAACTCCATCTTGATCTGTATACTATCCAAATCAGTATTAACATTGCCACAATTGCTCCTACCGAGAAACAGTGGAGACTCATCAAATGTAATTGTTTCGATGATGTTAGAAGAATTTAATTTTGAATGTCACGAGCTGTCGTCTTGCTTCCCTTGTGCATACTCAAAAAACATGCACTTTCTTGCTTGTCAGTGTTGTCACCATGCACTTGTTTTGGAGCCAGCTCCGACTTTTGTACTACTGAAATTGCCTATGTACCCAGGACAACTTCACATGTAATGTGTAATTCGGGACTATAGACAAGATTTGTAACGCTGGTCAAGGGTTGTTCGTAGTTCGATTTTAGGGTATATTTTTCCGTTGTGATTTGGCTTGGTGGGCGATTATGATTGGACTAAAGGTCGGGCCGAATTCGCAAAATAATTTAAAATTAAGCTATAATGAGACTCATGTCGTGTCTGATACCAACCGAATAATTTACAATACTCCCAAGCCTTATGTTCTCATCTCGAACGACCAACTACTAAACGATGATTGGAATTACAGTAAAGCAAAGTCAACAAAAAATCAAATCGAAATTCAAAGCAATGGAACCACAAATACTGTAATGAGATGACCATGTGCACTGCCCCTATCCTGGCAAATCACGAAAGAAAAGCCAACTCATACAGACAGGCCAGACTAGCCATCACCAATGCCACGACCGGCGACACAATATTTTCGGAGCTGGACTTCGGCGTGACGGAAGTGCTCGTGGTGGGGGTCGTGGTGGGGGTCGTGGTGGGGGTGGTGGTGGTTGAAGGCGGTGATGAGGTGGTTGTGGTAGGGGAGCCCCCGGAGGTCGGAGGCGTGGTGGTTGGTGACGAGCCGGCTTTCACGCTGACGGCGAGCTTCATGCCGCTGCTGCAGTGGCCGGCTGCCCCGCACATGAAGTAGTGGGTTGCGGCGGTCTTGAGGGGAATGGTGGTGGCACCGCTGCTGTCGGTGCTGATGGCGTTCCCGGCGGTGCACGAGTCGTAGTCGCTCTTGCTCACCTCGTCCACGGTGTGGCCTCCTCCGTAGTTGAACACTGTCGCATGAATTTGAGGCTAGAGAATTAGCAACAAGAAAGCAAAAAAAATCACCACGTCCTAGGAATCCTAGAGCACTAACCGAGGCTGTCGCCGACCAAGAAGGTCTTGCCGCTCGTCCAAGTGGTGTAGTCCGTCCCCATCACCCAACCCGTCGAGTCACCCACCGTGTAAACCGTCGCCAAACTTGGTAACACCAGCTGCAGCAGTACAGTCGCACCAAGCATCAAAAGACCAGCTCCTGCCATCTTATGTTTTTGTCTTTCGAGAGAGAGAGAGAGAGGGAGAGAGTAATTGCTGAGTTTCGATGGAATGCCGTCCGGGTTTTTGATCTTATATAAAACAAGATGGTACGAAGGAATTGGGTCCGGAGTTGGTAATGTTTGGTCTACTTAATCACATCATGATGGCGCAGTTTTCGAAAGGAACTCAATAATTTCCCACCTAATGCCCCTAGGCCCAAAAAACAGATAGGTCTCATCTCTTTTTTTAGCCGCTTTTGTCCTATTGTATGATGATGTCCGGTCCACTTCGATTGGCTAAAAGATTCACCGATAACCATCATAGTCCAGAGAATGATCACAAAGCTTTAAAGTTAATCCTATCACTAATTTTCTTGACGCATAAGAACCAACCCATTCGTCATTGCCATGAGAGCAATTTGACGCTAGTAAAGCTCACCAATTACAACCCAGTCGTCATGTTGTACTAGTACTTAAAATCTACTCAAAGCCTCAAAGTAACATTCAAGGTAAATGAATTGGTGAGCTTTTCTTTGTTTGAATTTGCACTATTATTTTTGGGAAGGTTGGATTGATTAAACTGGTGAGCTGTTGAGCCCTTGGGAACGGGACTCCTCCCATAAGAGGGATGCGATGTCATTGGCACCATTACTGATCAATGTTAATGAAATCGATGCTAATTATGTCCCAAATATATCAATGCCCATTAAAAGAGAACTACCAATCTCAAAATTAGACACGAATTCCTCATTTTTGGATGCAAACACCTTCGATAAGTCCTAATAACTACAGTACTCTTCAACATATCCTACATCTTAAAATGTCAGGGCAACGGCCTTCCTTAAGAATTGATCAAGTGATTTAACCGAGATTTTCTCGGCTTATATCTTCGATTAGTGAGCTACGGTAACGACACGCTTGCAGTACTCGCATGGTTTCAAAGTTCAGGAAGTTGCTTAAATTGTCATCAATTGCTTGGGGAATTACGCGCTACGCTCCAATAAGTTGGAAACTGAAAATCAAAACCAAAGTAGGTAAGTGGCGACAAGTGGATCAATCCTTCTGGAGAGGCATGATAAATGTGTGACGCGCAGGATGTCATCGCTTCAGTTTGAAGCATAGAATTACACGATCTTGACATCAGAATTCAGACAAATGGGGAAGACATTACTACTACATGTCAACAGCAGGATCATGTAGCATGATTTGATCCCACTTTTTCCACCAAACCACGATCGCAACCATCCACCTAAAATGAGATGAAAAGGGGTCGTCACGGACATCGATTTCTACCTGCAATGTGGCGGTGCAGGGGATCGAACCGAGACGCGGAATTACGGGACAAAACGGGTAACGCCCACATGGCCAAGCTGTGAGAAAGTGAGAACACACTGATGAATGGTGATGATCACTCTCGATCGGATCGGGCGAGGGATGGAGGAGGAGCCCGGGGTTGGTGATGACTCGGGGTTTGGTGGGTCGCATAATTGTGTGAAGGGTTGATTTGGCCAACTGCTCACTCACTCTTTTACGTGTATGCATACGCCACCCATTTGCTTTCTAAAAAGGGTCTACATTTTGAGGAATGGTGAGTGGTGACCCTTCTACATTTTGATTTTTTAAAGGGGGAGAGAGAAACTTTGCTGCTGCTTGTACCTTTTCATGAATGTCTTTTGGCTGGGGGAGGGGGGGAGATTCTTATTGTATACGGAACTTGCGTACCAAGAACCAAGGAGAGTTTAATCTAGAAGGACGTGAAGGAAGAAGGGGGTGACAAGTAACAACACGCAATCGCAATTCGCATTCAACGAGACGAAAGCTGGGTAGTTCCTTCACCAGTCATGAGACGAATTGTTGTTATTAATGTTATTTGCGGTGGCTAAACATAGGGACGGCATATCGTGCATGGATGCGCTCAACATGTCTGACCATGGACCATGGACCTGCGCCTATTATAATGTCCTGAGCAACCTTGAATTGGTCGTTGGCCTACCACAGAGCCTGAGCCTCATGAATCAATTCTTTTTTCGTCTGACCAGACGAAACAATCATTGTTCGTTAACATGGAAGTCTATCACCATCGATCAGATTCCAAGTTGTTGGCCCCTTCGTTTGTTTATGCTAGCTCTGTATGAAAGCACGCATTTCTCTGAGCAACAAGAGAACAATTCACGTCAGTTACTATTTGAATTTTGAAGGGTTTGGTTCAGGAGGGCAAAAGTAATTTGCAAATTCCGAACGCCAGTGCGAGTTATTCAACTCTCCCATACCAGACCGAATTTGAACGTGAGAAATATGAAACAGACTACCCATTTCACGAGAGGATAAATTTTGTGCGCCCGACTTATGTGAACACCATAGAAACGAGCATTGGAATATGGCTGGCCTCTCGCGGTGCCCATGATATGACGAGTCTTACTCAAATGCAAGCACGTATTGGATCCTTTTACGGCATGCATCTAACCAAGAGCTGGTTAAAGGCATTAGATTAAGTTCAGGAAAAGAGAAGAGAAGCATTTAAAATTTAGCAGTATATCAACATAATCCTGGCTTAGTCAGAACAAACAGTGGAAAAGCACATGACAAACCATAAAGCTGAACCCTTCATCTTGGGGTAACCCATCGGTTAGATCTTTCCCATTGACATTAACTATACACAGACTGTACCAGATTCAACTGGTAATGCGTTCAAGAATAATATTCCTGAATTCTGCAATATTTTCTTGATGCCATGGTATACTGTAAAAAGCTGAAAGCTGAAAATCACTCGTTGACCAGTATATTAACCCAAGAGACAGCTAAGCTAAGCATTCCGACAAGATTAAGCAGGTGGTTCAAATGATACAGCAACTCTCTCTATTTGCGTATAATATGATATGAGAGCCAATCAAAATCAATGTCCCCTATTCATAGCTCTTCGAGCTCCTCAGACTAGATGAGCATTCCAACAGCAGGGAGGAATATGCTACTAAATGCCACGGAACTATCAGAGAGAACAGAGCGTGAAGTCACCGTAGGTTAAATTAGGGTTGCAAATAAGTCTGAGCTTCTCATGAGTTCCTTGAGCTCAACTCACAGACTATTCGAAGTCAGCTCGATTCTTTTCAAATTCGAGTTGAATTTGAGTAGCTCGAGCACTTATTGAGCTCAAAGTTAAATATACTAGACAGAGTCACCAAAAGAACAAAATATTTTAGACTCCAAGTAGCTTGAGAGCATAGCTGGCAGAAAATTTTTCCCATATTCTAATTGTAATTGAACATTTTTAAATACCAAAATGAAAAAGAAAATCTTATTCAGCTCAAACTCGAACAGAAATTCACCTTTGAGAGTTTGAACTCGCTCAAGCTCAAATTTAAATCGAATTGAGATCAAATTTGCGCAGTAAAGCTTGTTGCTCTACTAGACATCTGATAATGAATCAGGTCGACCTTTAGTGTGCTTAAGTTCATAAAACTTTTCATCAATTCATGGTCTAGCTTTAGAAATGGAAGAAAAGCTCAATTGAGCTTAATATAAGTACCAAGCCCTCGCACAATTCAAAAGGAGTTGAGCTGGAGTAGTAAACTGTCCTATTGGAATGAACTCGATAGATTCTCCAAGATCACCTTACCCTGAAGCGTGTCTGTATGAAAAAAGGTAGCAACATAAGTGCCATATAATTGGATGGAAAGTCCAAATTAGTCACAGAAACTTAAAATACTTGGGATGACCACATAGGACTCATAAAAAAGGGAAAAAGGGGAAGAAAGAAGACCTTACAAGCAGAGCATGATTCATTACATCCACGCACCCTAATGCAGCATGGAGGTGGGGAAGCCAAAAAATGGGGAAATAAAAAATAGACTCAAAAAGAAATTAATTAGAGTTTGATATAGATTTTCTCAATTGTTACCCATGCCAAATAACTTATTCTAGTTAAACATAGTCTTCCAAGGAGCAAACCGCCGGTTAAGCAATAATTAATTCCTGTGGAACATCAAGATGAAGATCAATGTATTGATCAGTTCAGTTGGATCAATTCGCTAGATAGGCTAACGGACAGAAATTAAGCTATCGAATCCAATAATATAAAACCAAGGTAGGAGAGGCAAAAGAGAAGTTCACCTCTATGGAAGCATAAGTTTCTTGTTTAAGATCACCTAAGAAAGAGCATGGATTGAAAAGAAAACACAAGCTACCTATATCACATGTTATGTGATACCAAGTTCTGCTAATAGCGAAAAGTAATCAGATGGTTATCTCATTAGCATTCCCATCCAACATTATACAAACTCACAGACACTAGCAAACAACTTCCAATTGATAGTTCCAAATGGAAAGGAAGGAAGCATAATTATAGAAGAATAAGGAAATTAATTAAAGCTAATTCGATCAATAATGAAAAACATTCATTCGCAAATTTGAAAATACAAAATAATAGCATTGAGCAACATACGAGAAGCATAATTAGCTACAAATTAAATTATGCTCTTCAACACATTGGTCAAAATTTTCAGATAGACTTACACTTCTTGCCCAAAACCTCAAATAGGAACTATGAAGAAAAATTACTTCTGTTCTAACCATGATAAACGTAGAGAAAAAAATGAACTGCTACATGCAAGGAACAGCCGGACAGCCCATTGCTACTTTGGAACCACAAAGAAGCAACCCAAATATGCAGAGAAGATACCACAAGGAAAAGCAAGAGAGAACGCAAGACTGTATAATTGAAGAAGCAAGAGGTACAATCACCCATGAGGAGAAAAGTAACCAAAGCTCCATGATCAGGATATTCATGACCTAAATGTAACTTCCCTGTTCACTTCTAACATTCCCTTTCACACAAAGCTCATAAATGGGGAAAGAATCAATCATTGAATACTTACTCCATATCTAGTACATAAACCATGCAGATCCTAAACAGAGGTAATAAGCTCTGGGTGCGGTTCAAGCAAAGAAATCTGCACAGACAATGACTAATTGGCCAGAAAAAGCATACTCTCCATACGCATTCATCTTTTACTGAGGTGTTAGTTGTATGAAATGCAAAGTTACATATGTATATACATGCTCTCCCTCAATGGTGATACAGATGAAGGATTACACCATCCGCTATAACTGCTTCATTCAGCTTGGGCAATAGTTTCCAATGTTATGACAAAAGCGCACATTACAAAGTTACAGATACCACTGAAAAAAAGACAGCTTGATAAATGAAAACTGAGTGCCTGTGTTTAAGAGATCTCACTGACTATAACCAAAAACAGGAAGTGTCTCTGTGTTTCCAATTTTGATTCTACTCAGCTTCATCCACCTGCTCAGCTTCATCCACCTGCTCAGCATCAGGTATCAACTCTTCTGATGCATCATTGGACTGCAAGCTTTCTTTATTTTGTAGCTTCAGAAATTGCTTACTTCGTGCCACTCTTAACGGTCTCCCCATGAAATCCTGAAGCAATTAGGCCAAAATACATGTTACAACACGATGCTTACACTCCAAGTACAGATCAGCAGCTGATGAATTACGTGTGTATCAGCAACTGCTCACCTTCCCCTCAAAGGTTGTCAAGGCTGCCTCAGCCTCTTTCTTGGATTTGAAGGAAACAAATCCATATCCAGAAGACCTTCTTGGATTGTCATGAAATATAATTTCCGCAGAGGCAACCTTACCACTCCCAGAGTCGAAAAACTCCCTCAGGTCTTTCGCTCTAGCCTCATATGACAGGTTAGCTATGAACAAGTTGAATGTTGCAATTGGTCTGGGTTGCGCAGGAGGGGGCGATTTCTTCTTTCGCAGTTTTGCATAGTTGACTTTCAACACTCTACCCTCGAATTCCTGCAAAATATTCATAAAAGAACTAAAATTTTAGCCCAGGATAAAACATTTCCATGATGATACACTTGAAATACATCTCGCACCACCTGATTTCATCTTATGAGGGTTCAAGCGTGTAACTCAATGGCAATAAGGAACTGAAAAGCCAGATATACACAAATGAATCACATTGACACTGCATATAGGTTCGACTTCCACTCGGTCAGTAGTCAAGTAACTTCAGATTACTCTTACACTACCATAAAACATCAGGCAACAAAACCATTACTAAAGAAGGAAAATTCAACACCCAATCACTACAACAGGTACATGAACAAGAGAGAGAAACATGCTTACGGACGATTCGAGACTGTTGAGGGCATTGAGAGCCTCCTCAGCTGAACCCATCTCCACGAAAGCTAGACCCCTGTTCCTCATCTTGTTATGCATCGAAAGCTGAAACGGAAATAACGAAATGCACAACCCATGATCACCCGACGAATTCCTTATTCCAAGAAAAAGTGAAATCCATCCACGCAACCAGACAAACAATGAGAAACAACAGAGCACAAACCTCGACTTCCACGACCGTCCCGTGCTTCTCGAACAACGACCGAACGTCCTCGGCAGTACAAGTCCAGGGGACGTTCTGGGCAATCAATCTGGTCCTCGAGAACTCCTCTTCCTCTTCTTTTTCTACTCGGGCGCCACCGTCGTCATCTGCGGACGACTGCGTTTCGACAGACAGAGTCGAAGTCGCCGAAGAAGCGCAAGAGAGACGGAAAAGGGGCGACGGCCGCCTCGACTTGGACTTGAGAGAGCGGCAGAGAGGGGAGGAGGCTGGGGATTTCGGCAGGGGAAGAGACAGGAAGGCTGGAGAGCGTAATGGGTGGGCGGGAGCGGAAGAGAAGGCGTCGCCGGAGAACGGCGAGGTCGAGGGAAAGCATTGAGGGTGGTGAAGCAGAGAAGCCATCGGTGGTGTTGAAGGTGGTCGCGACTCGCGGACTGCCCAGGAAACGGAAACATCGCTTCGGATAAGGGGAGAGGCAATTATCTCGATTGAAGAAGACGATGGTTTAAGCCCCTAAGACGCCGTCGTTTGCCCTGAACTTAGGTTTTATTTGAGACCCTGTTTGTTTTGTGGAAAATGTTTTACAGAAAATTATTTTAAAAGAAAATTACAATATATTTCGGTATTTAACCGAAATTTAAAAAAGAATTAAAATATATTTTTCATTTTATGAAAAAAAAAGTCTAATTTGGTTTTTCTAAATAGATATATATTATTTGAGTTAGTCAAATAACTGGGTACATACACTGAGATCCGAAGTCTAGCCTCGATGGACCAAGACTTAGGCATGGGAACTTGGGTCCCAAGCAAGAGCATGGGCACTAGTCATGGGTCCAGGCCCTCAACATTGGTGCCCTTGCTCGAGTTCTAAGCTTGGCCTTAATGGACATGGGTCCAAGTGTTAGGGACCTGGGCGCTAGCATTGGAGTCTTGGGCCTAGCCTTGATAGACTAGGGCATAAGCAATGTGATCCTAGGGCCCACCGTAATGGACTCGTGCTTAGGCACTAAGCACCTAGTTTTGTGTGCCGACAAGTAAGCATGGGAACTAGGGTCCCAAGTTCAACCTCGATGAACTCAAGCATAACCACTAGGGTCCATAGCCTCAGCCTTGATGGACCTAGGTTTGAGCAAAAGAGATCCAAGCATAAGTGTTGAGATCTTGAGCTCAACATAGAATAGGAAGACCCATATAGTTACTAGGGTTCTAAATACCATTCATTCCATAGACTGTGCGTACCTCTGTTCTAAACTTTGCACCTGTGTTAGGACTAAATCGTATACTGGATTTTTGCAAGATAATCCTTAGGACCGAGTAGTGTAATACAATCAAGAATCTTTTTCGAACATTTGTAGTTCAATCAGGATTAGTAACAAGAAAGAATAGGGAGTCATATGTAAAGAGAATGTGGGCTAGGGCACTCCTTTTTAAGCTCAATTCCCTAAAGCCAACCCTCCTACATAGAATTGGTGAGCATATGGGATAAAACATCAGCCACAATTGTGAATAAAGAGGGTTAGTAACAAGAAAGAATAGGGCGTCATATGTAAAGAGAATGTGGGCCTAGGGCACTCCTTTTGGGCACTCCTTTTTAAGCTTAATTCCCTAAAGCCAACCCTCCTACACAGAATTGGTGAGCATATGGGATAAAACATTAGCCACAATTGTGAATAAAGAGGGTTAGTATATGTGCTTGACCGTCTATGACTCGACCGCCACAGCCTTGTTGACCTCAAACAACTCGACGCCCCCCCCCATTAGACAGTCACCACGCGACGCAAACAAATCCCCCCTCTCTCTCTCTCTCTCTTTCATGTTCCGTGTTCAGTTTCTCCATTTCGAACAAAACAAGCAAGAGAAAAATAGGGTTTGACCACAGTCGTTTGAGTTGAAACTCATATATAACAAAGACAAAAGGAGGAATTAGTACATGTGCTTGACTGTCTATGACTCGACCGCCACAGCCTTGTTGACCTCAAACAACCTCGACCTTCCATTAGACATACCACGCGACGCAAACAAATCCCCTCTCTCTCTCTCTCTCTCTCTCTCTCTTTCATGTTCTGTGTTCAGTTTCTCCGTTTCGAACAAAACAAGCAAGAGAAAAATAGGGTTTGACCACAGTCGTTTGAGTTGAAACTCATATATAACAAAGACAAAAGGAGGAATAAAATGGAAATCATGGACAACAATCAATGAACTAAGTACTATGTTCAAAAGCTGATCAAAATTGGACAATGTTTTGGCATCATATGAGTGTGCCTTTTCACTTCCTTAGCTTCATCACCAATATTTGTCTGGGAGAAAGCCTTTTTCATAGAACAAAAAAACAAAACAACAACAAAACAAACAAAATGGCTACCCCAAGCACAACAACCAAGCCATGTTCTAAATTCCTTACTAGCGCAACATCCGGGTGACCCTGTAATACTTGCTGGACTTCCATCGAGTCAGATTTCCATAACCCCTCGAAAAGCATCTCACAATAGCAACCCCGGCCATGTTTACAATAATTGCGACGGTTGGGCAACTGCTTGCAATGGACAATTAGGCAACATTCTAAATCCAAATTTGAGGTGTCCGCCAGACTCTCCAACGACCTACAATTGTGAATCCACAAACACTTTAGAGATTCCAAGCGGTCCAAACCTTCCATGCTTCTTAGCTTTGGACATTTTCCTACTCGAAGCTCCCTTAGCTTCCTCGATTTCGATAGGTCTGGCATCCTTTTGATTGACCTACAATATGCGACCGCAAGGGATGAAAGGGATCCCAATTCTTCGAGGCCGCAAATCTCGACTAGTAGCTCACATTCGAACAGATCTACCTCTCACAAATATTGTGCATGGGTGCCAAGAACCACACCGCCGTCGATGTCCCAAGCTTAGCCTTTATAGACCTAGGCCTAGCCTCTTTGGACCCAAGCCAAGGTGTAGTGAAGTCGAGCAAGGGTACCAAGGCCTTAGGCCTGACCTTTTGTGGATTGGCTTTGAGAATGGCAAGTTGTGCATGGGTGTTGAGACCCCTTATAGAGGCATCAATGTCTTGAGCTCAATCTTAATGGAGCTAGGCCCAGTCTTTTTAGACCTAGGCTTGACCTGGATAAACCTCAATGGATCAGCCGTAGCCTTTAGACCTGGGTTGGTTACCAAGAGCTCAGGAATGAGCATTAGGGTTTTCATGGCTAATTTTAGAATTTCTTATTCAAGCGCCGATATCAAGTCATGTTTTAGATAATGAATTTTGATTTTTTAAAAAGGAAGTCAATTTCCAGAATTTGAATATATGTTTTTATTGACTAGAAAAATATTTTCCATTAACCTATTTTTTAAATGATCTAAATAATGAAAAATAAGAAAAATATTTTCTCGCAAAACACCTTTAATTTTGGACAAAAGTTCATCAAAGGTCCCATAATCTTTTTGATTTATAAACCGCATAATTATCTGTTCAAGTAAGCAGCAGAGCATTTAATGCTACTACCACTTAGACTTGCGCGCACAACTCTAATCTCTTTATTTCTCTGTAGAAGTATCATTTGTCAGTTTTTTAGGATATAAACCTCCATCGCCATCAGTACTAAAGTGGCTAGGAATATCAACTAGATGGAGATGAATAGGTGATTTAAAACAAACTTAACAAATAAATGTGTAATTAAAAGAGTCAAGTAGATGAAAGTGTGACTATGAGAAAAAAAACGTGTTGATATGACTAGAGTTTAGATAATATTAAGCAATGCAAAAACTACTATAAATTAATAAGTGAATATGAGCAAAAAGATAGAAGAATGTGCACACATAATGTATAGTGGTTTTGCTTAGAGTAAGCTTACGTCTACTCTTTCATGCTAACAACCTACTAATTAAATTTCACTAGTAAATTAAAGAAAAATTATAGTAATGAGTGTTGCATATTCACAACCCGAAGTTGGTACTGCTCATGCAAAAATTGATATGATTCACAATCTCGTACTAACAATTGTTGATACTCCTTAAATGATTACAATAGTAAGCTCTTTGAAGACAATAAAAGATTGTGAAGCTCTCTTGAACTTTGGAGTTGTAGTCTTCTTTTATACTTCTCGGTATCCAAAACTTCCCGTTGGTCAATCTACATGAGAATCAATTTTCAAACTTGGCCATTGGACAATTGATGAGAAGATTAGGGTAGCCTTTGAGATAGAACAATCAAAGATTCCATCAATTTGGTCACTCATACAAATTAAATCTTGATTTTCATAAGTGGAGTTATTCAACTAAGGAAATAATTTTGTCTCATGATGATTTCCAATTAGTTAAAATTCCTTGCATAATTATATATATTGCAAGAACAATCATAATAAAGAAAGTCCATCAATGTCTTCTAATAATGTAATTCATACCGGATCACAAAATATCAAGGGATAAAATAATGGTCTTGAAATTCGCAACAGGATTGTCATTGTAAGTAGAATAAGTGTTGTGTTGATATTTAGTCATTATATAACTATGGTTTTGATAATATCCACGCCGTTGCTTTGCTAATATCCAGCGTTTGCTTTGCTGATATTCAGATGCAATCCTTGATAATACCCATGTAATAGGTCAGTTGATAATCATTGAGCAGCCCTATTGACATTCAAATATAATCTTTGATAATATTTACCTAATGGGTTAGTCAATATTCACTAAGTAGCCTTGTTGATATTCGAGCAGTACATTTGTTGACATTCACGGAGTTTGTTGCTTCTTGGATATGATCATCCATTATTGTCAATGATAGTGACGTAGATATAAAAACTTGCAACTTCCAAAGTTAAGATAAACTTCTCATTTCTCTAGACTTGTTCATGTAGGACTTTTAGTCATAAAGAATCTTTGCAGCATGAGCATCACCTCAAACATAAACACTAGTATTTATAAAGATTACTATAAATTATTGATAGGTTTGTCAAATTCAAAATATATTAAGAAATTTTCTCAATCATTATGATGGGTTTTGACTTGACCAGCCCGAGGACATGAATCGGAAAGGAGGGTTGGTTGTTGCTCGATTGAATGTCTGCTGGTCCCGATTATGAAAAACATTTCCTGGACGCCCTAATTCTAAGCCACCGGGCCGACCGTGCATTTAATCTACCATTTATAAAGTGCACTTTCAGTTTCATATTCTATTAATTAATTTAAAATGTCAAAATTAGCGCCTAGAGCGACTTCGCCAGACACTTATTGTACTTGCGCTTCTGCGTTACATAACTAGACTTATTGTACTTGCGCTTTCCGATTCCAACTTCCCTCATGTTGATACCCATATCTTGGTGGTAACGAAGCAAAAGGATGTTTGCTAGGACTCGCTAAGCCCATACATGCCCATTTCGCACTTTCAAAAAGTTAGATTAAGAAGATTATGGTGTTACTCTCCAAAAAAATGTGGTGTGAAGTGTGATTTTGCCCCCATCTTGAATTTCCTAGATTCCTACCAAAAGAAATGACTGCTCGATATTTGGAAGAGTCACTAGGACTCGGATATTTCAAAACTTCTATTGACTAGATAACTTTAAAACAGCTCTCATCTTCTATTTGATCATCTTTCTCGACAGTATCAGAAAACTGTCATTGCAAAATAAAGGAATGATTACTAGTCGAGAAATGAACAAATGGTCAAGAAATTTGAGATGCGAAATCACCAATCCTGGGAGACTTAGACAGTCTCTTACGAACCCTATTTCTCTATTGTTTTTTCCTTCTTCTTTCTTGTTGATTGGATGCTTTCCTACTCGTGTGATGTTGAGGTTTTGGTAAAATATTGGCAGCTGTTTAGTGTGTGTGGGGTAGAAAGTAAAGAGGAAGAAGAGTGGGTGAAAAAGATGGCTTTGGTGGAAGATCAGTTTCACTTCGAAAGGTATTTACCACCTTAAGCATGATGCCGGCCATCCTAAACCTGCCTTTCACGATATTTAAATTATCATCATCGTTGTATCTCGATCGGGACGTGGGAGCCGACACGGATGGCTCCTCCAACACCTACACGCGGTAATATGGATTAAGAAAATCGAAAAGATGGAAGAGGAAAGCTCCCTCTCGTCAATGAAAGGTGCCTAATTGAGTTAAAGGGAACGAATACAAGCTGTTCTGCTCTCTATCCAAATCTTTTAGTTACGCAATTCTGCATACAATGGCTCAGATTTTAGTTGGTGCAATGCCCTCGAGGGTTCGTCCATCGCCTTTATGAGGCGATGTGTCATCACTCATTAAAGTTATCGTCGCTCTCTTTCGATTCAGTTTAGTTTCTTCTCGTGAGCAAGATGGGTCGATAAAACCTCTCGAGACACGCAAGTCACTTCGCATTTGCGCATCAAGCGAGGTCGAGAATCGCGTGGTTTTTGAGAAGTCGAACCCAGAATTTTGTCTGAGGGGCGATGCACAGCTCTCACCTTCACTCAACCTTCGCTCAACATGAAAAGAAACCTATCTGCCTCTTCACTCCACCCTTTACTTTCTGCAGGCCTATCTCTTTATCTTTCATTGTTTTCTAGGCTGAGTAACATCTTCACTTAACCTTGAAAGAGACTTCCTTCCTTTGATTTTCATGCTTTCTTGACTTCCAATTCAAACAAAAAGAAAACAATTCCGTCCCCACTTTCACACCCCTCCACAATATTCGCACCCTCCATCTCCTTCTTGGTTGGACTTGGGTCTTTCTTCCATGGCGATAAGAAACAGGAAGCTCTTCCCAGCTCTCTCCAATACCAATGAGACAATCAACTGTCCCGACTTCTGCGACCCGGCATGCCCCGACAACTGCCCCGACTTCTTCTTCTTCCCGCCGCCCCCGTCGTCGATGCCGCCTCCACCACAGCCTCTGCCAATCTCATCCTCCGATCATCCCAGCCAAGACAGCCGCATCCCTCCATCTTTGATCATCGTCGTTGCATTGCTCTCGGGGTTTTTCCTCCTCATCGGCCTCATCATAGCAAGGTCCAATTCCTGGTGGCCGTCCAGGAGAAATCCACCAACCCCTGCAGCCTCGGCGGATGGCGATGACGATGAAGATTTCCTCGACGAGAACCGCATCGACCACCCCATATGGTTCATCGCCACTGTGGGCCTGCAGCAGTCGATCATAAACTCGATAACGGTCTGCAAGTACAGGAAGGGCGAGGGGTTGATAGAAGGTAGTGATTGCTCTGTGTGCTTGAACGAGTTCCAAGAAGGCGAAACTTTAAGGCTGTTGCCCAAGTGCAGCCATGCTTTCCATACACACTGCATTGATACCTGGTTGAGGTCTCACACGAATTGTCCACTCTGCCGCGCCAGCATCATCTCCGCCACAGCAAATCTCAATCCCCCCGGACCAAATTTGGAGATGATGGGACTCAACGAAGACGCCCGGGTAGAGAATTCTACACAGGGTGTGGAGTTGGGGGGCAGCCACGACAGATACGGTGCTCCTGAAACCAGAGCAGCAACAGAGGATGAAGATGAAGTAGCAGCTGCTGATGGTCAAGTGATCTTGAAGGTCGACGCAGAAGTCAACAGAGACCCTGCTAGTGATCAAGCAGCAGCTGATTCCACCGATTCTCTAGGAACTCTGTCACCCTTGTTAGTCCTGAGGAAGTCTCGCAGCGAGAAAGATCAAACGGTTGGTCCGCAGGGGACGGTTGATGAATATCAGAAGGTGTTCGATGGAAGAATGAATGGTTCTTCAATTGAGCAGCTCCTGAGCAATCCAAGTTCGGCGACCATGACGAGATCGCATTCGTGCAGCGAAGGGTTCCTCCTATCAAGAGACAGTCGGAGCTGCTGTGATTCAGCTCAACCTTCCTAACACACTCGCAAGAAATTTTTCCGTTTCTGATCAAACGGGCATAAGATCAAGGTGTTTTCAAGTACGGATTTCTGCTCGGGAAGCAGGCCCAAATGGCTCGCGCAGCGGAAATCCGGAAACGGAGTTGCAAAATAGGAAAGCTGTCGACTGCAATGATCATAGAGTCATCTTGAAGGTAACATCAAGCGCACAATAAGTACGATCAAGTAGAACTTTGTTTCTCTCTTGATTCCTAGAGTACATGTAGCTTGTATCTCGTTCCATGTGTGAAAATTATCGAAGTGAATTCTTGACTAAAAACTCCTAATGGAAGTGATTAATGGCGATTCTGCGAAAGATCATCGCCATGTGAAACTGCTGGTTTTTTAGACGAAAGGGCCTTGAAGCCAAGAGTGGAACTTGTCCCGGGAGAATGAATTGTCCATAGAGTCGAGGGATGTGATTGTAAAAATTGCGCAGGAACTTGCGTTCTTCAATAAATCCCGATGTGTGTTTCATAGATTCTTACAGCGTCACTGGCTTAATAAAATAAAGCGAATCTATGCAATACTTTGTAGGATGTGCCAATTTGTGCCAATTTGTGCCAATTTGCCACCGTTGCTGGGCGTGAGCTCGCTGACTGGCAAGGCGAGCCCATCGGATCGCCTCAGCCCGGTGATGGGCCAGCCTAGCCGGTCGCCAGAGCCAAAGGAAGGAGGAGGGAGGAGGGAGGAGGGAGGAAGAGGGAGAAGGGAAAAAAAAAAAGACAAAAAATTTCAAAAAATAAAATATTATTAAAGAAAGGTCGTCGGCATTGGCTGGCTACCATTTTAGCATCGGCCGGCTAATTTTGGGTGGATGGACTAATCGAAAATAATTATAAAAGGTTTATGATTCAATTTGTCAAAAAAATAAGTTTAGGACTGAACTTGCATAATTATAATAGGTTTAGGACTTTTTTTATAATTTTCCCTCTACGTCATGAATTGCAATGACGAAATCATATACTTAATGTCGAGTAGTTTGGCTTAAGCCGAATATTTAGTAACATGTGTAAAGATCCTTAGGGTAGTGCCCATACGAAGTTGCTACACTCTAAGAAACACCAATGCTTTCTGGAAGTCTTCGTGTTATGTCCGACACTCCGACATGCTCTGACACGTTCTAACAAGCGGTCAATGAGTGTCGGAAAATCCAACACGTGGTCAACTCTTCCCGACATGCGAGTCCGAAATTCCGACACGTGATTCCAACACGTACAAGGTCAATTTTAAAAATTTTAAATATTTGAGGGGTCAACGTATAAATATATGAAAAATAATGAAAAAAACAAAAATAAAGGGGAAAGAAGAAAATTCTTACTCTCAAGTTTCTCAATTATAAGTTTTGACATTCTTGTGAGTAACGATGAAACGCCCCTCTTCTCGCTGGCATCGCTCAGCCGTTCTCGCAAACTTAAAGTTGTGATTTTTTTTTTTTTTTTTGCTTCTTTCCACCTCTCGTAGGCATCGCCTGTGAGTTATCTCTTTTGATCTACGTCATTAGCTTGTGAGTTATCTCTTACATTTTGCATGGCGAATTTAGTTATTTCCTTTTCTTTTGGTCGTACTTCGAGAGTTCTTGTCCTAGATTTTCATTTTTCTCGAACCTTGTTTTGCAAATGAGCTCCGAGCTAGTCTATATCATAAACTCCGAACTCTGTCTAGGACTATAAGAAATCTCACTAAATTTCGATAAGTGTAATAAAACATGACATGTTCCTTCAAATTTACTCTTTTGTGTTTGCAATTTTTGAATTTTTTATTCAATCTCTGTCAAATTAAAATAATGAATGATACTAACAAATGTTGAATTAATATTTTTAGTATAAATTAATCATATGCTCTTTTTGTTATTTATTTTTACATTTATATATAAAAATATATATTTAATATATAATGTGTCGGAACGTGTCGGAATTTTCTATTTTTTGAGAAATGATGTGTCGGCGTATCGTGTCGTGTCGCATATCCGTGTCAGTGCTACATAGGCTACACTAAGAATTTTCCTATGTCACGAATTGTGACGATGTAATTGTAGATGTGCGGGAGAACTGAGCAGTATGGTTTGAACTGGATATTTAGTAGTGTACGTGCGTGCGTGTGTGAATCCTTATGGTATAGCCCAAACGAAGTAGCTGGTTGCCTCTCCCCACCTTTTATCACAGTAATAAACAAAAGTCAAGGCATCAATCATTGTGAATTTCTTTATATTAGACGCATGTTAGTCCACGCACGCGAAGAAGAAGAACATCATCTATTAATTAAGAAGGCAATTAATGATGTGCTCAATGTCCACTATTAATGAGCACGTTGTTGCTATGATGATTTCTGAACTTGGTTCTATATGACTGAAATTTCTTTGTTTTAAAAAAAGTAGGAAAAAAGAAACATATATAAGGTCATCTTAGTATCAAATTTACTAGTATCAGTGTCATCTTATATATAAATTGAAAAAAAATAAGAAATGCCAAGTGGACACATAGGTTACCTGGTCCAATTTATAAGGTAGAACCAGGAACATACTTGGCCCCACCCAATTCTCGGATAATTGAATTGACAACTAAACCGACGGATTTTGATAAGTTAGTTTTTTTTTTTTTTTTGTCGGTCATACGCTAATCCTACTATAATACTCACTCTCTCAGACTTTTGCCTTGCCTCCTTGCAGGGCGTGGGAGTCGAAACCCACTCCTGAAATGAAATCGTCCCCACCCCAATCCCCCCGAAAATGTGGGGATTTGAATCCCCAACCCCCCTTCCAAGATGGATTTTGATAAGTTAGTTCAATAGATTGTTCTCAGTTCAACCTTGCAATGTGGATTTAATACTCCCCCTCACACGTAAGTCGACCCGTACATGTCCCGTGTGGGTCAGGGTCCCGGTGGACCGTTGCCCATGCCTAGCCCATGCCTAGCCCACCCCTAAGTGGCCACGCAACGTGTGCTGAGAAGATGGGCAAAGGGGGATGGAGTACCAATTTCGATGAAATTAGGGTACTGGCCCAGGTCATTTTGGGCCCACTAATCTATCTTTTCGAAGACTTTCGGCTCTCCTCTATTGTTTCTAGCTCAAGACCGGCGTGTTTCCAATTTTAATTTCCATATATAGGTTGTATTGAGTTTTCAATAACAAGCATGGATATAATATCTATAAGCAACTAAATAAATACGTATCTTTTGCATGTACAAATAATAGTAAAATAGGTACATCCGGCGAGGCGGATTGGCAGGGAGGGGCAAAATCTATTATGGTCCTGCCAATTCTACTGCTTTTGGCCCACTCCCCATTCCGGGTTCGGCACCGCGGAGTGGCGAAGCGCCGTGTCCCATACCCAAGCTATATAAAGATGGACATAAAGGGCTATATGGTCCTCCGATCTGGATTTTGGAGGTATTAAAGCTAAGCATTTCCAATCAAGTGGACCACCAATGTCACGTTCTTTTTGCTGCGCAAACTCCTACTGCATTATATCGTAGTTATAAGTTAGGCGCTCGGTGAACAACACATTTGCAAATCGCATTGCATTTGTCCCAAACAATCTTACTTGGAATTTGTTGGACTTGGTTAACATTTGTCAGGCGCCTATAAGGGGTCAACCCGATCCGACTCGATGAAACACATAGCTTATCGAGCAAGATGATTTTTATATGATTTTGAGTCTGGATTAGTGATGGACTTTAAGGAGATACAAAGCTCTATCTCATCTCGATTTGCTTCCTAACATCCTCGACAATCTTATCTTTGACTTGATATCTTAGTTGTTAAGAATGCCATGGGGGATAAATATTTGTATCGAGATTGTGCACGAGTGAGCGCCTGAGAAGAAGCCATTCTAGAGCGTCATTTTAACCATTTTTATGCAAAAACATGATATCTTAGGTTGTGATATGTGGGTGTAGTTCCTTTCCATGATTATATTCCGACCATGGGTTCGAAACAATGTAAAAGGGGATTGTCAATTAACCGTGTTCGTGAACCCGTGAGTTTTAAATTAGATCAACTTATGAAAGTTGTTCCAGGTTGAGGTAGAGACACGATGAACTCATAATTACTCATGAATGTGAACGTTATATTTGCACTTCCATAAAATAACTATGTCATGTACAAATTGTTATACCCCAGTAAAATCCACAAATTCTTCTCTTTTTTTCTTTTAATTTCTATGTAATTCCAAGTTTGAAAAAGCTGAGATATCTATGAAGCAGTGTGTCCAAACCAATAATCATTTCCCTAGTATCTATTCCTGATGTCGTTGTAGTGACACAGAAATAGCTTGAGCAACATCACGTGATGATTACAATCAAATATAAATAAATGACCAAAAAGAAACCAACCGAACACTTTTGTTTTCCTTCAATTAACATCTAATGCAAAAAAAAAAAACAAATTTATTTTAGGTCCCCAACTCGAAATAAATCCTATTGGCTGAGCAATGTTCCAATCAAGAAAGTTGAAAAGGCCTTTTATGCACGCCAAAGCGTTTTTTTCTTTGTTTGTATTAAGGTGGCAGCAAACGGTTGCACTCCAGAAAGGGGAAAAAGCAGAAAGGCTTTTAGGTTTTTGCCTTTTCCTGAAAAGCGGCCACCATGCGGTAAAGGATAAAAGAGCTTTTCCGAGAGTCATCTCAGTAAGGTTTCTCGTATCCAGGAAGATGAAAAGGAGAGTGAAAAGGCCATCCCGCTTAATATATATGAATATCTGATGTAAACGACAACTCTCTGGACCACCATGGGTAGCAGGTTCGATGACTTTTCTTTCTGGAATCATCTTATTCGCTTTCTATGAAAGGAAATTGAAAGAGCGATCCCGCTCAATATATTAATGTTACTGATTAAACAAAAATAGATGCGCTCTTCTTCTTCTTTTTTCTCATGTGGAACTTGTGGATTTGATTTCATGATTAAAATATACTTCTGAGTACATTAGTGCGTTCTTCTGTGAAGCATTACTGTTGAGAACTGTATGTAAGTTGGGTTAAAAAAATCTCACATCAGAACATTGGTGTAGTGTGGGTTAGTTAACATATTCTAATCGGCCTATAACTCATCAGCATAAGTTTTTAGGTAAAAGCAGGTTCAATCGGATATAATGAATAACTTAGTCTTGGGATCCCTTGGTCAAAATATATTGCTCGACAGAGTTTTTGGACAGTTTTCATAATTCACTCACATGTGAGGAGGAGATTATTAAGATGCACGTATGAGGTGTACTAGAAAAAATCCCACATTCGGAGAATTTGTGTGGTGTGGAGCAACTAATTTATCTTAGTTGACTCATTAATCTTAGCCTTAATCTTTTAAATGAATGTGAGTTCAACTAGATATGTTAATGAACTTGGACTCGAACTCCCTCTTAACGATTTCCCCAAGTAATTGTATAGGAATATATAATGTTTGGTGAATATATTGTGAAAGAAAGAAAAGTCTTTCATTAGCAAATTTGTGTTATTTGGAACAATTAATATATCTTAGTTGGCTAAACTCATTGGCTTAAACTTTTCAACTAAGGTTTGTCTAATATGATATGTTGACGGACTCAAATTGAGGTCTCTCCCCAAGCGAATGTATTAGGTTTTTGTTGCGTGTTCCTAACAAGTATATCGTAAATCTAGTTTTTGCATTGAAATTGTTTGCACCTTTGTAAAAAACAACTCAAGATGAAGATTTTGTATTCGAGAAAGAAAATATCTTAAAGGGAAGTAACCATGGAGAAAATAGTAATGACCATTCTAGGAAATTGAGATTTTGTTAGACCAAAAAAGTTTTAGGCCAATATGTTCAAATGATGTCGTAATGATTTTTTAAGGTATTAACCCATGAACAAATGACATGTATCTACAATGTTAGATGGCACTTATTATGACGAATTGTGAAATTGGACAGAATGCTAAATTTGAGCCAATGATATCACTTTGGGGAGTTTCACAGCATGAATTTTTTTTTTTTTTGGGTACATGTGTCTAAGTGTAAAATTCCCATATCGTTTTCTTTGAATGCCAGCCACAACAATTTAGGATTTTTTACGGCATTAATCGGCCTTATTTCTTACAACTCTTGAATTTGAAATTCAACAATCAAATGACTAATCCTTGATGTTTCTAGTTGTCATTACCTGTCAATGCATGTTTCAAATTCAATTGGCAATGGCCAACTGTCAATACCTACTCAAAGCGTCTGTTCGCTACATATGACACCGAGATTTTTTGAACATATCTTCTCATTCCATTCTTATTCATTACTTTTCGGGAAGTTTGAGAGGAGTTGGATGTATCCTTAAGGCGAATAGATGGTTCAAGTCCAAGTCAAGGTGATGATTCAGGTCCAAGATCTGAATACCTCGATGTCAAGGCGATGGTATTAGGTCTAAAGCTCTCTTGATCATATAATGCTTTGATTTTTGTCAAAAAGATATGGAATTTTTCATGTTTCTCTGTGGTACGTACCTTTCCTTTTTTTTCGGTCAATGAGTACCTTAGACAACATAATTGAGACCATAATTGAGACAACTAATAATGTGGTACGTCCTTCAGAAAAAAAGGACCATAATTTCACATATACTTTCAACTGATAACAAGAGTTTCAACCCCGCTCATGTTGTTCGAAACGAGCTATACTTCGTTTATTTATATGTTTTATGTAAGTGGCCCCTCTAATTAATTATCTATAGTATATAAGAATGAATCCCAGCTAACATAATTGAGACCATAGTTCCACAGAACATCCTAAAATAAAATGAAAAATATGAGAGAGAGAGAGAGAGAGAGAGAGAGAGAGAGAGAGAGAGAGAGAGGTAATTACAGAACGTTTGAATATATTAAAAGGTGGAATTAAGCAAGATAAAAGAAGGCAAAAGGAAAAGAAAAGAAAAAGGCGCTTGTGAACCACAGTTACAGAAGAGGAGGGGGGGTTGGTTAATTAGGGTTCCAAATCAAGTTTAGGTGAAAGCGCCAGCTCCTTCCTCGATTCTACGTAGCAATTCATGGACAGCGGCCGCGATTTCATCCACCGTGTTCAAGTGGCATCCTTCCTCCACCTGTCTCATTTTACCATGATATAGAAAAAAAGGAAACACGTTAGCTGATTGGAAATAAATAAATTAATTAAATTCCATCCTTATAAGGGAAAGAAAGAAAAGATCAGAAGAAGAGCACAAGAAGAAATTTTCAACTAGGAAATTATGCATGTACATTCTTGGTGGACCTAACCAATTGGCTCGTTATACAATTAAAACACATGAATCTACGACTGCACTCAAAGCAACGACAAGGTGCGATTGACAGTTGACATTTTTAATTTTACTTTAAAGATCGAAAAGTGATTTTTATTATATTTAACGGTAAGTATATCTTAGAGTCTACTAAAGAACACTGAGATTAATATAAAAAGTTGTTTTGAAGACTTTCATTTTGTCCAAGTATAATAACAGTACATTCACTTCCCGGTGCTTAGATTATTGCTTAGAGGACTTTAAGCCCAACCCGAACGGTCCCTCATATTCGAGCCAAAAAATTAATCATGCTGCAGTAGAAAACCAGCAGGAAAAGAACAAGAGAGAGTAACAGAGAACACGTGAAATTTTATATTTTCCTATGAATCTCAACTTATCTCGCAGTGCACCACAAAATCTGTATTGTCATTCATATTACGATATCCAACCCTAGACTACATGCATATGAGACGCGTTATGATCGCGTACCAAAGTGACGTGAAATTACACTTTACGCTCCTAAATACGAGTAAATTCAATTTGCGACGATATCATCGGACCAAAACGTCTCGGAATATATCATGATTATAGCCGAGACAGAGAGCATATTGCATGAGCAGTAAACGACATGCCTACCTACTAATCAACACGTGGGCGTATCATTTCATGGCAAAGGAAACGGAGTAAAAACAAGCGAGAAAGACAAGTGGGTGTATGGTGACGAAACGTGAGAAAGTACTATACCTTGACGCTGACCGAGTAGAGGACCAAGTCCTCGACGGTGGTTATGTTGAGGTGGAGCACGGTGAGCCGGAGGCCCTGCAGCCCGGCCAACAGCTGGAGCAGCTGCCTCGGCCTCTTCTTGGAGAGGATCTTCATGTTGGCATGGCTCTCCACCATTGTCACCTCGATGTCCGCCACCGCCCACTGGGGGTGGGGGCCGCCGCTGCGGTCCTCCAGAGCCATGGCCGGCTCAGTCGGCAGCCCGCCACATGGAGCCGAGGCCGGCCGAGTCGAGTACTGCGGGAAGCTGAAGAACTCGGCAAAAGGCGAGGCAACGTCATTGTTGCTGTTGTCATTGTTGTTGGCGGCGGCGGCGGCAGCGAGGTCTTGCAGTGGTTTGGGTTTCGACTTGTGGGTCTGCATGGACTGAAGGAGCTGCTCTAGCTCCTTCACGAAATTGATGGCCCCTCCTATGATCGACGCTTGATCACCCTGAGAAAATAAAAATAACAAGACACATAGATGAGGATGTCGAGTTATATACTAATATATATTCAGAATGCATGTAGATTTGTGAATTCTGGAGCTCGGATATTGAGGGAATTCGTCCCCGGATCTCAAAACGAACGAATGAATAAAAAAACAAACGAGGCGCAGTCGTTGCAGATTTCGAAATCGGATGCGGAATTAGCGAATTTCGCAAGCCATTTTTCAAGAAAAGGGGAAATGGGGGAACGCCGAAAACACCGAGGCAATCGCGAAAAAGGCGGTCACGAGAAAGGAGGGGGGAAAAGGTTGGATAGCGGGCGGCGTTCAAGATGATTTGACCTCACCCTGTCGGAAAAGGTTGTCGTCGTCAACTACGTTAAAAGAAAAAGTAAAAAAGAAGAAGGAGAAATGGGAGATCTTGACTCGGTCCGACGTCTTTGTTTATCGAAGGAGAAAAGAGGAGAGGCGAGCGTTAGCTATGGACTGACCCGCTGGCTGTACGAAGGGGGCATGAGGGAGCGGAGGGCGGCGAGGTACTCGTTCATCTGCTTGCGGCGGTTGCGCTCCACCGCAATGTGGGTCATCCTCTGGTTCTCTATCTCCTCCTTGTTCTTGCTGCTCCTGCTCCTCCTCCTCTTCCTCCTCCCGCCGCCGCCTCCTCCCCCTCCGCCGGCCCCCGCCGCAGACGGGGACGGCTGGCCGCAGCCGGCCTCGGCGGCGGCGGCGGCGGCGGTGGCGCAAGTGGTCTCCGGCGACGAGGAGCTGGGGTCCAGGGCCGGCCACTGGCCGCTGCCGATGCTGACGCCGTGCATGGCCGAGGTGTTGGCCGAGGAAGAGGAGTAGTAGTCCCAGCAGCATGCGTTGTTGGCGGCGGGGTCGTCGTTGAAAGCGTCCAAGAAGGTCTTCTCGTCGGCCAATTCCGGGAGCCCGCCGGCCAGGGCGTAGTACTGATCCCGACTGTAGCCAAAAGGGTCTTGCGGGTACACCACTGCTTCGAGCGCCATTTTCTCTCTTTTTCTATGAACTACTCTCTCTCTCTCTCTCTCTCTCTCTCTCTCTTCTTGCAGAGCGAACAGAGGAGAGAGAGGGGGGGGGGTGGTTTTGGAGAAGAAGGAGAAGAAGCCAAGGCGCAAGGTTGCTCTGAAAGAACAAACAAAGACGCCTTTTTTTCGGTGGTGAGGTTCGAGATGGAGGACAAGGCAGTGCGCGGAGGGGGGGGTTTTAAATTGGGGTTCATCAAAGGGTGGGGAAGGGGAAAGGAGGAGAGGAGGGGGAGTGGAGACTGCTACAGGATGTTGCACGTGAGATTGGAAGAGTGGAGAGACCGGTCATTGCCCACTTCCTCCCCTTACAGAGAGATAAGAGAGATTCTCTTATGCATCAGCATCTTGGTAAATAATTTACAAGTTCCTCTAAACTAGTTGTTTAGACAAATAATTTTTTCCCAAGTGCTTAGGTATCTTTTATGTATAACCCCACTTCTTATCTCTCTCGTTTCACATGCGAAACACTTGGAATGAACATAAACAAAAAGATTGAAGCATATAGGAACATAAAAAAATAACCGGGTGTGACCTAAACCGGATGACTGATATATGCTACGGTTCGAACTCGTGACCTTTATTTCGTTGTTATGTTAGCTAGACAACTCATTTTTCCTTAATACTCAGCTCTTCGTAGGTAATTTGGACCTTACACCTGAATATATGTGCAGGGAGGTGGGATGCTCTCGCATTAGCAAGAAAAGCCACAAATAGGATAAACGAAAAGCAACTAGGGTGAAATTACGCAATAATGGCTAGATTGAAGTGTCGATTTGTTTGAATACTAGATCAAAATTAAACGTTTTCCTCTAAAAGCTTAACTTACCGAGAAACAGGCAAAAAAGAAAAGAAAAGAGAAACAGGCAAACGCAGCATATGCACGTGTATAACCAAGGTGGAAGTGAATACCTATACGGATGTCCGATTAGTTTCTCCTACTCGGACAGGAGCCACGTATGGATGGAACAATTAACAAAGAGCGAGGGACCAAGAACAGCCTCGAAATCGATTGGGGCCCAAGACGTTTGGTTGCTTAGGACCCTACTCCTCTACCAATGTTTGGTTGCGTAGAGATCGAATGCATATCCCGCAACTTGAGCAGACCCCCATAATTTAATCGATTCTTTAACTCGCTCGATCGTGCAATTAGTGACAAATCATGTCCACCCGCAAGTCATCTCCGACTATTTTTGTTTTCTTTGTAGAAAAAATCTAGTAGTTGGCACCGCAAAATGGAAGTGAAGTTCAATAGAACCAACAAATAATAAATAATAAATAAATAAAAACCAACATAAAGCCAGCTCAAGACGAAGTCAAAGGCCATTTGAAGCCAGCCGAAAAGCATCGAAACGTAGCCTCTAATTTGTGCATCGCGTACTCAAGAGCTGGATCTGCGCTTTCTTTCGCTCATTTCGACTCGAGCCGACCTCCTCTCATGGCTATGCCGGATCTAAGTTGAGTCGGACCGACCGAACGTCGTCGTTTCCTCTCTCGGATTCAAGGCCAATCATGGTCATTAAAGACCGGAGGGCAACAATGATGGGGAGGGAAGACCGAGCTGCGGGAAGAGAACGAAACTTCGTGGCCCGGACAGAAGAGGAGGAGGAATAAACTAAATTTCTTCATCCATATCGGAAATGGAGAGAGGTTCGCCTAACCCTTGCCGGATGCGACATGCGGTTTCATTTGGTAATAATGCGGTCGGACACTTGGACGTGGAAAAGAGAGAGATGACGAAAAGCTGATGATGCCCCCGCCCCCAGAGATTCTGTCTACGATATCTATAATAATAATAATAAGAATAATCGAGAGAGAGAGAGACAGACAGACAGAGAGACAGAGAGAGAGACAGAGAGGGAAATTATAAAAATTGGAAAAAAATTTCGAAGAAATCAACGAAGAAATGAACGCAAAAAAAGGAACAGAACAGAGACTTACTTCAGTTCAGACGTCGGACATGCACAGAGGAATCCATGTGACCACACAAACCGCCACTCTGTAATCATCTCCGATGTAAACTTCCCCTCTTCCCAAGACTTTTCACTATTTTCGTTTTTCACCCAATTTTTTTTTTTTTTAAAAACGACTTCTCTCCTCTTCTCGAATTTCGATCTTTCACCCTATTTCATTCATGCCCATTTCAATATTCTGAGGCCCCTCACGGCATGATATTCGTACACCTCCCCCCGCTTAAAATAGGAAGACATTCTTTCTAGGGTTTCTTGCCGTGCCCCTTCGTTTCTCGGGCTCTACCTTGGAGGGAATATTACACCGCGAATTTACGATTCACGGCAGGGTATTATAATAATGATAAGCTTTGATGTTGTGTCATTCCGGCCGTAGCGGGGCTTCCCATGTTGCGATTCTTTTTGGGCGCGTTTATTATACTATGTAACTGCGGTTAAAGAAGTGGGCAGAAATTCGAAGACCCAACTGGCATTCCATCAGTCGCATCGCCCCCGGGAAATCATTAGATTATGCGATTTGATGGCCGATTAAGTCTTCAAGGGGAAGATACCACCCCCCCCCCCCACTTGCCCCCCTAGCTTCATTTGTTTATACTTGTTCGATCGAGTTAGCTTGCTCCGTGGGGTTTTTGTTTGAATTATGTGTACATAACTCGGATTAGAGTATGGTCAACGTCCACCAAACCATAGGCAAATTTTATTTATATTCACTGGCTTTAGCCGTAGTCACTGTAGGTAGTATCGCGTTACGATAGCACATCCTCTGGTTTGGCACTTCCTCTCCGGAGCTTATTATCGCGTGGCATTTGATAGTATGTTCTGTCTTTTTTATAATCGATTGTACGTTACTAAAGTATGATCATCAGAAATGTTCCTTTCCTACTGTCCAATTGCCTCAGTTTGGAAGTGCTAGTTGATGTGACGCAAAAAGCAATTATCGGCTCGATCATTTCCCTATCAAGTCGCTAATAATTCACTTGTGAATTGACGTACACCAGTGCCGACGTAATCAATTGTCGCTAGTATTTTTGTTTTTATTATATTATTTGGTCTGATTGTAATTTGAGTAGTCGGGTGCTCGCTTCTCCATTTAGTATTAGTTCAGGCAGAATTTCTAGTGCTTTAAGTTCTTCCTCACACTCGATTGGTTTTTTTGGTTCTCTGAAAAAGCATGACATGAAGTTCACATAATAATCACCGGTAGATGCGTGTCCATAAGGGTATATTGTCACATGACAAGATCGGATTCCCACATGCACATCACCTATTCAATGATGATAGTGTAGATTTTCTTTCATATGCTAACGCGTGTCCTGATAAAACTACTTGTTCAAAAACTTCACTGCCCAACATGTATTATACAAAAAATAGCATGCTTTATTAGAAATGCTTCCATTTCAAATTAACGATAACACAAAAAAATAGCATGAGAAAGACAAAATATCGAAAACCATAAAATTTACATAATCCTTAATAAGTACACTGAAGTTACTCTTTAACATAATTTATTGGATTTCATCATTCTATTAGTTTGAGGTGTGATATAATTAACTTGGATGACAACGTATGTTAAGACATGAAATATAAATGTTATAGTTCTCTAATGATTAGAAGTTTGGAATAACTCCATGTACAAGTCTTCCCTGGGACATTTGTTCACAAAGTTCTCAACCTAATACGTTTTTACCAATTCAATTATAAACTTTTTAATTATATCAATTGAATTATAAACATTTTCATATTTTGCCAATTCAGTTCATTTGGCCAATTGATCTGAGCAAGGGCCCTTGCTTGTGGTTGGCGAGAATTGCCACCTAGAGTTGTAAAAAAAAATTAAAAAAATTAAAAAATTTAAAAAAATTAAAAAAATTAAAAAAAAAATTATTAAAATTGTCTACATTAGTGCTAGTCATGCTCCATAGAATAGTTGGCGTTCAAGTCTATTATTTCCAGCTAAAATTAACTAGATTGACTCAATTGGCAAAATATGAAAAGATTTAGAACTCAATTGACATAATTAAAATGTTTAAAATTAAATTGGTAAAAGTACAATAGTTTAAGATTTTTTGGACAATTTTCCCTCTCTTTCATTAATGTTGTTAGAAATATTTTTAGGAGATTCTCCATATCATTCTTGATTCTCTATATCTCTGAGAACTATGCATATCTTTAATGGATTCTAATTGATTGTAATTAGAAATGTAATAAATTGTTACCTTTCTTTTTTGTCGTTGGTAAATATATTGTTACCTTAGTAATCTTGTGAAAGCTGTAAATGCCTTATGTACTCTTCATTGTGGAAAACACATAAATTATATAGTTCTCTTCCATATATTTCTATATGATGTAATCACAGCAATAAATGTTTAGTATACCTTTTGGGAGAATGACGGGCCACGTTTCAAGCATTCAGATATGCGTCAGGTGTGGATACAAATTGGAATACAACATCAAATGTTTGGAGAGAAACTGAGTCAAATTTTGGTATATTTCGTTGGCGCATAAATGACTTCACCGTTTTTGAGACGAATCAGTTCAAAGGCTATATATGTATAATATATATCTCATTCTGAAGGCATTGCAGTTTTGTTGTGCAATCTAACGAGGGATATAAGAAGTCTCATGGATATAAGGGCCACTTCCTTTCGCCCTTTCAATTTTCTGGGCATCTTGATCCTGATGACATGCTGACAACTCGCTTTATGCATGGTTGAGACGGCTCAAGACTTCCGCAATCTCGTACTATCCGACCTGTGTATGGGGCTAGCTAGTCGATGCACTTTGCTCCTTAATGAATGATGTCGAATACACTTTCTGTTTAAGGAAATGATCTCTTAAGACTGTAAATGAGTTCTTGAACCAGCGGATTATATCTAAGTGGGAGTATTGCATAGCATGGCTTCCGGAATGAATTTTGCAAACTAGTTTTTCCTTTTAGTCGCTAACATTTTCATTTCAATTTGCGTCATTGGCCATTTGGAATTTGGACTGTTAGAGATATATCAAGAGAGATACTAGTAGGAATATGCAGAATAGAGAATTGTGTAATTTCTATTTTATGTATTCCATAATGAACAGTGCATGACTAGATAAGGTAGCAAGATATTGAAATATTGATTATTAATAATCAAGGATGTGCACAATCAAAGTATATATGTGTATGAGAGCTCGTGCATGTACAATCTTGAGAGATATGGAGAATCTCCTAAATGTTTCTAACATCCTCTTATTAGACTTATTAAAATAGGTCATATACCCATTTTTTAACCCATAAATAATGGGCAAGCTATTATATGAGTTAGATATATCTAATAAATGGGTTTAGAATGATAAAACCTAACATAATATGGGTCATAAATAAGTTTACAACTTACTTAAACCTAACTCACCTCTATGGCTCATCTCTTAATTTTCTCTCGTGCTCGCTCACTCCCCACTCTTTTCTCAGTTTGCATATGAGTTTTCCTAAATTTGGCTAAATATGAAAGTACTTTACTGATATGGGTCGAGTTGAGTATAAATCATTAGATTTGCATTACATAGAAATGAGTTTATTTGGGTCAACCCATTTTCGACTTGATCCGACCTACCGGGTTGATAAGGGGAAAAGTATCAAAAAAGTCATAAACCTATTGCATTGGTATCGATTTAGTCATAAGCTTTTCAATTGAACCAATTTAGTCAATCCGGCGAATTTTTGTCAGCCAGCATGTCAGCCAGTGACTAGACATTGACATGGTAGTTTTTTTTGTTTTTTTTCAAATTTTCTTTTAATTTTTTTCTTTTCTTTTTTCCTTTTCTTTTCTCTCCCTTCTTCCTCCTTCAATTGTCCCACGTTAGTGCCGATCGGCCAAAATTGGCTAGATGGACTGAATTAGTATCAATGTAAAAAGATTTACAACTGGATTAGTTTAACTGAAAAGTTTATAATTGAATTGGTACCAATGCAATATATTTAAGACTTTTTCGTACTTTTCCTACTTGACAGGTCTTCCCTCTAGGTAGAAAAAGCCAATTGGAATGCAAATGTTTAGAATAATTAAACTGCGGACACTTTTTTGCTTTGTACGTTTAGCCCATGCGGACACTAATCTCCCAACCCCTTTTCTCGTCAACATGATTACTTAGACGAACGAAATCCAGAACCAGTCACTTTTATAGATACACACCAAAGACTTTTAAATCCGCGGCTTAAAGATAAGCAGGATATCTAATCAAACTTGTCGTGTTGCTATCCAGGCAAACTACGAAGGAAGCCCGCGGCGTATGAATGAGATCTGAACTGAATTAATTAAGCCCCGTTTGTTCACCAACGTGGGAACACCAGCTAGTGCCCTAATCTCTCTCGCGCGTCCCCGCCCTCGTTCGTCTCATGTGGAATCCAGTTTGCACCTAAAGAGGGTCCATGCTCGACCCAACTCATCGACCCAGAAAAGGCCAAAACCAGGTCCATGATTAAGATATTAGTTAATGAAGGCTAAATCAAGATCAATCGGACTCTCTTTCTTCATAAGCATGTGCATGCTTAGAGCGCAAAGTACGGTACCAGAAAACCCTAACACCTACCCACTCATGGTGGCCCCCAAGAGCAGGTTGGTCCGTAAATTAATGGCAAATTGGAAGGGGTTGAGATTAGGAACTCCAAAGCCTAGACCATCCGAATATAATCACAGGTTCTTGGATTAGGGGTTGTTCATTGTGTGCTAAAACGCGGTATTTTGAAACTTTTTAAAGTACGCGAATAATTATATCACGGGGCGATCTCGCTTTCTCAACCTTATTTTAGGATAAAAAGCGGAACATCGTGCTCAAGTGGAAAGCCTATTGTGAAAAAGGAAAGTTGTGATGAGTTGAACTCAGGATGAGGAATAGGAACGAGCTTAAGTACCATTTGAGATGGCACAAGCATGGTGGAGCTCGACCAGAAAGTACGTCTGAAATGAGAAGAATGAATCCATGAGAGAGCTCGAACTTACTAGTAATCCTTGAAGCCTTAAGTGAGGATCAATAACATTTATTAACACCAAACCTTGGGTTTGTTCCCTTTTAGCTTAATTTATGGTTGAATGTCTGCCTGAAATAAAGAAAAGGAAACGCAGGATTTTGTTGACCTCGTTCAGGAAAAGAGGGATTGTTGGACCTCTAGTTCTGGGGGAGCCATCCTCTTGTGAAGTCCTTTTGTATTTTACTTGCAGTTGAGATTCGCTGGTCGGTTCCCAATTCCAATGGGGTCACTGTTCAATTTTGGCACAATCTTTCCAGTCGGCCCCTTCGACTAATTCGAGAGTTCGGGCACATTTTAAAGTTAAAAAGAGTTCACCTTCCCTGCATGGAAAGTCTTGATCGTCCTGATGGAGGGGTCCAATTGAGTCGTGCCGATGACAGTGCGGACATAAAGCATGCTGAATTGGAAAATTATTGATTCCCTAAAGTGAGGCTTGTCTTATTCCCGGGCGTAAATTTGGTTAAGGGAAGGACTTTAGGATTTGGAGCGATTTTAGGTTATGGAAAGGACTACCCATCTAGATGTTCGACGTGAAAGACGATCTGAACTCTGTTGTTGCGCTGGATGTGATCTATACGCGACCACACGCTAAGGGAATTATCATGGTCAAAGGATTATTGAATATGTATAATGGACACGATCTTGGAGAAATTTTTAGATGCTCTCAGAGCATAAAATAATTGCATCCAATGAAATTCGCCTCAATTATTGCGGACTCCCGTGTTTCCGTCCGAAACGGTAACGAGAGGACCAGGACACGGTACACCATCACAAGCACCTCTATATCCTCTTGATGCGGCATGCGAGACAAACATACCATGCGCTGATCATCGAACCCCTCATGCATCCGCTAAAAGTTTAGGCTCTCGAGACAAGGTGATCTCGGGAAAAAGCCATTGTACTGCTGCACAAACAGTCTCGAATCGTGACAGGTCATTGTCCTGCGTAAACAGTCTCGAACGTAAGGTGGAAAGGGCAGGACCAGTGACGCTATTAGGGTTTTCTGTTAAGAGCCCCTCGGAAGTAGATGGACTTTTAATGGGATGAAAGCGGTAAAGCTAAACCTCGACAAGACCGGTCTCTTCTGCGGCCCCATATCTGCGTAGGGTTGAGGGATACCTCCGAGTCTTCACGTAACAAGCGAGGCCATACAGCGTACTAAAAGCTGAAGTTCCTTTGCTTATGCGTGAGAGAGAGAGAGAAAGAGAGAGAGAGAGAGAGAGAGAGAGAGCAATGGTACTTACTAACAGAGAAACGATGACGTGGGACTCTGTCTCTGAGAACTTGCGAAGAAGAATGAACGAAGCATGCACGGCGATTCTTCGAAACGGCTTTCCTTGTCTAAGGGAGAAAAGTGAATTAGCAGCTTCCACGCCATGGAAAGGTGTTTCGTCTTTGGATGCAAGGAGGGTCCGTGTGGTGAATCTGGTGATCTCACCGGGGGAGGTGAGTCATTTACTTGAGGTAAATAGATCGAAAGTCTATATTTTTAGTACTTCTTTTTTATTTTCTAAAAGGAAATTCAGATTCTCTGTATGATAAAGTGTAGTTCTTAGCCATAACTTCTCTATCCTGTGGTATAAGCACATTCATCGAGAGTAAATTTCTGTTCGTACAAATTATTTGTTCATAGTATATCTTTTTTTTTTTTTGGTAATAATTAAAATACTGAAGAACAGTTGATAATAAGCTTTAAAAAAAAAAAAGATGTTGGCCGAGCAACGGCATGGCCGCTACCCTCCAACGTCAATGGCTCCCACGGGGACCCTCGCTCGAGCAATGTCCACAATCACTGAACCTCGCCCACCCATAGGAGAGGGCAGCGCAACCTCTCCAGTTGCAGACAAGGTCACAGTCGAACCTTATCATAAACCAACCGAGCCATGTGATCCTTATTTATCGCTTGTCGTCTGCTTTTTAGGTTTTTAATATTCAATTTTAAACCATCTCTTCTTTCTGATTTTTTTAAAAAAGAATTTTTAAAATTTATTTATCTTGTTTTTAGCTCTTTTTTTAATTTATTAATTACCCATTATCCAGTTAAGTTGATTAATTTGTGTTTCTATTACTCTCCTGAAAAGGAGATATTACTAGACACTAGACACAATATATTCTACCATGAATGAGTGTTTTTACCGCAAATGAAATATTTTACCACAAATTAGAATAGTTTTGTAGATATGTTTACGAGGTATGAGTGGCTTTTACTAAAAATAATGGGCAACTTGATCAGCAAGTTAAAAAATGAACGGTCCAAATTGACTGTAACATTTTTAACGGCGAGGAATGTAACCTTTTGATCAGGTTGCTTAACCATAGAAGCCCCCATAAAAGAAATCCCACCACCTTTTTTCAATGTTCATCGTCCTTTTTAAATTGCGCCTCATATAGTGCATTCCCGACTCATCCTAACTTAGAACATACAATCAATATCACATGCAATAAATACAGTGAAACCAATTTTACAGTCCAAGAATATAGTGTGAGCGCCGTTAATTTTGTGCTTAAGGAGAGTGTATTATCTAGAGCTCTCCACATTTTCTGCAATTTTATTGGAAAACGTATCAAAAATATCAACTGGACTCTTTTTTCATCCTCATCAAGCATAGTGTCCGATAGTTCATTTTCCCTGCTCTTGAATCTATCATGCATGCACAAGTTTCAATTTTTTGAAATCCAAAAGCTATCCCATAAACTCTTTTAGGGATAAAGACCTCTTCTTCCACAAACTACTCTTGTCGGTGTCTCGATAAATCACTACCACTAATAACATTCACATATCCATAAATCAATGGTTGAGATTTAAGATTTATTGAGGCATCGATGAGAGTACTTTGCAGGATAGAGAATCCATGTCAATCTTGAAAATGAAGATCATATGGGGTAGGCCCGAGCCGGGCTTGAACATCAAGTAAATTTTTGCCCAAGCTCACCCACCATAGATACTCTACATTCAACTCTTTAACCCAGGCCAGGTTGGTCATTTATCGCTAATTGCCCTCATCCAATCTCGTCAAAAAAATTGTCTTCCAGAGTTTGTGACTTGGGAGAGGCATGACTATTGATTGGCCACTAAACCCATGATCAAATCTATTATGTCTTCGAGAACCACTATAGAATCGAAACCTGTTGGTTCCACAAGTTCTGGGGATCTTATATTACCTGATACTTTTTTCTTTTTTTTGTTAAACCAAAAGCCACTTTTCTAAATTCAGCATTCAACTTAAAAACACAAATGGAGTACATAAGAAAAATACTGGTTTATGGCTCACAGTAACATAATTCTAAGACACAATAACATGAAAAGTTAAGTACAAATAAAAATCTGCTTCTTCCCATCATTTCTCACAAATTAAAATGTGAAATATCACAAAGAAAAGGAAAGAATGATTAAAACTTAGAACTCTTAGAACCTATCTTGTATTCACCGGTTCTAAAATTTTGAAACCCAAAATCTATCTTTCGACTTCTAATAGCTAAGTTGAAACTCGCCCAACTATGCCTATTTTCTAGGTTACACATGTTCTTGTAAGATTTTGCAGGATCACTATCAATTGTGTTAAAAATTTAAGCTATTAGATGAAGGTGCGATTTATTATTTAAATATTCTAACACTTCTCTTCATGTTTAGCCTGGTCTTTTATCTAGTACTAAGCATAGAAATTCAATTGGAGGGGCAAATGAGGCCTGACCTATAGCTCTGATACCAAGTTAAGAAGAATGCGAAAGAGAGAAATAGACAATTTTTTATATATTTTGATATATTCATAATGAAGATTATCAACCTATTTTTGGGCTTTATGAATGACTAAATAAGATAACATATCAATCAAATATGCAAATCATAGAGGGTATTCACATAATTTTGAGACATACAAAAGCCACCATAATTTTCCTAAATAACTCTAACATCCCCTCAAACTCAAGTTGTATTGAAGATATCTTCTTGAGTTTGAACGCAAGTTTGAACCATGTCCAACTAATGAGACATGGTGGATGAGGCAGCGTCTGGCAGCTATTATTGATGAAAATTCCAAATCTAGTTGGTTTGAGAGTAGTGAGTCTAGTGATGGTGTAGCTTCTCCAAACGATACATAAAACGTCGAGAATCGGAGGTATTGAAGCCACACATCATGCATCCTTTGCAGTCAACTTTGCTGTCGAGATAGTAACTTAACACGATCGATACAATTGGCGTGGTTACAGCAAGTGGATAAGCCTGGAAAAGTTACTGTGTGAAGACGCGTCTTCATGGTGTCGAAAAATACCTTAGTGGAAAAGAAAAAGGTCGACTTGGCGATGCATCAAAGACGTCCTAAAACAACCATCGCGGTGCTTACTCATATGGGAATGATGCACTTGGGTGAATATTGTCAAGCGGCAATGATGGATTTATTTGCTTGGAATGCATGGGTGCACCGTTGATAATGATAAAGCATAAAAAGCATTCAATGCAGTAGGTTTGCAAAAAAGTCTCTGGCACCAAGTTAAGAAGAACGCGGAAGAGAGAAATAGAGAATTTTCTATATATTTTGATGCCATGTAAGATTTTGTGGGACTATTACTAACTATTCTAAAAGTTTAAACTGTTAGATGAAGGCATAATTTAATATTTAATTACTTTAATAGTTCTTTTGCAAATATTTTTTTTTGTATGATTTAAAAGTTATTATTTTGTCCATTATAAAATGTGATGCATCTATAACGCTTCCTGATATCAGTAATATCGTGAGCCTCCACTGAGTTTGCTTTACGTGGAGTTCGAGATGTTTTCAAGACAAGTTAATATGATATATATAAACGAAACTAACAAAAATATAGATAACATGGGCCGATTTAGAAGTTTAGAGGGGGCTGGAGGGAGCACCTCCAACTTTTCACAGTCATGCTTAGGCTCAATTACTTCAAAAAAGGAAATTACATATATATCTTGGCTCCGTGAAAATTCTGCAATTTCTTTAAATTGGAATTCCGGGACATAAATGACATTTTGAAGGATGATTTGAGAGCTGAGATTTACTGTTCCTATCACATTCACATGAGTGATATTCCCGTTGGGTAATTGTACGGAAATAGGAAAATTTGATCTTTCATTTATACTTGTAAAAATCCTTTGTCACAAATACTGTGATCGCTTGCCCCTGAATCAATAATCCATGCCTTCCTTGAAATTGAATTAATTAGGCAATGTGTAATACCTGAAAAACTTCATCCTTTGTTGGCAGTATCCAACTTTTGCAGAGCCTGCATCAACTGTTGATATTGACCATAAGAGATAGGTTAGTTAGTAATTTGGCCTGTAGGTCCAGTCACTTGATAGGCAGCTGAGATTTTTTTCTCATTTTCTCCAGGCTTCCCATGTAACTTCCAATAGCTGTCAATTATATGATTAGAACGTTTGCAATAATCAAAAAATATTTTACCCTTCCCCTTAAAATTGGGTCTGAAATTCTTTGCTGACGTGGCATAAATCTGACCATCCATTCCTTTAGTTGCGGATTCATATCCGCCGTCCAATCCATCCGCGCTCTCGAGATGGTGAAGACCGTCCGATCCTCGCACGATCTGGGCCGTCCAATCCTCACCCACAATCTGTGCTGTCAGATTCTCGCGTCAGATCTCGGCCATTCATCCCGTCCCCTTTAAAGAAACAAGCGTCCGTTCCCCCAAACCCTACGGCGCCTCTTTTCTCTTGAATTAGGGTTCTCGCAGAACCCTCGCGCCATTCGCCGTGAGCCATGAGGGCAATGTTGTCGCTGCTCCTCGCATGTTCCGGCGACGTGAGTCATTGGCTCTCCTCCTGCACAGCCAGTTGATAAATTCGTCCGATCGAGGGGACTGGATCCATGGCCAAGATCTGTGAATGAAAGGTAATGTAAGATTCGTTCAAAATTAGCAAGAAACGTGTAATCTTCTCCCTTTCTTTGATGGATCTGTACTGCTTGAGCATCGATTCTGGTCCCTCGAGCTTTTCTTCGACTACTTCTAGCTCGTTCCATAAAGACGATAGCTTGTTGAAGCAAGCCATGGCCGTCATATTCCCTTGTTTGAGATTACTGAGTTCCTGCATAAGTGAGAAAATTTTTTCACGGTCGAGTTTACCGTACATTTCCTTAATATTTTCCCAAAATTTTTGAGTGTCCTCTGTGGGTGGAAGTCCAGCCGCGACTTCTGGAGAGACACAATTTTCGATCCAAGTTCGGACGAGTTGGCTGCACTTCCTCTAGTGTCGGGCCAGGCGCTCATATGAGGGAACGACGATGGTTCCATCAAGGAACCCGTCTTTGTCCTTCGTCACCAGTGCACGTCGAAATTCCCGCGACCACTTGGAGTAATTTTCTGGTCCGGTTAGTTGTTGGTTGATTAGCCGCAGTTCTGGTCCGTCGGCAGTGGAAACAAACAGGGGGTCACCGGATTCTGGCTGTCCGGTGAAAATCGACGTTGGATACGGTAGAAATCCGAGCGAAAATCTCGCGTAGGGATTCATTCCCATACCCGGATTATTCGACCTAGTTCCATAACCTGCATTGAAAACGGTCGGATATGGATTTGTTCCATTACCCGATTCGTCGAATCCATTTACCTGCCCCGTATTTGCTCCATCTGACCCGACAGTTGCGCTTGCCCCGCTTATGGTTGGTGGGCTGCTGTCAGGTTGGATAGAGGCCCATGGCCCTTGAATCCTTGGCAATGATGCATTCGGGCTAGGCCCTAACAATCATGGGTTGGGCTGCATCTAAAAAGGCAGCCACTAGTAAGGATGGCCCATCATTGGTTGGCTCGGAATGGGCTGAACTGAGAGGGGTTGCCCCAGATTTGTCTGAGCCAGAAGATTTTGACCATCTTGGGCCCGAGCAAGTTGTTCTTGAGATTTGGCAACATCAATAGTGGAGGTAGTGTCCCGGCTTTTTGCAGGTTGCACGGGATTTCCATCTTGCGGATGTTCACCAGAGGCTGAAGGTAAGTTGTTTGTCATAGTAGAAAGAAATATATTGAGATGTCGAGTCTGTGCAGGGTTGAAGATCTCGACAGAAACAAAGTGAAAGAAGCAAAAGCAAAATTAGAAGCTTTTACTGCTCTAATACCATGATAGAAGTTGAAGAAAATAAAGAAGAGGGAATCTGGAGATTGAAGATGTAGAGAGCTTTGAGAATTTGTGTATATTGTATTGTCTTCAATGAATAAACTGATGTACAGCCCTAATAGTTATAATACAAGATGTATGAATGAAAGGAATAAAGGATCCTATATATCAATCTAAATCAATCTAATCTAGAACTAATCTTAAATTGATCTGTACAAAATAATAATCGGATCACAATCGGATTAAATCCTCTGTCAAATCTGCATATCTTCCAACAAATTTTCTAACACGATACTTTATAATGATTGAAAAGAATGGACCTCAATTTGCCAACAACATGCAATATCACACGTTTGCCGAATAAATTATTTATTTGGGGATAATATTTGTCCCACAAAAACGACCTGACCTTTGGAGAACGATGCAACCAACAAATCTATCTGCTTTCATACGCACGCGAAGGTATCGAATTTTCGTGGCGCATCATAACGAGTAAAATCAGAGCCCGTGAGCCCATTTTTAATATGTATAAATACTTCTTGCATTTCTTAAGAAATAAATTTCTTGAACAACGTGTTTTCTAAGAATCCTTCATGGTTTGGCTGGGTGGAAGAGACTAAGGGTGAAGGTGGGAGTTGTGGTGTGGTCACATGGCCTGAAGGGAAGCTTTCCAAGAAGTCATTCTATTAGAAGAGGTCAGGGGAGATGACCGGGATTGTGGTTGTGTTAATTTTGACACAATAAGATGGAGATTCAAGTTGATACGTGTCATGCACAAGAATGCCCGGTAAAGGGAGCATACCCACATTAGAAGCTCATGCGTGTAAGGATATTGTCGATCATCATGGGTGAGTTGCATTAAAGGATTGCCCGAATTGGAGATTTCTCATGACGTGGAGCAAGTATCACATGCTTATTGCCCTGTTCTTATTAGCTTCAAACTTGTGAGCGAGGGACGTCCAATAAAAAATTTCATCCACCGATCTTTTGGCCTCTTTCATGCAAAGATGAAGGCGCATCTAGTAGGGATTCGGCGAAACATCATTTAATAATGCAATGCGCGGTTCATTTCGGACCGGCAAGAAAAAGGGGGATTGCGATACCACGCCAAATGCGAAACATCTTTCAGTGCGATGCACTGCATCCGGTGAGAACTAGCATCCGAGAGAGAGAGAGAGAGAGAGAGAGAGAGGAGGGAACACAGGCTCGAACGGACATGGTGGGCTTTCGTCGGAATCGAACGGAACAAGCAACAGGTTGGAAGGCCTCGTTCATCAGGTGCTGTGCGCCTTTGTACTTTTGCGCCCGGGTGACGACGTGCGCTCGCCAAAACCAGGTTTTCCTGCCTCGGAAAAAAAAAAAACCAGGGGCTTCAGCTCGAGCAAGTTTTCCTGTTCCTTTTCCCCTTCTACGGTCTTAGAAATAAGATGATGCATGAATAAAATAATTCTTGGCTTAATGCGCACCTGAAGAAAGGAGGGGAGAAAAACTCCACCGTCGAAACAGATGATGTCACGTCCTTATTAGGACAAGTGGCCGCGAAATTCTGCCGAATAGGACCAAAATCATGTTACCATGAATTAGATTTCAGATTTGAACGGCTTTAGGCCTGATCTACCTAATAACTATTGCGGTGGATGTGGGGGCAATTTGAAGAACTAAGAAGTTAGGTTTGCTTCATTACAAGCCTCGTTGATCCCGTGAACTGTGTACTTCTTCCTTGATATTCTATGTAGGAAATACATTTTTTGTTTGATGAAATTAAAGTAATAAAGTTGGGGAAAAGATTTACGTTGTTCATCAGGTAGTACGATTGTATGATTTCATGATTGAAAGTTATTACTAAATATAGAAAATCTAGGGTATTACCTTGCGTTCGGAAAACGATCCCTAATTATGAATTGGAGCCCGCTTAACTCAAGCCCCGTATGGGTTAATATGAAAATTAATGATGGAATGTCTTTATGATACTTATTAAGTTATTAAATAAAATGGTTTTATGCTGTTTTTCTCACTTGAGTGTATTGAAAATCGAAACATTGTTCATCATTATTCTGGACAAGTGTTTTCGAGACATTCATTAACGAGGTTTCTTTATATATTAGGGATTATTTTTATTGGGGAGCATTGGAATGTTAAACCTATAAATGGAGGAATAATTATGGCATGAGGACAACTAATTCAGAGATTATATAACATGATAGCAGTCTCTCTTTCCTTTTCCTTTTCTTTCCCTTTCTTATTTAGCAAGTTGTGGAATAATCTTTTATTATACACAACAGTTGATGCATATGACTAGGGGTGTTAAAATGGGTCCGTGATCCATTTTTCGATTCATATATATATTTTTTTATAAGAGGGTCCTATGATATAACATTTTGAAATTACATGGAATGTTTATATTCCCACAAAGACATTAACAAACACCTAATTAATTAAGAATCCAGTAATGGAGACAAATGGTGAAGCATCAAGGCATTAAAACCGGTCCAAAACTTATCAAAGAAAAAGAGCTGCAGACAAAAATAATTTCTCTTGAATTCGCCCACTGTAATGATTCTGCATCCATGAACGGTTTTGGTCCTGTTTTAGTACCTAAACCTTGATCAGTCTCACTTTAACTCGCCGAGAATTCCATAACACTTGGCCTTTGAGCATTGGCCGACCTCACACGCGCGCCTATCACACGTGTCCCCTCGGCCCAAAGATCATCGGCGGTTCGCGGTTGGTATGATGGTACTAAAGTTTGCAAATGAACAGTGCGATGGGGCCTGGTCCGCCCAAAAGCGATCTGCTCTCGGGTCCAGTCCGGTCCGGTCCGGTCCAGTCCATGCTCAAAAAGGGAGCGAGCGAAGGAAGCCCATTCCCGGGCCCGGCCCATCAGGTGGATAGTGGGCCCCCCTGTCACGTCCGGTCCCACAATGCCCACGGTCGATGATTAGAAAAGCCAACGTTAAAGAAGCTTTGGGTCCGAAAAGAGGGCCCACGAGAAAGTAGCCGTTGGGTGGTGAGATGGAGTGGCCGCCGCCCCCACCAAGGGCCACCGCAAAAGTTAGGAATCCGATAAATTAAAAGTTGTGGTCCTCCTCCTCCTCCTCCTCCACTTTTTCCGTTCGTTAACTTTCACGAATTGCGAGGATGGCCGCCGTAGATTGCGGGCTCTGAAAAAGTAGGAGATATATTCCGGCGATTGATTTACGAGATGGAGGATTTTTTTTTTTTTTTTGCTTTTTCCCGAGGAGGAGAGGAAGGTGCTGCTATGTTTTTGACCCGAGACATGTAACCAAATCATGAATAGCTTGTGCACAAAACAAATTCCTCCCAAAAAACTCTATAAGGCTCGGTACTTTTTTAGTAATTTTTTTTTTTTTTTTGCTGATAGCATATATGGTCCTTAAATTTTTTAATGTGCAATAAAAATTCTAAACTTTTGATTCATGCAATATAATCCTTGAAATTTGGTTCAATTTGGAATATCATTCCTACACTTTAATTTGTTTTATGTGATCATTGAGCTCAGCTTTATTAAGATAGGAATCTCATAAAGTCAAGGACACAATTATTAGATTAGATGAAAATGTTGAAAAGTTTCACGGACTACAAAAACGACATTCATATAGAACCAAAGTTTAAGGACGATTTTAGTCATTTTTCCAATTTCTTTTTGTCAAAAATACTTCATGGTAAATTGAGTGAGTGCTATTATTGAATTTTTAGTAGGCCCACTGTCAATAGTGATCGTGTCATTTATCTAATAATGATGCTCATCATTTTGTTATTTAGCCAACTCAACGGTAGTTATAGAAATGTTATGGTGTAAAATCTCTTTCTGCTAGTATATACTATATAGGGAGTAAAACAATCGACATACTCTGTTTGATAGTTTCCTTCGTTAAGCTAATTTCCTGTTTATGGATTTCCTTGGAATTCAAATTTATTGTTGTTAAGAAAATAAAAATTATTTGTCCATCGTTCGTCTCTCCTACCTCAAATACTCACTTTATAGCGAGTTTGTTATGTGATTAGTTTTTGAAAAATTTATCAAGTCGCTTTATTCACAATTCCAAATTGTTGGTGAAATTTTATTGTACAAAACATATGGGAAATCATAGGAGTATCTAAAAATGCATTAAGATAGTAAAAAAAAAAAAAATGATGCACATTGAATCACTCTGATATTATTTTTGTAGAACTATCTGTACAATATTATCTTTATCAATAAAAAATGAATGAAATTTATATTTCATTTTAAATTTTATCCATAATTTATGCAAAGCTTTGCTTTAATTACATTTCTTATCTTAAAGTTTCTCATTGGAGAATGTACTTGCAGCTTTATTTTGGCAAATCTAAAAAATGGAATTTCTTTTTAATCAAGTCATTGCATTAATTCAAAAGAGAGTAGACAAGAAAGAATTTGGTGGGGACATGCACAACAAAGTTTTGTTAAGAAGCTGTTTATGTTCAGCTTTTTTAGGATTATAATGGATAGTTGTTTCACAAGTTTGTTCAAGAACTAGGTTTCTTCGAAAATTTTCTCCTAAAAATACTAAAATAAAACATAGTGCTTTTAATATCCTTGGTAACACCGACTTAAAAATTAGCGAAAGCAAGCACATACAATATTTTTATTTATGGCAGCTACATCCTATAGAACTAGAAAAACTGAAAAAAGAAGTAAAGTGAACAAATTTAGGTTCTATAATTGAAAATTCAATCGGATGATTAAGGGGAAACGTCGTCTCTTTGACAAGCATGAGGTGGATTAAGTCATAAGGGGCAAAAATAGTCCCACCCAAAAGAATTATTGAAACATCTAGAAAATAAAATCATGAATTAGTTTGAATATATTCGTCCAATTGCGATTTGGTGAATTTCCATCGAACTAATCGAGGAAAAAACGGAACAACAAGATCTTACTCAACAAGGAAATCAATAAACAAATGGGGACAGAAAATTGATAAGACAGGGTGGAACTTACCAAAGAAGCAATTTCGTATTTTAAATGCACGTTCCCCAAAATTAGCAAAAAAAGCTTCGTCTCCCTTGTTTCTTTCTATTTTCGTGAGTCCTACCATAAAATGAATAGTAAATTCTAGAAAAAAGACATCTCAAAAAAAAAAAAAAAAGAGAAAAAAACACGTATATGAAAAATCCCCGTATTTCCGGCTTCCCTCCGGCGGCCAAACCAGAAATGGCAAAAATTGGTCGGGTTGACCCGTTGACCGTAGAGTACGCACCGCACACGTGTGTCGCTCTGTTCTGCGTGCGGTTCCGTCCTGAATATTTTCCCTTTTTCTTTTGCCGTATTTCTTTTCTTTTCTTTTTTTTGCCGACCAAAAAAATAAAAATAAAAGCATTCGCCCTCCCCTCTTCAACGTCTCTTTCCCTCTCTCTTCTCCATCAATGGCGCAGAAGCGAAAGCTCCGAGTCCTCATGAGCATCCTCCGGGACAAGGTCGCCATCATCAAGGCCACCCTCTCCCTCCGCCGCACCGCCGCCTCCTCCATCCGCCTCTCCGTCCTCCGCGCAACCCCCGCCTCCCCCTCCGACGCCGCCCCCCCGCCGGAGGACCGCCTCGCCGCCGTCCTCCTGCTCGGCCGCGGGTCCCTCCTCACGGCGCGCACCTGCGTCGCGGCCCTCGTGGACCGCCTCCACGGCGCCGCCGACGCCGCCGTCGCCCTCAGGTGCCTCGTAGCGCTCCACGGCGTCCTCACGCAGGGCACCTCCGTCCTCCGCGACCAGCCGTCCTTCTTCCCCGGCGACGGCGGCCGCAATTACCTGAACCTCTCCAAGTTCCGGGACGACTCGGGCCCGGAGGCCTGGGAATTGTCGTCGTGGGCTCGATGGTACGCGGCGTTCTTGGAGCAGACCCTGATCGCCTCGCGGCGGGTCGGTTTCTACCTGTGCGGCTCGCCTCGCCCCGGCTCGACCAGGGACCGGGGCGAGAAGGTCTCGGCGTCGTCGAACTCGGAGCTGTTGATTGAACTCGACGTGTTGTCGAGCGTTCTCGAGCGGGTCGTCGAGGCACCCAAGGACTCGGAGCAGCTCCGGGCGAACGATCTCGTGCACGAGGTGGTCAGTCTGGTGCGCGAGGACTACGGCGCGACCCGGTCCGAGATCTCGCTCCGGCTCGCGGGGCTCGGGGAGAGGGTGGACGGCATGAGCTCCGCCGAGTTGTCTCAGCTCGCGGGCGTGCTGACCCGGCTGGACGGTTGCGAGGACAGGCTGATTTCGCTGTTCGGGAACAGGAAAAACAACGACGGGCTGTGGGATTCCGTCGCGGAGCTGAAGACCAAGGCGGCGGCGGAGGAGGAGAGGAGAGAAGGGTGGCGGTTGGTGAAGAAGGAGACCAAGGTGGACGCGGCGGAGTTGGCTCGGCTCATCGGACGATTCACCGAGTCGAGAAAGCTCTACGCGGCGGCGGGGAGCGGCGCCGGATTCAGGGGGCTGGACTTGGTTCCTGTAACGGTCCCGACCGTAGGGTGATGACGTGTATGCCATGGAGGAGAAGTGGATGCTGAGCTGGAGATTTGCCCATTTGGACATTTGGTAATTCTTTTATTACATAAAAAGACTGTAAGTGTTGTATAGCAAAAATACCAAGGGAGCTAATTTTTGTAGTTAATACAATTTTACAGGTAATTTCTCGAGATCAAACTTAGATTTGTTTTTCCAACAGTTGCCGTTTCTTTATGCTCTTTTTGGATTGGGTCCTTCATAGTTCCTATGTGGAATCATTGTGTACCTTATTCATTAGCTTAATTTGCAATATGATGTATTGTAAAATTTCGTTTCCTAGACTTTAATAATAGAGGAATTTGTCTCCCGACCCGAAAAGTCCGTCCGGGCCACGGCAGTTTAGGTATTTTCAAGCTTTCGGCCCAATCTTGACCAACCTAATGGTTGTAGGCGCTACTAAACTGCTGATTCACCCCTATCAACATGGGGACTTTGACCACTTTCTTGCTCGCACTTTAGTTTTCCTTTGCCTGCATTATTGTTACCAACCATAAAATAAGGAAAATTGTCATAATTGTGAACTCGATTTATCAAAATTTAAGCGCATTTGCCTAATCAGAAAATAATTACTACGAAAGTCCTAAACGTTTAGTCGTTGCATAATTGAGTCCTTATGATATTAATGTCGATCAACTAAATTGTAAGCCCCAAATGTTTGGGACTCAGGCCTGAATTCGATGTTGAGGACTAAATTGCATAATGTGTAAACATTAATAAAGGAATTTCAATGTACTTATTTGCTATAATGGTAAGGATGCGCACCGCATCGTTATTATGGCAAGTATTATCGTTTGAGCAACGGTCTTCTTGCCAATCACTCCACTCCAAATATCCTGTTACCAAATCCAAACTCAATAATCATTTACAAAAATCAAGAGCTTACATCACCCATTATGCATGAAAATTTGGAATAACAGTGGCATGATGCTCATACGTAGCTCATTATTTGAACTTCAATCATCTTAACTTTCAATTGTTATTTTGACCAATAACTTTAGTGACTCAAGCTAGATTAAGGGTTTTTTTGTTTTAGAAAACATTTTTCTTATTTTCGATACTTGGTTCACTTAAGGAAATGAGTTAATAGATAATAATTTTTCAGTTAACAGAAAATGCTTTCCTATCAAAACTTAAATTCACGAAAATGATTTCCTCTTTGAAAGAACTGGAAAACATATCATTTTCCAAAACATGACTAGTTATTGGCATTTGAACTCAAAACTCTATCATAGTGTTCAAGAATAGGTCTCCCATAGTTGGGCCTAAGACCCCAATGCTTGGGCCTAGGCCCCAAAAGCATGCCCAGGTCCATCAAGGTTGGCCTCAAACCCCTAGTGCCCGCACCCAATGCTTCACCACTTGAGCTCGAATCCATAAAGGCTATGCTTGGGTCCTTGATACATGAGCTTTAGTTCCATCCTCAATAGGGGTGTCAAAAACTGAACCTAAAACCTAACCGAATCGAAAAATTCGATTTTTTTTTTTTCCGGTTTGGTTCTTATTCGGTTCAATTTTCATTAAAAATCGAAATATTTTTAATCATTTCGATTTTCATTGGTTCGATTAATCGAACCAAACCGATAAAATCTAAAATTTTTCCTTTTTATTATTTTATTTTATTTTTTTAAAAAAATCATTTTTAAATTTTTTCTTTTCTTTTTCTTCTTCTTCTTCTTCATTGGCCGGTAATGAAGAGGAAGGAGAAGAAGAAGCAAAAAGAAAAATAAAAGAAAAAGAAAAAGAAAGAAAAGGAAAAAAATAATTAAAAATTGATTTTTTTAAAAGATAACAAATATTTATGGAAAGGGATGTATGTAGGGAAAAAAAATACAAAAATAAAAACAGAAAAACAAAACTGAATCGAACTGATATTTCGGTTTGGTTCAGTTTTGATTCGGATTGGATTCAATTCGATTCAATAATTTTCCTTATTAGTTTGGTTCGGTTCGATTTTTTTTTTTTTTAAAATCGAACGGTACCGAACCATTTACACCCCTAATCCTCAGGCCCAAGTCCACAAAGGCCGTGCGCGGGTCCTCATTGCTTGGGCTCTGGTCCTTGATTAATGAAATGTTCGTTCTTACAAAATTATTTAAAAAATCGAATTTTTATCTTTATATATTCTTTTATTTTTCTTTTTTCTTTTTTCTTGATCGATCAGGGGCCACGGCGATGGCTAGAGAGTAGCCAAATGTGAGCTTAAGCCTTGTCCAAAAGACGAGCTTTGAGCTCGCCACATGCCATTATAAAGGAGGTCGTTTATCGTCTATAATACAAGCATTGGGTGATTTCTCTCTCTCTCTTTTCTTCTTTTTTTTTTTTTTTCCATTTCAACCATCTCTCTCCATTACCTTATCTACGTCTTTACTTCCCTTGATATAGGTATCTAATCTTAGACTTCACTAATTCAAAATACACATCCTATGTCTAAGGTTCCGTCTATAAGATAGCACACATAGTCCATAAAGATTGATCGGAATTAGAGGTGTCAAACGGGTGGGTCAGGTCGGGTCAGGTTTTGGTCGGGTCATTAATGGTTCGACCCAAATTGACCCATTAACCCATTTATGACCCATTTAAGTCTAATGTAAATTTTTCGACCCATACCCGACCTACTTAACTAAACTTAAAATATATATATTAAAAAAATGATATTGCTAAAATAGTTTTATACAACACAAATTTAATGGACAATTTTTATAATTTTTAAAATAATTATTTTAAAAAATCGAATTTTAATTATTTTCTAAAAATATTTTTAAATATTTTTTTTAAATATAATTTTTAATTTTCTTTTTAATTTTTCTTCTTCTTTGGTTGGCCATAGGCAAGCCTCGAGCTCGCCCGGCTCGCCGACGCTGGCGAGCTTGAGGCTCGCCAGATCCGGCGAGCTCGAATCTTGCCAGATCGGTGAGGCTTGAGCCTTGTCGAATGTTGGCGAGGCCTCCGCCTTGCTAGATCCGGTGAGCTCGAGGCTCGTTGGCATCGGGCAAGCTTGAGGCTCGCCGGTGTCGGGTGAGCTCGAGCCTCGCCGGACGTTGGCAAGGCCTCCGCCTTGCCAGATCTGGCGAGCGAGCTCGAGCTCGCCCCTCCCCGGATCTGGTGAGGCTTGAGCTCGAGGCTCGCCTGGTCGGTCGTCGGCCATTGCCGTGCCAGCGACCGGAGGAAGAAGAAAGAAAAAGAAAAGGAAAGAAAAAAGAAAAGAAAAGAAAAAAATAATTCTAATTTCCGTTTTTTTTTTTTTTTTAAATATTTTTGTAAAGTTAAAAAGAGAAGATAGAGATTGTGAGATTTTAGGTGAAAATAAATGAACCCATTTTTAATGGGTAGATAAATGGGTCTTAAATGGGTGCATAGCTGACCCATATATCTCAGTCTTAACCCATTAAAATCCATTATGGGTGCTTTAGGAAATAAGGCTTGACCCATTTTGACACCTCTAATCAGAATAAGAGATGTTGTGAATACGATCTGAATACACCATCCATCGTGTTTGAATCAAGCGTTTGACCAATTAAAAATCTATAGCATTTTTTTTGTAATTTACATGAAGTTAGGTGGCATGCACGACCAACGCTAGCGACTCGACTTCATCGACTTGACTATGGGGGGAAAAGAACCCTTTGTCTTGATTGCTCCTGCCTCAAATTGGAGCTGCACAGAGAGATTTATCTGAATAGCTACAGCCAAGTTTTGGAGTAGCTTTAAATGCATCCGAAAACTCAACCGCGCATACAAATTAGAGGCTGATCCGACATTGAAGATGAGAGTCCTAGCCATCGGCCGAAGCAAGCGGCTCAGGATCTGGAGTAGACCACTTTGCCACCCGTGCCTTAGCTTTCTCAGCCTGCATTGCATTGAGTAAGTCGATTAGATTCATAGAGACCCACCGCCAAAGCCAATAACCTATACTAAGTGGAAAATTTAGCTGTGTACCGGATCATCCTTCTAGTTCTTATTCATTTGAATTTTCTATGATCGATATGACACACGTATCCAGAGAAGCTCAAAAACTAGGGAAGAAAGAACTAATTTCGGGCAGCTGGTTACTAAAGACCGGCTCTCTTTGGCTGCATAGGTACGGCGGGCGATGACGGGCAACCGGCGATTGGCCATCCCTATTGATCATTAGGGACAGGCTTTTGGGCTTCTAGGGATGACCTACTATCATTTTTTTTTTTTTGGTTGTTGTGACGGTTGATAGGAAAGAAGCATTATAGAGTTCGAATATGCCAAATAGGAAAATCTTGAGGACAATCTGCTATGTGCTTAGTCTTACCAATGATTCAAAGAATATATTTTCTATGAAAATTATTATTAAAGAAAATTCTTTAGTGGTTTAAGGAAAATGATTTGCTTTTTATTTGAAGAGGAAGTCATTTCTCCCAATCTAAATTTGTCGTTTATAGTTTATGGAAAACATTTTTCATCATCCAAAAACTTAGAAGTAGAAAAATAATTTTCTCACAATAGTTTTTCTTCAAACAAACTGATACTTTATGATGCTTTATCTGGGGTTAGAGTCATGTACCTCCTTCGCCCAATCACAGTTGATTGTTATTAGGGCAAGTATCAATGTTTGAATCGCAGTCCCACCGAATACCATGCCACCCCATAGGCCCTAGCATGTTTCCAAACCATGATTACTACAATTGAGAAACAAGTTATCATCTAATGGAAAGCAAATGATCGGAGGCTTTGGATACGTACCAGGACACCAAAGTGAAACACCCATCCCATGAGCAATCCAAAAGGAAGCCCGACGAGGTAATAGCATCCCAAATTTATGTATGCAACATACACTTGCCATCCCGATCCGACGGCAGCTCCCGATAAAATCGGTTGAACACTGTTGAGGAGGATCGTAACCCCTAAAAGATAAGATAGCCTTTCCACTTCTTCGAGAACGGGGGCGGATGATGTGAAAATGTAGGCAAACTTGTCGTGCAAGATCATTACGAGCGCACAGAAGAAGAGGCCGATCATAGTCGATTGAACCACCGACACAACGGTTGCGAACTTTGCAGCCCCGGAGTTTCCAGCCCCGAGTTCATTCGCCACCCTCACTCTGCAAAAATCGTAGTGCGATGAAAACACATTGCTAGCCGAAGTGTAAGGTGAGATAGTTATGAATTCAAAATTGTGCAAAAGCGATGCATTAGAGAGAGAGAGAGAGAGAGAGAGAGAGAGAGAGAGAGAGAACCCGATGGCAGCAAGGAAGGCGAAAGGGATCATCATCTCCCATCCGTTGATGCTCATGCTACAACAAGAACGAAGTAAACAGAACATCAAAAGTCTCAACACAAGAAAGAAACGTTCGCAGTGTAATAAGTAGGCAGTGCTCATAAATATCGCCTACGTTCGAGGGAAAATTGCACGTACCAGATCGACAAGGCGTCCACCGCAACTGTAGCATTCCGCAGGTAACCAGTCAGAAGTATCATTATCTTGTAGTACCAAAATTCTAGGCTGATCGCGTGCCAAGAAAGAGGAAACCACATCATTGAAAATAAAAAGCAATCGTCGACCTCCGTTTGTCTACATAGAAGCATTTCAAATTGTTCTAGGTAACTTTCCTTCTACGACATCCTCATAGGTTATTTGTTCTTGGGAGTTCAAAAACATTCTGCTCTGTTAGGTTTGGATTCTACGAGAAGGCGCATATTTAATACTAGACGTTTACTCGCTTATTGCGCGGATTGTCATGCAAAGTATAATTAAGATGAAGTGTGGAAAATGTAAGCATAAATTCAACTTAACTTTAGCGTATCATTAATCATAAAAGGTATGTATAGTATCGGATTATGAAAGTTCAAAGCAACTAATATATCTAAAATAACTTCGAAAAATAATATCACGTAATTTTTTTTCCTGAATTATATATTCTATGACTCAAATGCATATACGATGATAGAAGCTTTGTCTACTAACTAATATAGGGAACCCTATTACGTTATTATGTTACAATCATTGAATACAGATAAGTCACAATTGCTAATAAATAATAATAATGAAGAGAAAGAGGATGGACAAGGGGCAATAAATAAGTGGCTTTATGGGTTAGAGGAGCTTTCGTGTTTCCAACTAACCAAAATTAGTAAAAAAATTAGAACTAAGCTCTAAGGTCTCGATCTATTTGCAATTGCTTGCATATTATATACGAGTCTATATGCGCAGAAAGTTGCACGCGTGCAAGAAATTGCCATTTAAAAAAGAAGAAGTTTGTTACATAAAATATTTATCTTTATATATTGAAGAAAATTTATTGATAAAATACACAATACAAATAAATTGTACGTACGAAAGGATAAAATCTTTTGAGAATTAAATCTTTTTCAATAAGTTATTAATTACAGGATGGAAAAACTGCAAATTCTAATATTGAAAGCTCTGAGAGACAAAATAAAATTATGAATTCAAACATTCGTCCATGGACGCAATATTTATAAAATAAGTAGTAGATGGTATTTAGGGAAAAAATATTGAGATCTCTGAAAAGTAAAGAGTACCTTTTGTTTTATATGACAGTAAAGATAGATAGGATGTATGTCAAATATTACTCAATTTAGGGGAGAATTGTTTAAAAAGTCATAAACTTATTGCACATTTAATAATTTAGTCATAAACTTTTTTAACATTTTGTCAATTGAGTCCATTCAACCAATTTTGACCGGAAATTGCTGATGTAGATGTTGGCCATTCCACGTGGCACAATCGGTGTTTAGAACTTTGGCCAAAATTAGTTCAATGGATTCAATTGTCAAAATATGAAAATGTTTAGGACATAATTAGCAAAATTGAAAAGTTTAGGACTGAATTGACAAAAATATAATAGGTTTAGAAATTTTTGGACAAATTTCTCCTCAAGTTAGCGATGTAGAACGTAATTAATAGATATGAAAAAGAATTGTGTGGCGGCACAAATAGTTGTCTTTAAGAATTCACGTCATAAATTACTATGATAATATGCTTACCTAAAAATTGGTCATTGCTAGAGGTGTCAAATGGGTTGAACCCATTTATAATGAGTTGGGTCATATATGGGTTAGTTAAGTTTTAATAAATGGGTTGTTAATGAATTTGGGTTTTATGTAAGTATAATGATATATGGGTTGTAAATGGGTTTGTCTTTAACCCATTTACAACCCATTTAAATTATAAAGGTCATTACCTGAGTTAATTCATTAATGAGATATCATCATCTTGAGCAATTTCTTTTTCTAACTTCTTTTTTAACTTATTTTTTTTTCTTTCTTTTACTTTTCCCCCCTATGAAGTCTGGTGGCTAACCCTTGCTAATTGCGGGCAAGGGCCGCGAAGCCCTCCGCTAGCCGTCAATCGCATTGGTGAGCCTCGAGCTCATCGGCCTTGACACTAGTAAGACTCCAGCCTCCTCGATCTGGCAAGCCTTAAGCTCATCAGATTTGGTGAGGTGGAGACTTGCCTGAGGCTGGCATGGTTTGAGCTTGCCTGTTGTTGGCCACGGCCATCGTGGCTGGCAATTGGGAGAAGGAGGAAAGAGAAAAAGAAAAGAAAACATAAATAAAAATAATTAAGAATTCTATTTTGAAAAAAATAAAAATAAAAATACTTTAAAAGGAGTGCACGGAAAATCAAATCAAATATTATATATTAAGTAAAAAATATTTTCTAATTTATTTTCAAGTTTCAATCAAGCACAAAAAAAATATTGTCATCTTCAAAAATACCATGTTTTTCATGAAATAAATGAAGCCTCGATTTTTTTTTTTAAATTATAAAATTTATCCATTAAATTTGTAATTGTATGGAAATGTTTTAACAATATAATTTTTAAAAAAAATTAAAGAAGTGTTTTACAATATTGATCGGATTAGGTATGAATTGGGTATGAGTTGGTATAGGTTAATAAATTTACATTGCTAATAAATGGGTGATAAGTAAGTTAAAGGATCAATTTGGGTCAAATTATTTATGACTCCATCCGAACTTGACCTGATTCATCTGTTTGACAAGTTTAGTCACTAAGATGAAAATGAAAGATTGATCTGTGACAGCCTTTAACTAAGCCATAGGAATCTCTCACGATTTTCAAAATGGAAGATACGTACCAGAGCATGACTCCCGAAGCGAGAGATAATTTGAAGAACTCCCACAGCCCCGAGAACGCCTCCACGGACCAACCGGTCCATGTCGTCGGACAACCCCCACAAGCCGAGTACAAGTACATCCCCAAGAAAATGAGCCACCAAGAGAGATCCAGCACGAAACACAGGCCCACAACGCCGAAGCCGAAGACATACACGCACAGCCAGCTCCCGACCACGTTCACAGCAAGGCCTGCCAGCGAGACCCAGGCCGTGACTGCGGTCTTCAGCTGGCTCTGCAAGAACTTGTCCAGCGGGAGCGCAAGGGCGAAGCTGAAGTGAAGAGGGATGAACCACAGGGCCAATGAGCCTGACATCTCGGCAACATCGTCGGCTTGGCCTAGGAGCTTTAGGAGCGGCGTCGTGAAAATGTAGATTGGCAGCAGCAAGAAGCAACACAGGAAGAGCACGATCCACGATCTCTGCATGTAGATGCCGAGCATGTGGTATCTCTTTGCGCCGAAGGCTTGGCCACAGAGCGTCTCGAGCGCGCTCGCCATGCCTATCTAATTAATTTTCGCGATGCCCAAAGAGGAAGTCCGTTAACAAGTTTAGTCCTTCGAAGTAGAATTAACAAGAGAAATACGTTTTTTTACCAGCAAATGTTGCCACTGAGACGAAACTATTCTCGTCAAGCAAGACAAGCATGAAAATTAAAGAGTCCAATGAATTACCAGGAGGCCGAGGTTGAAGCCCAATATGACGGTGTTGGCAATGGACATGGCAGCGAGCTCGACTTCCCCGAGGTGGCCGGAGAAGGCTTGGGTAACGACATTCATGGAGTACGTTGCCACCCGAGTGAAGATAGCGGGGCCTGCTATATGCCATAGCTTCTTCGTCTCAATGCACACTCTAGTCGATAGCTTCTTCTCCTCCTCCTTTTCATCCCGATGATCAATGCCGTTCTGACTTCCATCTGCCGATTGCGCCAAATCACCATTGGCGGCACTCGCCATATGAGAAAGAGAGAGAGAGAGAGAGTGGAGAAGGATCGTATATCAAGAACTGAAGTTCTGTGAAACGTGCAAGGCTTGGGATCTGGAGGATCGGACTCGAGAGTGAGCGGGCTATTATTAAATAGAGTCAAGCATTGTATAAGATATCTACATAACCTAATCATGCGTTAGCGTTTAGATCTATCACTTGATTCAGAAAGAGATAATGTTTCTTGATTAGAGCACAGATACGGTCGAATATCTTTTCTTACGACACTTGTTCGCTCCCCCTGCTGATTTTTTTATTTATTTAAATTTTATATGCTAGTTTAATTCAAACGGAGGATGTATAATTGAATGAAGTCCCTCGTGTTTCCCGCTGAGCTCTTCCCTTCACCCGTCGGCCTTTTTGAAATCTATACGATTGCGTCCGTATCTTAGGAAAATCGATTTACTACAAGAACGTTTTCTTTCTAGATGTCTGTTTGTTAAATCGTTCGCACGATATATTATTGGTTTTGAACTGGTCAGTACCTCCACTTTTCAAAGAATTTGGAGAGAACTATGGTGGAGAAGGGAGTGTCGGAAAAACCCAGAGCGAATTGACTCATTGGTACCCTTAGTTGAGATCATGCTTCTCCAAGAAATTGGAATAATTGTCCAAAAAGTCCTAAGCTTATTGTATTGTAGCCAATTCAATTTTAAACCTTTTAATTATGTTAATTTAATTGTAAATCTTTTGATGATTTACCAATTTAGTCATCACAATCAATTATGTCAATTTAGTATTAAATCTTTTAAATATTTACCAATTTAATCCCAAAATTTGCATAGGCTGCGGCAATTCACATAGCTTCAAGCTTTCGGCCCATCTTGAAAAACCATAGGTCGGTTTTGGGATCAACCTTTGGTTGTAATTGGCCGGCCCAGCGACGTGCCGTAGTTTCCTCATTTCTATCCGCCCTCTGCCCATCATATCCTTGTCTTCAAGTCCCCCACGAACATTGCTGTCGCGATTGCTGTTTGCAGGTGATTCTTAAAGTAGAAGCCAATTGACCTTTCCAATCCCATAGCTTGGATTCGCCATCGATAGATAGACTTTGCTCTACAGCGAAGCGGCAGCTGTGACATATATGTGTGAATATTGATACGTGAGTTCATCTGACAGCATGTCTGTATCAAATTTGTGCTACACATTAAAAAAAGAGTGTTCTGTTGATTTTAATAGTCTACTAACATCTATGCCAAGTAAACATCTGTGATGAGATAGCATCTAAGAATCAAATTAACATTCTTCAAATCTTGGAGGTTGTTTATTGCGGATAAAACAGGAAAAGGGTGAATCTTTTTTGCCCTTACAACCAAGTCTCTCCCAATTGCTTGATCCAGGTTTTACTTTTTATAATATGGACATCCTATCTTAGACTTTGCTAATTCAAAAGATCCATCCTATTCTAGGGCTCTGTCCATAAGATGGCAGACGTAGTCTATAAAATCGAGCGGAATAAGAGATGCTATGAGTATGATCTGAAAATACTTCATCCCATCGCATTCGAACCAAGTGCTTGACCAATTAATCTTCAGTACTAGTAGCATTTTGCTAGTAATTTTTATAAGGAGGGAGGGGATCATCTGTCTTGATTGCTCCTACTTCAAAATTGGACCTACACATAGAGACTGTGCATGTGAAATAAAGGCTGAGCCAGTACTGAAGATGGGAATTCTAGCCAGCAGCTGAAGCAAGCGACTCAGGATTTGGAGCAGTCCACTTTGCTACACGTGCCTTAGCTTTCTCAGCCTGCATCGATCAAGTCAATTAGATTTACAGAGATGCACATACCAGGTGAAAAACCAGCAATGTGCCGAATCAATCCTTCTTCTAGTGCTTATTTATTTATATTTACTATGGTTGTCAAGATGGAAAATACAAAACCCTCAGGCGCGACCAGTTATCAAGGAACGGCCAGCATTAACGGTCTGCATGTATTACTTAGTGACCGGCTCGCTACCGGTCCCCAAAGATGTTATCAGAGGAAACCTTCACCGAACAACTGCCGGTTCTCTTTGGCAGCAACCGTAAATGTGTCAACGGGGCGATGGCCACTTAGCCGTCCCCATTGATCGTTAGGAGCAATCTTTTGGACTTCCAGATACGGGTTTGCCCGTTGTCTGATATCCATGTTTTTCGTTTATGCGGAACCAGAGTTACTCGGTGGGTACACTTGGCCGATCTGGGACTTTAGACTTTGTCACTGACAGGCTCTAGGGTTTTATGTACTTAGTCTTGTTAAACACATTTTTTTCTGGTGCTTTATTTGGCGTTAAAGTCACGTACCTCCTTCGCCCAATCGCAGTTGATTGTTGTTACGGCAAGTATCAATGTTTGGACTGCAGTCCCACCAAGTACCATGCCACCCCATATGCCCTTCAATGTTTTCAAATCATGTTTACCATATATTGAGAGAAACAAGTTATCATCGAATGGAAAGCAGATGGTTGGAGACTAAGGATACGTACCATGACACCAAAGTGAAACACCCGTTCCATGAGCAATCCAAGAGGAAGCCCAACGACGTAATAGCATCCCAAATTTATGTATGCAACATACGCTTGCCATCCCGATCCGACGGCAACTCCTGAGAGTAAACAATACATAAAAGTTATCATTAACGAATGCCCATGAGCACTTATCAACTATAATTAATAATAAATGTTTTTGTTGTGCATGCATAAATTACACATAACACTAGCTAGAAAGAAGGGCACTAAAACTTTTGTTAACGGTATCGATACTTGAACTCACCAGACAAAATTGGTTGAACGCTGTTGAGGAGAATCGTGACGCCTAGAAGAAAAGATAGCTCGTCCACTTCTTCGAGAACATCGGTGGATGATGTGTAAATGTAGGCAAATTTGTTGTGCAAGATCATTATGAGCGCGCAGAACAAGAAGCCAATCGTCGTAGACTGAACCACCGACACAGCGGTCGCAAATTTGGCGGCCTCGGCATTTCCAGCTCCAAGTTCATTCGCCACTCTCACTCTGTAAAAATCGCAATGAGATGATGAGCACATTTTCCAGAAGTAGTGACGAACTGAAAACAATCAAAAAGCATTATACTAGAGAGAGAGAGAGAGAGAGAGAGAGAGAGAGAGAGAGAGAACCCGATGGCAGCTAGGAAGCCCAAAGGGATCATCATCTCCCATCCATTGATGCTCATGCTACAACGACAATGAAATGGATAGTTCATCAGAAGCCTCAGACAAGAAGAAACAGGCGATTGCGAATAAATCTCTTCACGTTCAAAGAATATTGCACGTACCAGATCGATAAGGCGTCCACCGCGACCGTAGTGTTTGGCAGATATCCGGTCATCAGTAACAATATCCTATAGTACCAGCTCTCTAGGCTGATCGCGTGCCAAGATACAAGGAACCATATTATTGAAAATAAAAGCAATCGATCACCGATGTTTGCACTATATAGAGAAACATTCAAAGTGCAATCAAAGAGATATTTCTTAATTTTTTTCATATAACTTCCCTTCAATGAATTCCTCATAGGTAATAATCTTTAAGAGTTCAGAGACATTCTACTTTCTTAAATTTAGATTTCACAAGAGGCGCATATTTAACACTAGATGTTTACCCTCTTATTGTGCGGATTGTCATACCAAGTATAATTAGCATGGAGCATGGGAAAATATAAGCACAATTACAACACTATTTTAACATATCATTAACTGTAAAAGGTACGCATAGGATTCAATAATGAAAACTAATTAGTATAAAAAAAATCATGCAAATAATATGACGGGTTATTTTTCGTAAATTATATACTCTCTCTCGAATGCATACAGAACAATTTTTTTTTTGTCTACGTACTACTATAGAAAAAACTATAATGTTATTATGTCTAAATAAACAAATCGTTCTCATTAAATACATTTATTAATTAACAGTAAAACTAATCAAGAGAAAGGATGGGCGATATATAAGTGGCTTTATGGGGGAGAAGAGCCTTCATGTTTCTAGCTAAGCAACAAAGGACACCGAAACTCTAAGATTTTATCCATCTATTTGCAATAGCTTGCATATAATATGCCAGCCAATATACACAGCGCGTGTGCAATAAATTGGCATTTGAAAAATTAAATCTGTCACGAAATAATCAAAGCATTAAAAAAATGGAAAAAAATTATCGATAAAGTACGCTATACAAAGAAATTGTACTTATGGAAAGATGAGACTTTTCAAGATTGAAAATCCTTCTAAGAAAGTTGTTGGAGAATGGAAAATTTCCAATTTTTTTTTCCTAATATAAAAAAAAAAGTGAGAAATTGAATGAAATTATCAATTTGCACATCCGTCTATTGACACAATATTTGTACTACAAAATAATTAAGGATATTTAGGGAAGTGAAAATGATTGAGGGGACTTAGTTGATAGATTAAAGAAGAAATCGCGTGGGATATAGACGATTATCTTGTATAATCAAATTGAAAAATTTCAATGATGATACTGCTTTCCTCAAAGATGGTGGCTACGACGGAAATGAAGAGACTGAACTGCGAACGCCTTTACCTACTAAGGTATCGGAGACTCTCATCACTTTCTGAAAGGAAGACACGTACCAGAGCATGACTCCAGAAGCAAGAGATAGTTTGAAGAACTCCCACAGCCCCGAGAACGCCTCCACCGACCAACCGGTCCATGTCAAAGGACAGCCCCCGCTAGCCGAGTACCAATACAACCCCAGAACCATGAGCCACCACGAGAGATCTAGCGCGACGCACAGGCCCACCATGCCGAAGCCGAAGACGTACACGCACAGCCAGCTCGCGACGACGTTCGTGACGAAGCCCGCCAACGACACCCAGGCCGTGACCGAGTTCTTGAGCTGGCTCAGCAGGAACTTGTTCAGCGGGAACATGAACGCAAAGCTGAAGTGGAGAGGGATGAACCATAGGGCCAACACGCCCGACATCTCCGCGACTTCGTCGTCTTGGCCTAGGAGCTTTAGGAGCGGTGTCGTGAAAATGTAGATGGGCAGCAACAGGAAGCAACACAGGAAGAGCACGATCCACGACCTCTGCATGTAGATGCCGAGCATGTGGTATCTCTTCGCGCCGAAGGCTTGACCGCAGAGCGTCTCGAGTGCACTCGCCATGCCTAGCTAATCGATATTGCCACTCCCAAAAAAGGAAGTCCGTTAGATTTGCGACATACAAGTTGAGATATAGTATTTTCGCATTTTCGTCACTTGCCCGCATCAATTGTAGGAGGATTTTATATAGCTTGAGTACTTAAAATTCAATTCATTCATAAAATCCGACCGATACTAATAACTGTAAGGAAGTCATGTTTTCCTCAGCCACGAGGACAGCAGATCAACCATTAGCCAAGAGGCACCGGCGTTCGACCTCCAAAGTCCGATTGTTGGAGAATTGGGTCTAGCCACCAAGGACCTGAGTTCAACCGGCGACTATCTCGGATTGGCTTCCGGTGACTCGAGTTCGATAGTTGGTGAAGGTCATCCATACTTGAGTTTGGTCATGAGAACGCCCCAAGTACAATTGCCCACGATGGAAGTATTGACTGAGCTTTAGTGAAAAATTATTGTATATATTCAAAACATGTGAACACACTCTATTTCGGCCATTACATGTAGGTTCACGTGAAATTTACATGATCTAATTGTTACGGCCATTACATGTAGATTCACGTGAAACCCACATGATCTAATTGTTATCATGAAGTGACTCGTATATAAAGAATGCATACAATACTTGCTCAAAGTTTGATAATAGGCCGGCTTGCATCCAATAGGTTGACTAACTTTGGTTCTCGGCCACCTAAGGTCGACTGCCAGTGGCTCAATTCCTATTATTAGGAAGCCCCAACCCCAATTTTTAGTCGCGGGTGAGGTTCAAGTCCCAAAAGACTACTCAATCTTTTAAAATTCCTAGTCACTATTTGAAATTTAAGTGAAAGCTTTTCAAACATGTTTTGATTGGCTAATTGATCTATATCGTAATAGATGTAACAAAAAAGTAAAATATTTTCTCACGATAAAAAATAAACCTGAAAATGTTCATTGCGAATCATTCACTTTTCATGGAGTTGCTGTTTTACAATGAATAAAAAAATTTCAACATTTACTTTACGTACAGATTCTATGTCAAAGCATGTTGTGTGGCCATCATACAAAGGTACTTTTTGGATTTTTAGTTTCCGAAACAAATTAAAACGTCGACGGAAGCCAAGTAAAATATTTTCTCACGATAAAAAATAAACCTGAAAATGTTCATTGCGAATTATTCACTTTTCATGGAGTTGCTGTTTTACAATGAATAAAAAAATTTCAACATTTACTTTACGTACAGATTCTATGTCAAAGCATGTTGTGTGGCCATCATACAAAGGTACTTTTTGGATTTTTAGTCTCCGGAACAAATTAAAACGTCCACAGAAGCCAAATTAGAATATTAACCCACTAGGCTCTAAATTCCGCACATTGAGAAATGGACATTGGATGCCGCAGGCTCCCCCCACCCCACCAAGAAAAAAAGAAAAGAAAAAGTTATACCTGAAGAACATGTTCAGCCTCTCCTTCCAGTGTGACTTCTCTGAAAGTTGAATTACACGCCTTTCTTTTTCTTTTCTTTTCTGGCCCTTTGTAAAACGAGCACACGATGGACTTCCGCCATCTACTTAGATCTCTGTGTTCTATCATCTTCATTTTACTCATCAAAAGAAAGCAACGCCGAAGGGTGAAGCTCTTGAGAGAATTGCACGGATACGCGACTGGTCGAGGAGAATCGCGATCTTGTATTGAACAGCATGAATGAGTTAAAGTGGCTTATTACCTACTTCTACCGTCCGTCGTTACAAGTTACTTCTTTTAGAACCAGGTGCTAAGCTCTATGAGCTTTTGATCCATCCTATGTGTTCGAGTGATTTTTCGCCGATGAGCTTATTTACATATTTGTCCTCTGTCATATCTACATATAGGTTTTTTAGTTTATATGGACCAACAAGGCAGATTACCTTACATTTCTAGTGGAGTTTTCTTAAGTGTTTAAACGATCGAATCTTTTCATTGTAAGAAAGATCGAGTGAGAGGTGTTTTTGTACCCACCAAAACAGTATCAACAAGACGAAAACTATTCTCATCAAGCAAGACAAGCGTCAAAATAAAAGCGTCCCATGGAATTACCAGGAGGCCAAAGTTGAAGCCCAGAATGACGGTGTTGGCGATGGACATGGCGGCGAGCTCGACTTCCCCGAGGTGGCCGGAGAAGAGTTGGGTGATGACATTCATGGAGTACATCGCCAACCGAGTGAAGATGGCGGGCCCCGCCACCTGCCATATCTTCTTCGTCTCGACCCAAGCTCTAGTCGCGAGCTTCTTCTTCTCCTTCACCTTCTCATCCCACTGATCTACTCCGTTTTGTCGGCCCTTCGCCGGGTGCGCCAACAGGGACTGGTTAACATCACCGTCGCTGGCGACACTGGCCATGAGAGAGAGAGAGAGAGAGAGAGAGAGAGAGAGAGAGTTAATGCGGGGAAGAATACGATGAGATATTACCGGTGTGGTGGAGGAGGATGATATGATATTATATGAATTGAAGTTCTGTCAAAGGTGCAAAGGCATGAGATGCGGGGATCAGATTCAAAAGCGAGCACACTTTTTAAATAATCGTGAGGGGATTAGAGCTTAGAGCAATTACTCGTTTTTGGTGAGTCCAATTGTTTATTATGCCCATTACCAACTGATGCCACACTTAGCGGAGAACAGAGAACAGAGAACAGAAGGTCCCTTATGTTCATACGGGAGGGTCAATTCATCCATAAGTACTTCCATTTTCGATATACATTAAAAAAGAGAGAATTCGCTTGGAACGTGATTCTTAAGATAGTGTCAAATAAAATGGGTAAGATATTGTCGTCCTAACAGACATTTCTGCCTCGCTCACAAGCAATGTCGGAATGTATCCGCTTTCTTTGATTCTTGTCCATTTCAAATCCAAACCTCTCTCTCTCTCTCTCTGACTTTCTATTACGTTCATTTTCCGCTAATTCTGTGGCGATTCCAAACAGGGGTAGTCAATAAGGAAGTGGGGTGACATAGAAAGCTTTATCGGAATTTAATCCAGATAAAGTACGATGGCAAAAAGAGATGAGGACGGAATTTATTCAATGACGAAGATTTGAAAGCCAAAATTATGATACGAGTTGAAATTTAATCGATGAAAAAATATCTGGAAATTTTAGCTAAGGCACATGAATTGCAAGATAAATGAAAAATAAATTGAAAGATAAATAGAGTTTTTGTTGTTTGTTCGCGGGGCCTACAATACATAAAACACTGGTATTTATAATATTTACAACAAAACTGCTCATAGACAGCTCTTTAGTGGTTTGAATCACATTTTTGTGTCTCCATGGCTTTCGGTTCCACATCTTCACGTGGCCATGCCATCTTATTTCTAGGCAATTGGTGTGTTTGGTTTAGTATTCCTAAGGGGTTTTTGGTCTCCAAAGCCCATTGAAAAGATGCTGAACCTTTTGACAATTATTTTGAAGTAATTTTCAAGTGAAAGTCAAAATTGAGAATGTTAAAAGCCTAATGCTAGCGGGGACTAGCTTTGAGCTAACTCATTTTTTTCCTTTTAAAACTACCCTCACCCAATCTTCAAATTTCCGATTTTGCTCTCATTATTATTGTTTTAAATGCTAAAAAAATCAAATATATATAAATGCTAAAAAAAAAATCAAACATATAAAAATCAAACATACGAGCATCCCAAGAGTGAGAGATTGAATAATGAGTGCAAAATTGAAGTTCTCTGAGCGAAATGGAAGGAAGACTCTCTTAAGAGTAAGAGCAATTGAAAAAGGTCAATTTTTATTGCTCTAATTTTACCCAAATTTCAGATCCAAGACGATGCTGTTTGGGTTAATGTGATAATATTTCTCCAAAAGGCATCTTCTAGGGTCTTAGATTTGGGTGAAAACTAGATGTGGAAATGCCACATCACTAAGGGCAATGTTGGACGGAGTGTTAACGGGGTCGATATGGAACTCAAGTAAAAGTTGGTTGTCTTTTACAAAACAAAAAAAGTTTGAGTTAAATTGAAGCTGGTCTTAAAGTTGGTGAAATTTTATATGGACAAAAAATATGAGACGAAAAAAGTTTAGGATAGAGTTAGTAGAAGCTAAAATTGAGGATTGTTTGAGATATTAGGCTACGTCGTTTAGTACAAGAGTCATTCGTTCCCCTGCTGATTTCAATGCAAGTTTAATTCAAGTGGAAGAAAGTTAATTGACTAAAATGAAGTCCCTCGTGTTTCATGTTGAGCTCTTCCCTGTTTTGGTCATCCTCGTTGGTATCTATATCTATGATTTATTCGATATCATAGGGATCAATTAACTAGACAACGTTTTTCATTTGTTCGTTTGTTGGATTGTCCACATCATTTATTAATGGTTTTGAACTGGTCATTACAGTTTCAATTTTTGAGGAAGATAGAGCGAGCTACGGTGCCACCGCCTTTGCTGCCCCGCCACTATGGCCGTCGCCCTCTGTGGCTGCTGTCATGGTCCGTCACCACCGCCACAAATGGACTGAGCTTCAACGAATCTTTCTTGTTGATTAAGACGTGGTGGAACTGCCGGCAACATCGCCGGACTTGTCCTTATTAGATAAGCGAGAGAGTTTGTCCCTACGCTTTGCGGTTTATATGTGTTTGCGAGTTTTTCGCGAGACCATTAGAGGTTTCCACTACATCACAGCTACTGCAAGAACACTTGAGCAAAACCCTCCCTAGGAATGTAAGAATGTATCTGATTACCAAAGGCATGGTGAAGAAGATGCACAATGAGCCTAGGCTTACTGGATCGACCATTAATCAGTCGAAAAATTATCAATGCCCGTCGATTAATTTATCTTATGGACAATGACGATAGTCATAGATCTATATAATATCTTTTGGACTAAGTTCCCAGGGATATAATCATTGACATATATTGATTTTTTATAGGGGAGCACTAGGATGCATTAATCGTGACTACACCAACTGAGAACTAGGCTCAAAATCTTCTTTGAAATTAAGGCGACAAGATCATTTCCATTTTTGTTTTTGTTTTTTTAATTTTTGCGTACGAACATTGAGTATTTTGTTCGCGATTATAATAAAATAACTTGAAATTCTTTTGAAATTTCTTTTACATATTACATTTTTCTATTTCTAACCTTGGAGTGCACATTATACCTACTATTCCGTCTAGTTTTTGGTTTCGAGTCTTATTTTTTTAGTTGCCAAGATTTAGGCTATTGTATTGACTATCCATAGGATTATTAAGGTGAAAAGACGGTATATGAAATGCTACTGCTTTTAAGAGGAGCACAGCGAGGACGACGACATTGGTTGTACAATCAATCAGGTCCCCCAACTTTTAGGGTCTACTTTAACAATTGTTCTCTCATCTATGTAGTCAAAATGTCTGGAAGTTAGTCTTGCACGATAAATGAAAGACCCAGAAATTACAGAGATTCAACACACGAAATGAATTAGTTCACTAGGTACAAAACTTTGTTGAACAAAGTTTGCTGGATCCAAGTCAAGGATGCAAGTTGACACGATCCTCAACCGGGCAAGAAAGATGCAGATTGAGTTTGATATCATGTTAGATAGTTCAATAAAGAAACTTTGAGTTATTAAGTGGAGGAAAAATATTTGTATGTAAAAGCAAGTACAAAGTACATAAATAAAATGAGGTGAGATATTCTTCAGTATAATTTTAGTGACTCGTTTCTGGTGTTTGCTGGATGGCTGGGTTATTCTCTCATCAACTAATGATATACTTATTCATGGATTGATGAACACCTTGGTTAACTCAGAGTTCACAACCAAATTTAGTAAATCACACCTGACTCAACGACTAATAGATGCAGTGCATTCGATATAAGGACGATGATTTAGCTAAAGTCTTACATCGACCTCGTACATTTATCAAAACTGAATTGAATTGTCAGAACTATCAAAGTTAATGGGAGATCCATCATTTCTAATAATTCTGACCCAATTTAGTACATATTAGATTTTGATTAGAATCATTAATATTATTATATGCACCATGTGCAACATGCAAGTATTTAAGATGGATTTTGATCATTTGATCTAGTGTAGCCGATTTGATTTTCACGTGAATTCCATCCGATTCTTTTTATTTATATGCTCGGATATAAAAAATGTTAGGTCAATTTCCGAGGACGCAAGCATATTGGCCCATTTATATGCTCGGATATAAAAAAATGTTAGATCAATTTCCGAGGACGCAAGCATATTGGCCCATTCATGCATAACGAGTATGGGCCCATTCATAGCAAGAGGGCCGGGCCTTCCGAGTCTTCGGAGACATAACAACTCAAGCACGATGCCCGTGCACCCACCAAAAAATTTTGTCCACTTTAAACATTCTAAATGGAAGTGTGCTTAAAATCCTAAAACTTATCATGAGAGTATAATTGAATTTTAAAATTTTCAAAATTTTCAAATTGATGCAATCAAGTTGTTTCATTAACTTCGTCCAACTTGACTTACTGAAAAAATTCGAAAAATGCTTTTCTAAAAGTTGTTTTCTATGAAACAAAATGAGTCTTGATTGGATTGATCGATGGAAAATTGATTTGTAGATTTATTAAAATAAAACTTGGAGAATAATTAAGCCCTTTTCCCCCCTATTTTTGATAGGAAATAAATATGGGCAAGAAACCTTATTCGATTCTTATGAATAGAGGCTTTAGGGTGTTACACAGAAAAGAGACTACAGAAAAGGAGATGGCGAGGAGGCAATGCACATTAGAGAGAGATTGATTTTTGCTGGAAGAAACACCTCCCCGTTGTTTTTCCAGCACTAAGCAACTTCGAGTTGCAACAAGATGAGTGAAGCTGCTCCTCATCTTTTGTTCGCGTTGTGAAGTTTTTGCAGGTTTACCGTGACAGTCCAAATATACCGGCACGTTGCTTTGCCTGACGTTGCTCTGCCTCGCCATCGATGGCGATCACCGCCCTGCAGTTCCATCAGGACGCAATTGCGCCGCTGCTCTGTTTCTCTTGGCGTCCCACCGACCTGGAGTTGCCCCTGCAGTCCTGGTCTGCCCCGTGGTGTGCAGTGAAGTGACTCTCTTACTGCTGCCCTCTTGAACCTTTTCGGTGCAGGTTATGACTCTGCACTTGCTACATCCCCAAAATCAAGTAATCCAATCAAATTCAAAACTCTATGAACTCTAAATTGCCAGCTACAAGAAAGCTGCGGCCAGAACTCGTAGGAAACAAGCAAATCCTATAAGATTCGAAATTCTCGAGTCTTTCGAAGGCTTACTAAATCAACAAACAATCATCTCTCTCGTGTGTATTCCATTTATGGTCCTTTTGGTAGCTCGAAGGTCGATTGCAGATGCAGCTAAAGAGAGTTGTCGGAAGGTTGCCTGAAGAGGAGGAAATAGTCTGGGATACTACTGGTTTAATACCTCCTCATCCTTCCTATTGCACCGAACCTACACAAGAGAAGTATTTATAGTAAAGTCAGTTACACAGATTCAGCCAATCACGTTTAAGAATTATATTAAGAAAAGGATGAGTATTGTAGTATAAATAACTTTGCACTATGATCAAATGTTGGCAACTGATCAATAGATTAATTATGTTGAATATGATTAATCATATGAGCTATTGCAATACTCACCTATATAATATATTTACGTAATACCGATTGATTTGGATAGTGCTGATTCATCGTTGTCGAGAGAAGGGATCACGCGTCGCCAGATCGTTTGAACATAGCTCGAGTCTGTTGTGTTTGTGTTTTTGTTTGTAAATAAAGCTCGTATTGCATTTAAGTATGTAGAAGAGAAAAGAGAATTGGACTACAATGATGAAACAACCATTCAATTTATCACCTAAATTTGACTTATATATTAGTTCTTCAATAAATCTATAATGCTCTATGCATTTTGGGGATGACATCAAATAAAACTGCAGATCACTAACGACTAGGAAGCTGCGATCTTAAACTCGTAGAGAACAAGCAAGCCTTCTAAAAGTCAATACTCTAAAGTCTCTTGAAAGCATCAAAAATCAACAAATAATCATCTTCTCTCTGTTATGTTTATGGTCCTTTCTCCAGCTCGACAATCAACTATAGATGCAACCAAAGAGGATTGTTAGAAGGTAGCATGAAGAGGAGCAAATAGCCATGGATGCTACTGGTTTGAAACATCCTCATCCTGCTGTTACACCGAACCTACAATAGCAGACATTTATAGAAAAGTTAGCTGAAAATTTCGGCCAATCGCATTCAAGAATTATTGAAAAAAAGGGGTAATTAATAAGAAGCAACTTTTGACCAAAAAAAATTAACAAGCAACTTCGCATCTATGATCATCTGCATTAAGTTAACTGCTTATAATAGATTGGTTGTGTTAGATATGAATAATCAGATGAACTATACAGAACTTGCCTGTGTTTTTGTAACCCGAGTTGAGTTAATGGCTAGTTCAGATAATGTGTTTCAGTTGGCCGCTGATTCATCGTCATCAAGGGTTGGAGTTGACCATTTGGCAACCCGCACTTTAGCTTTCTCCGCCTACGTTAAGGTGTCACAGAAATATATTAGACAGAATGCTTAATACTTTTATTTGTTTGATCAGAAGAAAATTGAAATAATCTTGAAGTTTACCTCTTTCTCCCAATCACATCGAACTGTTATTATGGCTAATATCACAGTTTGAACAGCAGTGCCACCAAAAATCATTCCACCCCAGATACCCTACAATTATTATTCAAAGTTACCCTTAATATTTGTCAAACCATCTGCTTATTGAACTTAAGCAACTAAGCATATGAAAAAACATGAAGTGAAAAGCTACATGAAGGATCCAAAATCTTACCATAACACCTAAGTGGAAAACCCATCCCATGAGAAATCCAAGAGGTAGACCAACGACATAGTAGCATCCCAAATTGATGTATGCAACATAGGCTTGCCATCCCGATCCAACAGCAACTCCTGCAGCATTGATGGAACTCAGGCGTATGATGTATATTCTAACTGACCCTAAATCTCATGTAGCTAGTTTCAGTTATAGCAAGAGGAGCTCAAAATAGAGTCAAAGTTGTATTATGCATACTTTGAGTGAATTCTAGATGATATCAAACAATTTGTTTGCGATGAAGTATTGTGCTTTGTTTTTTAAAGCTCTAGTTTAAGGATGTATTGAATGCTAGTAGCAATCCACCAGTTGATCAATTGAGTCAATTTTGTGCACATGAACATCTCACTTAGTCAAACTTGACCGTACGAGGGCACAAGAGAGCTCAACCGAACTCAAGCAAACCTCCATTCGTTATAATGCTGCTTTATTTGATCCTTATTCTACAACTTTGGTCGAACATGTTATTTGCAAAGACAATGTCGGATTGATCACACTCGTACTAAACAAACCACCTCATCTTGTGTGAAAGTACGCTTGTGATCAACCGCACATCAATACCATGAACATTTCTTTTTCACCATTAAATCATGTGACCTTCCACGGAAGGATATATGGAAAGGAAGAGTTACTTGCAGAAAACCTATACATTAAGGGATGGATATGGAGATCTACCTGATAGAATGGGCTGAACACTATTGAGAAGTATGGTGACACCTGGGAGATAAGAAAGCGTGTCCACTTCTTCAAGAACATCAGCGGAAGAAGTGAAAATGTATGCGAATTTGTCATGCAAAACCATGATGAGAGCACAGAAGAAGAAGCCGATTATTGTGGATTGCACCACGGATACAGCAGTCGCAAATTTTGCGGCCTTGCCATTCCCAGCTCCAAGCTCATTTGCCACCCTCACCCTGAAATTTAAGTGAACTAGATATTAAAGACTGAATGAATGAAAAATAAACAGATTTCTCGATTTTGGAAGCTTATATTCTGTAGACGGCCAAAGAGAGTTTTTTTGCAGATTGAGTATAGAACTAATTCAAGAAATAAATCTGTTTACGAACTGACGCTTATTTGACTTTATTTAAACCATTCACAAGGGTCCAAGCTTTGGAAGAGAAGACAATACATTCAAATTATGATTTAGAAACTGACATGAAGTTTAGCTTTCTGTCAGTTATGTCCGTTAAATCATCATCCTGTTCCTCAGTTTTCGACGTTATATCAGAAGTTATTTTGCGGTCATGATCCAACTGTTGGGACTCGCACCCAGGACTAGCAAAGATATAAAGCAAAATCCATACGGTACAGACACACTTTGCGCTTGATTTTCTTTACTTTGATTTTAACAGTTTGGACTTCTACTAGGGACTTTTCTTGAATTGCTCCAAAAAAGGGTCAATGTGGCATCCATCATTGGGTTTTACGGCATTGATTTATATCAAAATGGTTAGACTCAACATGTATGAAATCATTAGAAATTCATACTAAAACAATCTCGTCTTTATCATATATAACCAAGTGCTGTTGATAAACCGGTTTCATATAAATGCAAAACACACTAGCAGAGGACACTCCCCTGCAATCAGCTACTTATAGTATGATCGACTGATACAATTGCCAATAACGAATCTACGTTTAAATAAATGCTATACTTGGTTTTGCTCTTGGCTATGTGTGTGTGAGAGAGAGAGAGAGAGAGAGAGAGAGAGAGTACCCGGTTGCAGCAAAGAAGGCAAAAGGGATCATCATCTCCCAACCGTTGATGGTCATGCTGCCATAGACATAAAACCATAAACTTGTAAGTGACGTACGGGGCGACATTTCACTGAATAATCCTTCTAACGATTAAATTACCAAAATGGAGATAAATCCTTTAATACCAGACGGACAAGGCATCCACAGCAACCGTGGCATTTTGCAGATATCCTGTCATCAGTATCAATATGCTATAGTACCAGGTCTCCAAACTGTTCAAAAAGCGCCAAGAAAATGTGATGATCAAGTTCTAATGGCCACGAAAAAATCTAGACAAGGGAAGCACTATAAGTGATTGTCTATGTTTTCAAGATCAACAAGTTTCAAGTTGTATGTGAATAATTTCACTGTAATTACGACAGAGTCTCTAGAGTCTTTAGAGTAAAATTTGCTTAGAAGAACTTGTAAAGTAGAACACAAGAGGCAAGAAAGCTAAATATATCGCTACCCATGCAAAGTGTAACTTGGAGATGGAGAAAAAGAATACGGATTTTTACCAAAGCATAACTCCAGAAGCAGCGGACAGTTTGACGAACTCCCATAACCCCGTGAAAGCCTCCATGGAGAAGCCGGTCCACGTCAGTGGGCAATTGCCACAAGCGGTGTATGCGAACAACGCGAGCACCAAGAACCACCAAGAGAGATCCAAGCTGACGGACAGCCCCACCACGCCAAAGTCAAACACGTAGACGCAGAGCCAGCTCGTGAGCACGTTGATCGCTAGGCCGGTCAGCGAGACCCACGCCAAGACCTGGGTCTTAAGCTGGCTCTGCAAGAACCTCGTCAAGGGGAATTGGAAGGCGTAGCTGAAGTGCAGCGGGATGAGCCACAGAGCCACCGTGCCCGACATCTCCGCCACGTCGTCCGGCTGCCCCAGGAGCCTTAGGAGCGGCGTGGCAAACACGTAGAGCGGGAGCAGCAAGAAGCAACACAGGAAGAGCACGATCCACGACCTTTGCATGTAGATGCCAAGCATGTGGTATCTCTTCGCGCCGAAGGCTTGGCCACATAACGTCTCCAGCGCACTTGCCATGCCTAACTAATAACCACAATCCAAACTCAAAACTCGATATTAAACTCGCACTCTCTTTCTTTTGTCATGTCAAATTGAATGTATAGCTCGCTAAAATTACTATGAGCACCTGATAAATCTGTAAAGTGATATGTAAAAATAATATATTTATTTATTTATTTATTCATTTATTTATTATTATTATTATTATTATTATTATTATTATTATTATTATTATTATTATTATTATTATTATTATTATTTTTAATAATAAGTAATACCGTACATAAGCAAATGTTACTGCTTCTGTAATTTACATAATCAGTACAAAGGGTTCGAGGTTTGAGATTGCCTTGATCCCTTTCACGGTTAAATTTCTTTCAATGAGAGTCAAAATTGATTTTGATCCCTTACCGTTGATAGATATATCGCCCAAACCGCTCTTGGAAGCTAATTAGAAGCTAGAACATCTGGAACACATATTGCACCTTACACACCATTTCATATATATGTACATATAGATAGACGATGGTGATGGGTTACAATCTTTCATGTCTTATATGAAAGTGCAAAAATCAGAGAGAACGGACAAATACATGCCTAGTTTGAACAAACCTCCACGTGCCCGATTAGTGTTGGATGACATTGAAGACCGTAATGAGAGAGAAGAGACATAAAAGGAAAACCATGTTGACAGAGAGTCTATACAAATCATGTCGTCAAAGATTAGAAGTCGACCGTGAGAGGCCACGAAGTGAGTCCTCACTATGAATTTTCATCGGCAAATACGGAACATATTCTATGGCTAAGATGGCACAACTTTTCTGTACATTTCTTTCCTTTTCTGTACTTACCAAGAGGCCGAAATTGAAGCCAACGATGACGGTGTTGGCGATGGACATGGCTGCGAGTTCGACCTCCCCGAGGTGCCCCGCGAACGCCTGCGTGACAACGTTCATGGTGTACAAGGCCACGCGGCTAAAGATGGCAGGGCCGACTATGTGCCACAGCTTCTTCGTCTCAGCGCACACCCTCACGCTCAAGCTCTTCTCCTCCTCGTTTTCATGATCCCCGCCATTGCGGTCGCCATCCACCGCAGATTCTCGCAGCAGAGGCCATTGGGCGTCGCTGCCGTCGCGGTCAACGATGGCCATGAAAGGAACGGCTCTTTCTTTGCCTCTAGAGAGGGTAGGGTATGATGATGAGAGCAAAAGGAACTAAAAATTATTAGAAGGCAATGAAATGCTCAGGGAGACATAAAAGGGTGAGATTATAGTGACGCGGAGAGATGATGCGCCTCTGATTGGACCGCGATGAAATGATTAGTGAGACGAAAAGGGTCGGTTTATAGCCGTAAGGGGAGACGACGCGCCTCCGGATATGCCAATTTGGACGAGAACCGAAGGAGTTTTGATTTGATTTTCTTTTCCTTTTCCGGGAAAAGATTAACAAATGACGTAAAGTGGGAACATGTAAGATTTTCAGATAAAAAATCGAGGGCTGGTCGCTGAATTTTGACTATGAATTTTTGACCTATTCCGAGACTCTCTCTCTCGGGTTGGTGGTGTGAATTGTTCTAATGGTGTAAATGCCGAGGCTACTTCGACAAGCAGACGTATGAAACTTCCAACCAAGGTGGTTGTTTATGGCTGGTGCATTCTTCTATACCTGACAATAATAATAGTAGTAATGATGATGATGATGATGATGATGATGATGATGAATCTTCGACTTCCGTTTTCGATTAGCTTTCGCTCTCAAGACATGATCAGAACATATTAAAATAATTAGAGACATGCATTGGCATGCGGATCGCGGGAAGGACGGAAGGAAGGACATTGATGGGACGTGTGGAATGGTTGGTTGGGCAGCTAGTCGCCGAAACCAAAAGGGCATGTATGAATTTGGTGGTGATTTGCTATATATTCCAAAAACAAGTGCAATTGGGACGTACAACTCTAAATCCACATCATTTTATATAATTAGGAACTTCAATTTGGGTTGATAGACCTCAAATTGATCGAAATGCAATTAATGTCATGAATTAGGTGCAATCAATGTTGAAATCTAAATGGGCAGGCTAGTCAAACGTACTTCATGGTATAGGAAATGCACCACGCGCCTTGCATTGACAGATCTATTCCTTAACAACTAAGTTTACAATCAAGTAGACAGAAGTTTCTCTCCTTGTCCAGGTCAATCTCTCTGGAATCATTTATCTTACCTTCTCGACCTTAGGATAAATTGGAGTTCTAGTCCTAGCCAGCGAATCCTTCATGAGTGCTTACGGTTGAGTGTCTCACTTGCTACTGTATATCTAGTTCAAACCCACTTCTAATACCACAGGCTCAGAAATTGAGTCCGTTGCTGCAGCAACTGTTGGGAAAATACTGCTTCGATTGGGTAGAACGATGAAGACGGATCTTTGAGTACTCGAGTCGGACTTTGAGGCGTGATATCACTTTCTTTAAGGATTTATTTGCCCCACAAAGTTGCTAATGGTCACCGGCAAAATATCCTCCAGGATACAACAAAGTCTCAATTTGAGAATACTAGATAGCAATTCTAGTATTTCTCCAGGATCTCTCTAGGAAACAATTGAAAGAATGGCTGTCGTTTTTTCAGAAAGAAACTCGAAGAGAAGAAAAGATAACCAGACTTCTTTCTCAATCTGACAAGTATATATATATAAACTAGTCTTAGAAAACGAAGACAACTCTTCGTGAAAAGTTGCGAAATGAAAAAACACATCCTTTCGAAATTTGTTCAATTGAACAAAGGTGTCTATTCGTAAGAAATTAAAACCGAACCAATGCAACCCTTCGTGAAAGGTTGCAAACCGAACGGGTATCATATGCAAATGAAAAGACACGAATAAATTCGGAATAATAATTAATAATTATTTATTTATTTATTTAATAAATAAAATTTCGAATTTTCATTTTATATTTTATTTTTCGAGAATTCTCAAAACAAAAATAAAATAAATAATAGAGGGATTAGTGCTAATTAAACCGCGGACGCGCAAGCGTGCAAAGTGCTAAGTGCGCCTAATAATTGCGCCAAAATCGCGCAATTTCTTCGCGCACCCGCACGCGGGTATGGTGGGGTCTAGCCCCACCCAATCATTACTTTAAATGAATAAAGTAAATCCCACACTTTTATACTGGTTTACTTTTTTCCACCTTTCCCATGTGGGACAAGGTAAAAGGCACTCATTTTTGTTTTAACAAACAAAACTCCAACAGCAACAACGCCGAAAATGTTCGCGGAATAAATGACGTATGATTCGCAATGACCACCCCCTTAAGCGACATTGAATTCTCTATGCAAACCGGTTCAAACTCGAGATGCCACTGAAGAAGCTGTTAAGGAAAGAAGAACAACTCAGCCAACGCACACAAGTCAAGGGAGACTATTTGACTGGGAAAGCCACGTCAGAGCACCCAAGACAGGGGAGACTATTTGACCTCATTTTACACGTGTGCTGCAATTTCGTTTTTCAGTTAAAACAGATTAGAAATAGTTTACTTGCTTTTCCTTTTAGGGTTACTTTTCTGCTTTTCTTCTTTAGTGTGCCTATGAGGAGCTTTGTTGAGTTGACGATAAAGTGAAAAACAGAGCTTGCTCTGTGATGTACAGCAGATTGTGTGTAGATACAGAGAGATAAGAAGGTTTGAATAATCATTCTTCAGATCTTGTTCATCTTGTTCATCTTCACTTGGTATCAGAGCTTGGTCGATCATCTTGTGAAATCAAATCGAAGGTGCTGTAGAAGCGGTTCTTTGCTTGCTGGATATGGTGGATCTGGTTTTCTGAGTACCGGATCTAACTGACGACGGTGGCGAATCTGGTTTGGCGGATCACCCTTGGAAATCGAAGACTGATGGTCAGGGATCGCGAGGGGGCTCTCAATCGCTCTCTGTTCTGGTGGTTCTGAGGGTTTCTCGGTTGATCTCTCTCGGTTTGGAGCGGATCTCTCTTCTTCTCGATCGCTCTTCACGAGCTCGGAGTTCGCCAAGCGGAGCCGCGCAAATTCGAAGGCCCCACTCTCAGAAATCAAGTATACTCGCGGTGCAGCGAGTCGATCTCCTCCGTGAGGTCGTTGAGGTGAGCGCGGCAGAGATCGTAGTGGTCGCGCAGCTGCTGGTACTCCAGAACGAGGCGAGCCTGGTTAAGGCGGTGTTCTATGGCGATGGTGCTCTATGGCGTTCTGGTTGCTGTCGGAGGAAGCGGACGAGTGAGGCTAAACTGCCGCTTGCTGCTGTACTGACGACTGCAGAGATAATTCCCGAACCGCTCGGCCTCGTCCTGATCATCTCATCTTAGAATTTTCCTTTCAAGTTTCAAGGTTGTTGAAGGCGGTCCTGCCGTTAGTGAACAACTAATACAGCAAAAGTGGGATAAAATACTCTTCACAGGTAAAAACATCACTCGCGGAGCTCTCCTTTCAAGTTTCAAGGGTAGAGATCTGAGATTCAACCGAAGCCATTTCCCAGCACCACCAGCTTTGCAGTATCTTGAGCAAAGGTCAGATCGCAGTATCTTGGTTTTTCGTTTGTCGGTTGATTCGAAATTAGCAAAGTGCTGGATTTCGTCTTGTTTGCTCAAAGAAGCTTATCAAAGTAGCTATTGATCATTCTCGTTTGTTGATTTGGAGATTTCAAAGTGTTTTTAACATCACCATTATCATCGTCTTCTTCAAAGCTGTGAGAACACGAAGATGGCAGCGAGAACACAGAAGTACCCTTTCCCAATACATGTCAATATTTCCAATTTTGTCACAATCAAGCTTGCTGAAGATAATTTTCTGTTATGGCAAGCACAGTTTCACAGATTTCTTAGAAGCCAAGAACTTTTTGGCTTCATTAATGGTGAAATTCCATCACCTCCTCGAATGTTACAAATTGAAGTTGCAGGGTGTGAAACTGAAGCTATAAATCCAGATTACACAGATTGGACAAAAACTGATCAGCTTGTATCATCATGGATTAGTGGAGCTGTATCTGAAAACATTCTGAGCTTGATTATTGGCTTAGAAACATCCTATGAGGTATGGCGGACTCTTCTTAATCGTTTTACACAGAAGTCAGTTGCTAGAGAGTTTGAACTGAGAGGAAAATTACAAGCTTGCCAGAAACGAGATCGAGTTCTTTCTGTTTATCTTAGAGAATACAAATCCATCTGTGATCAGCTAAATGCTATAGGAAAGCCTGTAGATGAGATAACTAAAATGTTTGGTGTTTTGGAAGGACTGGGTTCTGAGTATGAAAATTTTCGAACTACTATATACTGCTTGAAACCTCAACCAGAATATGATGAGGTAATAGCACAATTAGAAAGATTTGAAACAAGACTGCAGAACTATTCCAGGAACCAGTATAACCCCAATCTAGCTTATTTTGGACAAAGACAATCTGAAATACAGCAGAAAGGAAACACTGATAGAGAATATATCTCTCAGAACTCTGGTTTTGCAGCACAAAGAAGCAATTACAGAGGGGGACGTAACTATGGTCGAGGACGTGCTACTAATGGTAGAGGTCGTGGTTATGGATATTCTGAAAGAAGTCAGAACTACAGAACAAACACCTTGATTCAGGATCAAGGGGATCAGCAGTATAGACAGAAAAATGACTTCCCTGGATCTAGTCAGGGGTTTCGACCATATGCAAGTTACTCACAAAGGTATCAGGACATCAAAACTTATCCATCTTCGACTCTAACCTTCAATAAACATCTGCAGGATGAGAAAATAACAGGAAGTGGTCGACTGGAGTGCCAAATTTGTAAGCGTCCAGGACATGATGCACTTCGCTGCTGGTATCGATTTGATAACTCATATCAAGCTGAAGATATTCCAACAGCATTGGCAGCAATGCATCTCGAGGATCCAAAAGGAAATGAGTGGTATCCAGATACCGGTGCTACAGCTCACATCAGTGCAAATCCTGGTATTCTTCATACACTCTCTAAGTACAGTGGAACTGATACTGTCATGATAGGAAATGGGTCATGTCTGCCTATTACTTACGTTGGTGATACTTTGATAAATACTGAGGACAACTCATTACCTCTTAATGATGTACTGATTGTTCCAGAAATAAAGAAGAATCTTCTCTCAGTTTCTAAGCTAACAGATGACTATCCTTGTTCATTTGTCTTTGATAAAACTGGTGTCTATGTAAAGGACAATCACACCAATACAACAATGAAGCTCGGAAGGAAAATTAGAGGACTTTACCGAGTGGACTCACAAACTACAGAAGCATTCTTCACTCAAAGACACAGAGCTGTAGCAGAAGATGTGTGGCACCAGAGATTGGCTCACACAAACTCGAAAATAGTACAGCATCTACAGAATCAGAAGTTGATTTACTGTAATGCAACAGCACAGACTATATGTAGAAGCTGTCAAATAGCAAAGAGTACAGCTTTACCTTTTCCTTTATCAGACACTACATCCAATGTTCCTTTAGAAAAGATACACTGTGACATTTGGGGTCCCTCACCAGTTAGTTCTTTTCAGAAATTTAAGTACTATGTCATCTTTGTAGACAATTTTTCCCGCTATAGCTGGCTGTATCCAATGAAGCTGAAGTCAGAATTCTATGATATCTTTGTTGAGTTTCAGAAACTAGTCGAGAGGCAATTCAATCATAGAATCAAAATTTTTCATTGTGATGGAGGAGGAGAGTTCATAAGCAACAGATTCCAGAATCATTTAAGGAATTGTGGCATCAAACAGTTCATGTCTTGCCCACATACACCTGAACAGAATGGAATCTCAGAAAGGAAACATCGTCATATAGTTGAACTGGGTTTAGCTATGCTGTATCACTCTAGAGTTCCATTGAAATTTTGGGTAGATGCCTTCATGACAGCTAACTATATTGTGAATATTCTTCCTACACCAAAGTTACAACTGGACTCACCTTACAGCAAAATTCATCATCATCAGCCAAGCTACGAACATCTAAGGGTCTTTGGATGTGCATGTTATCCTTGTCTTAGACCATATACGCAACATAAATTCGATCCTAGATCTCTTACTTGTGTCTTCCTGGGATATAGTGAACGCCATAAAGGGTATCGCTGTCTTGTACCTACTGATGGGCGTATATATATCAGTAGACATGTTGTGTTTGATGAGAATTTCTTTCCATTCACAAAGAAATTGACAACTGACTATGAACAGTATACTACTCTGTACAAACAATGGGCAGAAGAAGTTAAACTTCTTGATTCTCCAAGTGCAACACCAGTAAACAATGGTTTTACTGACCATATAGCAAATTTCCAGTATAGTCCTACTTTGGAAGATGATCACACTAATACATCAGACATTGTAGGTATGCCACAAATTTCATCTTTCACACAGATGCAATCTGATTCAGTTGCTGAAGAACAACCAGGTCTTACTTCCACAAGTGTCACACCAACTGACATTGTCATTGATCAAGGCCAACACAATTCTATATCTAATCCTCAAGGTACTACTGCTGTTCATCATATGCATACTCGACTGAAATCTGGTATTACAAAACCAAATCCTAAATATGCATGTTTGGCTGAATATAAAGTGCCTCTGGAACCACGATCAGTTAAATCAGCCTTAGCTGATGAAGGGTGGTACAAAGCAATGCAAGAAGAAATGACTGCTTTGTATGAAAATCAGACTTGGATACTAGTTCCCAGAACTAACCAGATGAATGTTATAGGCTGTAAATGGGTGTTTAAAACCAAATTAGCACCTGATGGTAGTCTTGACAGATTAAAAGCTCGGTTAGTTGCCAAAGGGTTTCATCAAGAAGAGGGAGTTGACTTTACTGAAACATTCAGTCCTGTTGTTAAACATGCTACCATTCGTATAGTACTTTCTGTGGCTATGATGAAAAATTGGCCAATACATCAACTTGATGTTAAAAACGATTTCCTCCATGGAGTCTTAAATGAGACAGTGTATATGGAGCAGCCACCTGGATTTATACATCCTCAAAAGTCTCAGTGTGTTTGTCTTCTCAAGAGGTCTTTATATGGTCTTCGTCAAGCACCACGTGCCTGGTTTGATAAATTTAGTAATTTTCTTCTTGAAAATGGCTTCTTCTGCAGTACAGCTGACCCATCTCTCTTTGTTCTTCATACTGGTTCAGATACAATACTGTTATTACTCTATGTAGATGACATACTTTTGACCGGCAGTTCAACTCAGCTTCTAGCTACATTGATCAAGAAACTGAGCCTTCAATTCCACATGAAAGATCTCGGGTATCTTCATTATTTTTTAGGAATTGAAGCCAAACTTACTTCTCAAGATCTATTTCTTTGTCAGACTAATTATGCCATTGATCTACTTAACAAAGCTCACATGACAGAATGCAAACCTGTCTCAACTCCTTTGCCACTTAGATCAATTGCTATGACAAATGATGATACTTTGCTTGCTGATCCACTTGAGTATAGAAGTATAGTAGGCGGTCTTCAATATTTGACGCTCACCCGACCTGATCTTGCCTATGCAACGAATCTGCTATGTCAGAAAATGCAGCATCCAACAATTGCAGACTTTCATAAATTGAAAAGAGTCCTTCGGTATGTTAAAGGAACAGCACATCTAGGGATCTTCCTTCATTCTAACAGTTCTACAGCCCTCTATGGATACTCAGATGCTGATTGGGCTGGATGTGCTGACACGAGACGTTCTACTACTGGTTTTTGCACTTATCTTGGCTCTAATCTTCTTTCTTGGTCAGCCAAGAAACAACCTACCGTATCACGCTCTTCCACAGAAGCTGAATATCGAGCACTTGCATCAACTACTGCTGAACTTACTTGGATTAGCTTTGTCCTACGAGATATTGGTATACATCTCATATCACCCACACTCTTGTTCTGTGATAACAAATCAGCTATTTCTCTTACAGCTAATCCCATCCTACATGCTCGCACTAAGCATATCGAAGTTGATTTTCACTTTGTTCGTGAAAAAGTATCCTCAGGTTCTATAAATGTTCGATATATTCCAAGTCATCTTCAGCTTGCTGACATCTTTACTAAATCCTTATCACGTTTCGCTCACTATACTATTAGAACCAAATTGGGTATGGGATTCTTAACCCTTCCCAATTTGAGGGGGGATGTTAAGGAAAGAAGAACAACTCAGCCAACGCACACAAGTCAAGGGAGACTATTTGACTGGGAAAGCCACGTCAGAGCACCCAAGACAGGGGAGACTATTTGACCTCATTTTACACGTGTGCTGCAATTTCGTTTTTCAGTTAAAACATATTAGAAATAGTTTACTTGCTTTTCCTTTTAGGGTTACTTTTCTGCTTTTCTTCTTTAGTGTGCCTATGAGGAGCTTTGTTGAGTTGACGATAAAGTGAAAAACAGAGCTTGCTCTGTGATGTACAGCAGATTGTGTGTAGATACAGAGAGATAAGAAGGTTTGAATAATCATTCTTCAGATCTTGTTCATCTTGTTCATCTTGTTCATCTTCACTGAAGCGAGGCCATTTCTGCCTCGTCCTTTAATCAATTAGGCCAATCGTTTTTGGTGATGGGAAAAGATTTTGGTTGGTACGGCGCGTCAAGTTCCCACCCTCAGAGCGTGTGAACTAAACACTTGGTTTCACAAGGAGACTATCTGGTGGGAATTTCATTTTCATGGAAACTCGGTTTCCTGTTCACATCCAATAACGCATAGGACAAAGCATTCGAGGTGACGCCTGCCTCTAACATGAGGGGAAAAAGCTCAAAAACGTTTTCCAGCGGAGTCGTCTTGTCCTGGCAATATATCCAGATCAGCATGATCTGGCTAGCGTGCTTGGAATGAAGGTCGTTGGCTTTGGTGGCGTTGAGGATTCGCACGATCTTACCTACACATTGTTTTTTATGCATACACGTGATTGTTCCGCAAACGATAGATCGCCGACCACGAAGTACACACGTCTTGCCGTTTCATCTGTCAACTTAACTGGAACATTAGATCAAGGGCGCAGTTATAGATAGTGTGAGATCGCTTAATTTTCTTATATTGCTCAACCTACTGTACACAAATATATATATATATATATTTTGGTACCCAGGGAACCCCGTACAACCGGTAGCCGGCGGGTAAACCCTGAGGCGACGCTAGCGGATGACCCACCACCCTGACGTCGCGCGTAAAACTCCATGTGGCCAGCGGGATTCGACCCCCTCCACTTTCGTTAGCTTCACTGGAGAACCTTATCGAACTGGGCTACCGCAGATGGTGGTAAAAATATTTATACAACGTAATGCTTAATAAAAAAGGGAAACAGAAGATCAACCAAAGATCTCTAACTAATTATAAAAGATATACCAAATATTATGCTAACTAAAAACAAAAAAACTAAGTCCTAACTAATTTTCTTATATAATATTAGAAAAACTGAATATAAAATCTTTAGCAAATCTTTCGTAATACTCTCCCCCAGGTTGGAGCATGGAGGTCACGAATGCCTAGTTAAAGATAAATGCAAATCGATTTTGATCCAAGGCCTTGGTAAAAATGTTTGCTAGTTGAAGTCTAGTGGGTACATGTTCGGTTCTAATGACGCCTCACTGTACATGTTCATGAACAAAATGGAAGTCAATCTTGATGTGCTTTGTTTCTTCATGGAATACCAAGTTTGCCATGATGTGTAAGATAACTTGTGTTAAATTAATATCTCAAGTTTAAATTCGGATAACGATTGGTTAAAACGAATTTGTATAAAAAGATTTTCGCGGATAGATTTAAATCTCATGCGTGGAAGACATCTTCAAAGAAGGTGAAATATTGCATGCTAGAAGGCAAAAGATTTGGACTCCTTAAAGCTGCACAAAAGTGGAAATAAATAAAAAGAAAAAGCAAGGTTTTCTATCTTTTACTTGCAGAAGACGATTTACCTTTGGAGGATGTACACGGTGGGGCCTGGAGTCAAATTGTTGACTCTTGGCGTAATATAATAGGCAAAATGGGGGTTTCTTTCTTGACAAGCGCTGCACGGGAAAATAAAGAAGAAAAGAGAAGCCATGCGGCTAGTTGAAGCCGCACGCCATACAAGGCTTGAGCGAGATCAAGAAGCCACCGTGTGCACAAAAGGACGAAGGTGCTGAGTTTCTTCTTGGACGTATGCGGAGGGCTTAAGCGCTTGATAGTTTTGTGTTATGAGTTTACATTATTTATTTGTAAACATTTTGAATTCGGGATTAAATTTAAGTGTGGGAAATACTTGAATGTATGAGCGATTGTAAATTCTGATTCTTCAATTATAGTGGATTATTTGCTATTAGCTAAACCTTTTGGACGTAAATACCGGTATTCAGATCGAACCACATAAAACTTTGGCATCTTTATTATTCCTTGTTTATTTCTCTTGTTATTTGGAGCTTTTCCTTGTCTGATTATTATTTGGAAATTTTCTTATTGTAATTATGCTTGAAAGGAAAGCTGAAATTGTGAAATTTAACGAGAGGAACAACTTTGGGTTATGAAGCATCAAGATGCGAGCATTATTGAAGATGAATTATTGATTATAATAAAAGTATCTGAGAGAATAAAGCTAAGAGAAATAGCAAAGAGTACAAGTTTTAATACAGGTGACCGAGGAGAAGGATGCCACAACATTATGAGCCAAACTTTAGGCACTCTATACAAAGAAAAGTTTGAACAATCACTTGTATATATTGAAGATGATGTTTCAATTTAGATATATACATCTATCAGAACCCATCTGGATGAATTTAATAAACTCATGATGGATTTGAAGAACGTTAGTAAAATACTTACTGATGAAGAATAGGGCATGATATTGTTAGCTTTTTTACTAGAGTCATGAGGAGTACTTTACTAATTCATTGTTGTAGGGACGTACCACGATTACCTCAGAGGAGGAGACTCCAACTCGCTAGATACCAGTGAGGTCGAGCTCGCCTTAAGCTGGCAAACTCCAGCCTCGCCTAAGGTCCCCAGAGCCTTGCCAACCTCTGGCGACCTTAGGTGAAGCTAGCCTCCCCCAGCTCGCTGCTCTAGTGAGGCTTGAGCTCGCTTGATGGCCTCAAGCGAGCTTGTGTGGGGGCAAGACTCAGAGCTTACTTGTGGTCGATCGTTGACTATTGTCCTGGGTGGCTACTGGCCGAAGAAAAAGGAAAAAGAAAAAGAAAGTAAAAGAAAAATTATAATTAATTAAATATTAGATTTTTTAAAAAAAAAAGAAAAAGGAAAAGGTGTTTAGTTAAAAAAAAAAAAAAAAAAAAGTGCTAACTTTAGATTTGAAGGAAAGAGGGTGGAAGTGTTTTCCGCTTTTTAAAAAGTGAAAAACATCTTTCCTTATTTTAAAGGTTTAATACCCTGAAAAACCCCAAACTGGTATACTTGTGACAAATTTATCAAAAACTATTTTTTTTACCACCAAAAACTCCAAACCGGTATACTTTTGACAAATTTACCCTCTGTTAGTTTTTATTAAATTTTATTGTCAAATTATTAAGTTAAATGACACGTGACAGTTGATTAATATACAAATTTGGGATTTTACGCTCCGTTTGTCGCAGTTTACAATTTTTGTGATTTTTTTTTTTATATTAATCCAATTTAGTAGATGGTATATTTGTCACAAATTTACCAGTTTGGAGTTTTTTGCGGTCGAATAAATTAGTTTGGGGTAAACTTGTTATAAATGTACCGGTTTATGGTTTTTTATGGTTAGTCGGGGTAAATTTGTCACATGGATACCAGTTTGGGATTTTTCATGGTCAAAAAAATAGTTTTGGGTAAATTTGTCACATGTGTACCGGTTTGGAGTTTTTAAAGGTATTAACCCTATTTTAAAAGATGTTTTTTGGTTGATGGAAAATGTTTTCTATAACAAGTTCATTTTTCATGAACTCAAAAGATCCTCAAAACTTTTTCCTAAAAATTGTTTTCTATGAAATGAAAGGAGTCTTAATTGGATTGATTGATGGAAAATTGATTTGTAGATTTATTAAAATAAAACTTGGAGAATAATTGTCGCGACCTCTTTTTTTTCCGGCGCCTGATCGGGTCGGGCGTCTTACGGAGGCTAATGGTTTGGCTAAATTTATTAGGTCCAGACTCTCCCAAGTCCATCAATTCACGACTTTAATAGTCTAAGTTTCTAACCTGTAAGTTAACTTTCAAAACGGAGTCGCCACTAATCAATTTGGGGTTGGTTGATTAGAAACCATGCCAAATATTGGGAGAAATACTCGCTCCTGCGCAACCAGAGAAATTATGATAAGGGACTTGATTACACTAGTTAATCACTAATGCCCCTTCGGTACCTAATCTTGTTTAAACCCTAAGACTTTTTGGATTTTTGAGGGGTTTTTCCGTGTATTTTGTGAAGAAAAAAAAAACATTTCTTTTTTTGACATTTTCCATTTTTTAAACATAAAAGGGAATTTTTGGATTTTTTTGGTATTTTTTAGAAAATACAAGTCTTTTTGGCCTTTTTTTTTGGCATTTTTTGGAAAGTATGAAATATTTTTTATTTTTTTTTTGGAAAATACAATATTTTTTAACTATTTTAAATATTTTTCGAAAATAAATCATTTTTTGATTTTTTAAATAAATTATTTATTTATTAAAATATTATTTAAGATATATATATATATATATAAACCGACCCTGGTTGGGTCCGACCTAGGTCGTGGACCCGAAATGCAGACAGGCCCGCTAGGCCGGCCTGACTCGTTTTTTTTTCCTCTTATTTATTTATTTATTAAAACGGCTTAATGGCCTGTCGTTTTGGGAATGATCTGGCTCGACCCGATGACCCGACAAAAACCCTACTCGGTTCTCGGCCTGGGTTCGACCCGAAAAAATCAGGAACCCTAGGGTTCCTGATTCGCGGCGCCGAGGAGGGGAGGGCTGAGACGATGCGGGGCCAACGGTGGCGACAATGGTAATGATAACTGGACGATTGGAGGGGGGGTTGCGATGGTGACGGCAACGACGATGGCGGCGGTACATTACTTGTCCGCGAACAGCAGCTTGAGTGGCAAATGGCAGTGACGGCGACGACGGCGGAAAGTGCTCGAACTCTTCTCTCCCTTCGATCTGGGCTTGCCAACGTCGGGGCTACAGTGGATGGCGAGCAGCGATCGAATGGCGACGATGATGGCTGAGTGCTGCGGCAGAGGGCACTCGACCCCCAGATCTAGTCTTCTCGCCCCCGCTTCTTACCCAGCTCGACCCTCTCTCTCTCGGGCTTGCTTGCCGCCGGCCTCCCCCGAAGTCTCTCGGAGGGAGGTCATTCGAGCTTTGCGACCCGCTCTCTCGCGCGCTCGCTCTTCGATTTCCCTTTGAAGTCTCTCAAGGGAAGATCTCCGAGTTTGCCGTGGTCGTCGACGGAGCTTGCGGCCGCCTATTTATAGGCGAGGGGAGTCTAGTCGATGGAGAGCTTCGACCGCCGGCCTTTGGCTTGCCGACCGGTCTTCCTCGGTTGAACCGGCGTCCCATCCGAGCTTTCCAGCGAAGCGCTCGGCATTGAAGACAGCCATTAATGGCGCCTGTGATCTATCATCTCCAGCCGACGTCGGCCTACCCTCCTTGGCCGTAGGTTGTCCTTCGCGCGTCACTGGCCGCCGCGCGTGATGCATAGAGGCGCAGAGAAGAAGGAGAAGGAAGAAGGAAGAAGGAGGGGGAAGGATTAGGTCGTGCGGGCCGGGCCGTGAGGGCCCGCGCAAGGGAGAGAAAAAAAAAAGGGAGGGGCTGGGCTTGAAGGCCCAGCCCTAGCAGCTGCGAGCTTCTGCTTTTTCTTCTTTTTTTTTTGGTTGTTTTGTTTTGTTTTTTTATTATCCAAAAAGGAAAAATAAATAATAATAATGATGATGATGATAATAATAATGATGATGATAATAACAATAATGATAATAATGATAATAATAACAATAATAACAATAACAAAACAATAATAACAATAATAACAATAATAACAACAATAACAATAACAAAACAATAATAACAATAACAACAATACTAACAATAAGAACAACAATAACAACAACAACAACAACAACAACAACAATAACAACAATAACAACAATAAGAACAACAATAACAACAATAAGAACAACAATAACAACAATAATAATAATAATAATAATAATAATAATAATAATAATAATAATAATAATAATAATAATAATAATAATAATAATAATAATAACCTAATTAATTAAAAAAAGGAAATTTAGGCGTCAACAATAATTAAGCCTTTTGCCCCTATTTTTGATAGGAAATAAATATGGGCAAGAAACCTTATTCGATTCTTATGAATAGAGGCTTTAGGGTGTTACACAGAAAAGGAGATGGCGAGGAGGCAATGCACATTAGAGAGAGATTGATTTTTGCTGAAACACCTCCCCGTTGTTTTTCCAGCACTAAACAACTTCGAGTTGCAACAAGAGGAGTGAAACCGCTCCTCATCTTTTGTTCGCGTCGTGAAGTTTTTGCAGGTTTACCGTGACAGTCCAAATATACCGGCACGTTGCTTTGCCTGACGTTGCTCTGCCTCGCCATCGATGGCGATCACCGCCCAGCAGTTCTATCAGGACGCAATTGCGCCGCTGCTCTGTTTCTCTTGGCGTCCCACCGACCCGGAGTTGCCCCTGCAGTCCTGGTCTGCCCCGTGGTGTGCAGTGAAGTGACTCTCCTACTGCTGCCCTCTTGAACCTTTTCGGTGCAGGTTATGACTCTGGACTTGCTACATCCCCAAAATCAAGTAATCCAATCAAATTCAAAATTCTATGAACTCGTAGTAAACAAACAAATCCTACAAATTCGAAATTCTTGAGTCTTTCGAAGGCTTACTAAATCAACAAACAATCATCTCTCTCGTGTGTATTCCATTTACTGTGCTTTTGGTAGCTCGAAGATCGATTGCAGATGCAGCTAAAGAGAGTCGTCTGAGGGTTGCCTGAAGCGGAGGAAATAGTCTGGGATACTACTGGTTTAATACCTCCTCATCCTTCCTATTGCACCGAACCTACATAAGAGAAGTATTTATAGTAAAGTCAATTAGACAGATTCAGCCAATCACGTTTAAGAATTATATTAAGAAAAGGATGAGTAATTGTAGTATAAAATAACTTGGCACTATGATCAAATGTTGGCAACTTATTAATAGATTAATTATGTTGAATATGATTAATCATATGAACTGTTGCAATACTCACCTATATAATATATTTATGTAATACCAATTGATTTGGATAGTGCTGATTCATCGTCGTCAAGAGTAGGGATCATGCATTGCTAGATTGTTGAACATAGCTTGAGTCTGTTGTGTGTTTTTGTTTGTAAATAAAACTAGTATTGCATTTAATTACGTAGAAGAGAAAAGAGAATTGGAATACAGTGATGAAACGACCATTCAATTTATCACCTAAATTTGACTTATATAGTAGTACCTCAATAAATTGATAATGCTCAATGCATTTTGGGGATGACATAAAATAAAACTGCAGATCACTAACGACTAGGAAGCTGCTATCTTAAACTCGTAGAGAACAAGCAAGCCTTCTAAAAGTCCAATACTCTAGAGTCTCTTGAAAGCATAATAAATCAACAAATAATTATCTTCTCTCTGTTATGTTTATGGTCCTTTCTCCAGCTCGACGATCAACTATAGATGCAACCAAAGAGGATTGTTAGAAGGTTGCATGAAGAGGAGCAAATAGCCATGGATGCTACTGGTTTGATACATCCTCATCCTTGCTGTTACACAGAACCTACAATAGCAGAGACATTTATAGTAAAGTTAGCTGAAAATTTTGGCCAAGCGCATTCAAGAATTATTGAAAAAAAGGGTAATTAACAACAAGCAACTTTTGACCAAAAAAAATTGCCAAGCAACTTCGCATCTATGATCGTCTGCATTAAGTTGGCAACTGCTTATAATAGATTGGTTGTGTTAGATATGACTAATCAGATGAACTATACAGAACTCGCCTGTGTTTTTGTAACCCGAGTTGAGTTAATGGCTAGTTCAAATAATGTGTTTCAGCTGGCTGCTGATTCATCGTCATCAAGGGTAGGAGTCGACCATTTGGCAACCCGCACTTTAGCTTTCTCCGCCTACATTAAGGTATCACAGAAGTATATTAGATGGAATGCTTAATACTTTTACTTGTTTGGTCAGAAGAAAATTGAAATAATCTTGAAGTTTACCTCTTTCTCCCAATCACATCGAACTGTTATTATGGCTAATATCACAGTTTGAACAGCAGTGCCACCAAAAATCATTCCACCCCAGATACCCTACAATTATTATTCAAAGTTACCCTCAATATATATCAAACCATCTGCTTATTGAACTTAAGTAACTAAGCGTATGAAAAAACATGAAGTGATAAGCTACATGAAGGATCCAAAATTTTACCATAACACCTAAGTGGAAAACCCATCCCATGAGAAATCCAAGAGGTAGACCAACGACGTAGTAGCATCCCAAATTGATGTATGCAACATACGCTTGCCATCCCGATCCAACAGCAACTCCTGCAGCATCGGTGGAACTCAGGCGTATGATCTATATTCTAACTGACCCTAAATCTCATGTAGCTAGTTTGAGTTGTAGCAAGAGGAGCTCAAAATAGAGTCGAAGTTGTATTATGCATACTTTGAGTGAATTCTAGATGATATCAAACAATTTGTTTGCGATGAAGTATTGTGCTTTGTTTTTTAAAGCTCTAGTTTAAGGATGTATTGAATGCTAGTAGCAATCCACCAGTTGATCAATTGAGTCAATTTTGTGCACATGAACATCTCACTTAGTCAAACTTGACCGTACGAGGGCACAAGAGAGCTCAACCGAACTCAAGCAAACCTCCATTCGTTATAATGCTGCTTTATTTGATCCTTATTCTACAACTTTGGTTGAACATGTTATTTGCAAAGACAATGTCGGATTGATCACACTCGTACTAAACAAACAACCTCATCTTGTGTGGAAGTACGCTTGTGATCAACCGCACATCAATACCATGAAAAATTCTTTTTCACCATTAAATCATGTGACCTTCCACGGAAGGATATATGGAAAGGAAGAGTTACTTGCAGAAAACCTATACATTAAGGGAAGGATATGGAGATCTACCTGATAGAATGGGCTGAACACTATTGAGAAGTATGGTGACACCTAGGAGATAAGAAAGCGTGTCCACTTCTTCAAGAACATCAGCGGAAGAAGTGAAAATGTATGCGAATTTGTCATGCAAAACCATGATGAGAGCACAGAAGAAGAAGCCGATTATTGTGGATTGCACCACGGATACAGCAGTCGCAAATTTTGCAGCCTTGCCATTCCCAGCTCCAAGCTCATTTGCCACCCTCACCCTGAAATTTAAGTGAACTAGATATTAAAGACTGGATGAATGAAAAATAAACAGATTTCTCGATTTTGGAAGCTTATATTCTGTAGACGGCCAAAGAGAGTTCTTTTGCAGATCGAGTACAGAACTAATTCAAGAAATAAATCTGTTTACGAACTGACTTTTATTTGACTTTATTTAAACCATTCGCAAGGGTCCAAGCTTTGGAAGAGAAGACAATACATTCAAATTCTGATTTAGAAACTAACATGAAGTTTAGCTTTCTGTCAGTTGTCTACGTTAAATCATCATCCTGTTCCTCAGTTTTCGACGTTATATCAGAAGTTATTCTGCGGTCATGATCCAACTGTTGGGACTCGCACCCAGGACTAGCAAAGATATAAAGCAAAATCCATACGGTACAGACACACTATGCGCTTGATTTTCTTTACTTTGATTTTAACAGTTTGGACTTCTACTAAGGACTTTGCTTGAATTGCTCCAAAATAGGGTCAATGTGGCATCCATCATTGGGTTTTACAGCATTGATTTATATAAAAATGGTTAGACTCAAAATGTATGAAATCATTAGAAATTCATATTAAATCAATCTCGTCTTTATAATATATAACCAAGTGCTGTTGATGAATCGGTTTCATATAAATGCAAAACACACTAGCAGAGGACACTCCCCTTCAATCAGCTACTTATAGTATGATCGATTGATACAAATGCCAATAATAAATCTACGTTTAAATAAATGCTATACTTGGTTTTGCTCTTGGCTATGTGAGAGAGAGAGAGAGAGAGAGAGAGAGAGAGAGAGAGAGAGAGAGAGAGAGAGTACCCGGTTGCAGCAAAGAAGGCAAGAGGGATCATCATCTCCCAACCGTTTATGGTCATGCTGCCATAGACATAAAACCATAAACTTATAAGTGACGTACGGGGCGACACTTCACTGAATAATCCTTCTAACGATTAAATTACCAAAATGGAGATAAATCCTTTAATACCAGACGGACAAGGCATCCACAGCAACCGTGGCATTTTGCAGATATCCAGTCATCAGTATCAGTATCCTGTAGTACCAGTTCTCCAAACTGTTCGAAAAGCGCCGAGAAAATGTGATGATCAAGTTCTAATGGCCACGAAAATATCTAGACAAGGGAAGCGCTATAAGTGATGGTCTAAGTTTTCAAGATCAACAAGTTTCAAGTTGCATGTGAATAATTTTACTGCAATTACGACAGAGTCTCTAGAGTCTTTAGAGTAAAATTTGCTTAGAAGAACTTGTAAAGTAGAACACAAGAGGCAAGAAAGCTAAAGATATCGCTACCCATGCAAAGTGTAACTTGGAGATGGAGAATAAGAATACGGATTTTTACCAAAGCATAACTCCAGAAGCAGCGGACAGTTTGACGAACTCCCATAACCCCGTGAAAGCCTCCATGGAGAAGCCGGTCCACGTCAGCGGGCAATTGCCACAAGCGGTGTATGCGAACAACGCGAGCACCAAGAACCACCAAGAGAGATCCAAGCCGACGGACAGCCCCACCACGCCAAAGTCAAACACGTAGACGCAGAGCCAGCTCGTGAGCACGTTGATCGCTAGGCCGGCCAGCGAGACCCACGCCAAGACCTGGGTCTTAAGCTGGCTCTGCAAGAACCTCGTCAAGGGGAATTGGAAGGCGAAGCTGAAGTGCAGCGGGATGAGCCACAGAGCCACCGTGCCCGACATCTCCGCCACATCGTCCGGCTGCCCCAGGAGCCTCAGGAGCGGCGTGGCAAACACGTAGAACGGGAGCAGCAAGAAGCAACACAGGAAGAGCACGATCCACGACCTTTGCATGTAGATGCCAAGCATGTGGTATCTCTTCGCGCCGAAGGCTTGGCCACATAACGTCTCCAGCGCACTTGCCATGCCTAACTAATAACCACAATCCAAACTCAAAACTCGATATTAAACTCGCACTCTCTTTCTTTTGTCATGTCAAATTGAAACTGTAAAGTGATGTGTAAAAATAATATCTTTTTTTTTTTATAATAAGTAATACCGTACATACATAAGCAAATGTTACTGCTTCTGTAATTTACATAATTAGTACAAAGGATTCGAGGTTTGAGATTGCCTTGAGCCCTTTCACGGTTAAATTTCTTTCAATGAGAGTCAAAATTGATTTTGATCCCTTACCGTTGATAGATATATCGCCCAAACCGCTCTTGGAAGCTAATTAGAAGCTAGAACATCTGGAACACATATTGCACCTTACACACCATTTCATATGTATGTACATATAGATAGACGATGGTGACTAGTTACAATCTTTCAGTCTCATATGAGAGCGCAAAAACCAGAGAGAACGGACAAATACATGTCTAGTTTGAACAAACCTCCACGTGCCCAACTAGTGTTGGACAACATTGAAGACCGTAATGAGAGAGAAGAGACATAAAAGGAAAACCATGTTGACAGAGTCTATACAAATCATGTCGTCGAAGATTAGAAGTGGACCTTGAGAGGCCACGAAGTGAGTCCTCACTATGAATTTTCATTGGCAAATACGGAACATATTTTATGGCTAAGATGGCACAACTTGTTATCCAATATGGTATCCATTTAAGGTGCATTGATTCATTATAGTTATAATTTAACTTAATCTTACTGCAGTGACTTCAAATGATTATGAAATTTCAGGATCCTGCAATGTATGCTAACCGGTGAAAAACACTTGCATTTCTGTAATGTTATTTCAATCCCATATTTTCGTTTAATGGAACATGACGGTATGCGGCAATATAATATAATTAAAGTCTATCGAAACTTTACATTGTCTAAGTTCTGTTGGGTCCTCATTGCCTTATTTAATGACTTTTACTTTAGGAGTACTATCTAAAACATATCGAATCAAAGAATTAGTGGGTGAACATTTCTTTCCTTTTCTGTACTTACCAAGAGGCCGAAATTGAAGCCAACGATGACGGTGTTGGCGATGGACATGGCTGCGAGTTCGACCTCCCCGAGGTGCCCCGCGAACGCCAGCGTGACAACGTTCATGGTGTACGCGGCCACGCGGCTAAAGATGGCAGGGCCGACTATGTGCCAGAGCTTCTTCGTCTCAGCCCACACCCTCACGCTCAATCTCTTTTCCTCTTCGTTTTCATGATCCCCGCCATTGCGGTCGCCATCCACCGCAGATTCTCGCAGCAGAGGCCATTGGGCGTCGCTGCCGTCGCGGTGAACGATGGCCATGAAAGGAACGGCTCTTTCTTTTCCTCTAGAGAGGGTAGGGTATGATGATGAGAGCGAAAGGAATTAAAACTTATTAGAAGGCAATGAAATGCTCAGGGAGACATAAAAGGGTGAGATTATAGTGACGCGGAGAGATGATGCGCCTCTGATTGGACGACGATGAAATGATTAGTGAGACGAAAAGGGTGGGTTTATAGCCGTAAGGGGAGACGACGCGCCTCCGGATATGCCAATTTGGACGAGAACCGAAGGAGTTTTGATTTGATTTTCTTTTCCTTTTCCGGGAAAAGATTAACAAATGACGTAAAGTGGGAACATGTAAGATTTTCAGATCAAGAATCGAGGGCTGGTCGCTGAATTTTGATTATGAATTTTTGACCTATTCCGAGACTCTCTCTCGGTTTGGTGGTGTGAAATTGTTCTAATGGTGTAAATGCCGAGGCTACTTCAACAAGCAGACGTATGAAACTTCCAACTATGGTGGTTGCTTATGGCTGGTGCATTCTTCTATACCTGACAATAATAATAGTAGTAATAATAATAATATATGATGAACATGAGTAAAGTGTTCTCAACCAATTTCAGTGAATCCGGCGGGGATTTATCGAGTCAGATACATTCCATGTTTGCATGAGATAGAGGTGATGACGCATGCGATGAGATCATCCTTCCGATTCCTTTCAAAGGGAATAAATCGATTCGGATTTCGTTTATGCCAAATTAATCAAATATTAACATGAAAAGATGGTAGGGCTTGCTCCGCAGGTCTCATTACATAGGAAATCCTTTGACGAAGTCGAATTTTGATTTTCTCTGACGATCACATTATATATTTTACTGTTTTTCATTGAAAAGCAAGAAAATCGACCAGCATTAATGGGGTAATGATATTTGCCCATTTAAGACATTCAACAACATTTCGATGATTATATATATAAATATACTGACTCACATATATATATGGAATTTTGTGAAATCGAGGTAATAGAGAAATTCATCCAACTTTTTCTTTAAGATTTCATTTGTTTCACGAAAAATGAATGTTTTAGAAAATATTTTCTTAAGAGTTAGCAAGAATGAATGAATGAAAAATATTTTCATTATTCACAAAAATATATAGACAAACTGTTGTAGATAATAAAAATATCTTTTATTAACTAATTATTTTAAAAAAGAGAAATAATCATTTGTTTGGAAAATATTCAAGTCATTTATTATCTCGATAAATAGAGTCTGAATGAATCTTCGACTTCCGTTTTCGATTAGCTTTCACTCTCAAGACATGACCAGAAATTACTAAAATAATTGGAGACATGCAATGGCATGAGGATCGCGGGAAGGACGGAAGGAAGGAAATTGATGGGACGTGTGGAGTGGTTGGTTGGACAACTAGTCGCCGAAACGAAAAGGGCATGTGTGAATTTGGTGATGATTTGCTATATATTTCAAAAACAAGTGCAATTGGGACGTACAACTCTAAATCCACATCATTTTATATAATTAGGAACTTCAATTTGGGTTGATAGACCTCAAATTGATCGAAATGCAATTGATGTCATGAATTAGTGCAATCCATGTTGAAATCTAAATGGGCAGGCTAGTCAAACGTACTTCATGGTATAGGAAATGCACCACGCGCCTTGCACTGACAGATCTATTCCTTAACAACTAAGTTTACAATCAAGTAGACAGAAGTTTCTCTCCTTGTCCAGGTCAATCTCTCTGGAATCATTTATCTTACCTTCTCGACGTTAGGATAAATTGGAGTTCTAGTCCTAGCTAGCGAATCCTTCATGAGTGCTTACGGTTGAGTATCTCACTTGCTACGGTATATCCGATTCAAACCCACTTCTAATACCACAAGCTCAGAAATTGAGTCTGTTGCTGCAGCAACAACGCCGAAAATGTTCGCGGAATAAATGACGTATGATTCGCAATGACCACCCCCTTAAGCGACATTGAATTCTCTATGCAAACCGGTTCAAACTCGCCATGCCACTGAAGAAGCGAGGCCATTTCTGCCTCGTCCTTTAATCAATTAGGCCAATCGTTTTTGGTGATGGGAAAAGATTTTGGTTGGTACGGCGCGTCAAGTTCCCACCCTCAGAGCGTGTGAACTAAACACTTGGTTTCACAAGGAGACTATCTGGTGGGGGATTCATTTTCATGGAAACTCGGTTTCCTATTCACATCCAATAACGCATAAAGCATTCGAGGTGATGCCTGCCTCTAACATGAGGGGAAAAAGCTCAAAAATGTTTTCCAGCAGAGTCGTCTTGTCCTGGCAATATATCTAGATCAGCATGATCTGCTACCGCTCTTGGAATAAAGGTCGTTGGCTTTGGTGGCATTAAGGATTCGCACGATCTTTACCTAAATATTGTTCTTTATGCATACACGTGACTGTTCCGCAAAGAACAGATCGCCGACCAAAGTACACATGTCTTGCCGTTTCATTTGTCAATTTAACTGGAACATTAGATCAAGGGCGCAGTTATAGATAGTGTGAGATCGCCTAATCTTCTTATATTGCTCAACCTACGGTACACAAATATTTATAAAACATAATGCTTAATAAAAAATGGAAACATAAGATCTACCAAAGATCTCTAACTTATTATAAAAGATATACTAAATATTATGCTAACCAAAAACAAAAACTAAGTCCTAACTAATTTTCTTATATAATATTTGAAAAACTGAATATAAAATATTTAGCAAATCTTCATTAGTACTCTCCTTCATGTTGGAGCATGGAGGTCACGAATGCCTAACTGAAGAGAAAAGCAAATTAATTTCGATCCAATGCCTTGGTAAAAATGTTTGCTAGTTGAAGTCTAGTGGCTACATGTTATGTTCTAATGGCACCCGACTATACATGTTTATCAACAAAGTGGTAGTCAATCTTGATGTGCTTTGTTTCTTCATGGAATATTGGGTTTGCTGCGATGTGTAAGGTAACTTGTGTTAAATTAAGGTCTCAAGTTTGAATTCGAATAACGATTTGTTAAACCAAATTTGTTGAGAAAGATTTTCCCGGATAGATTTCAATCTAATCCATGGAAGACATCTTCAAAAGAGGTGAAATATTGCACGTTAGAAGACAAAAGATTTGGACTTCTTAAAGCTGCACAAAGAGGAAATAAATAAAAAGAAAAAGCAAGGTTTTCTATCTTTTACCTGCAGAAGACGATTCACATTTGGAGGATGTACATGGTGGGGCCTAGAGTCAAATTGTTGACTCTTTGCTAGTTGACAAGTGCCACATGGGAAAATAAAGAAGAAAAGAGAAGCCACACATCTAGTTGAAGCTGCATGCCGCACAAGCCTTGAGTGAGATCAGGAAGCCGCCATGCGCACAAAAGGACGAAGGTGGTAAGTTTCTTCTTGGACGTACGTGGAGGGCTTTAACACTTGAAACTTTTGTGCTGCGAGTTAATATTATTTATTTATAAATACTTTGGGTTTGTGATTAAATCTAGGTGTGGGAAACACTTAAGTGTGTGAGCAATTGTAAACTCTGATTCTCTGATTATAGTTGATTATTTGCTATTGACTCTCCTCGTGGATGTAGGTACTGATACTCGGACCAAACCACGTAAATCTTTGGTGTCTTCATTATTCTTTGTTTATTTTTCTTGTTACTTCGCGTTGTCATAAATTGCAAGATTCTGTCGTTTCTGCATATTATATTCTAACAATTGGCATCAGAGTTTGGGATCGGATTTCTTGATTGTGATTTGGAGCTTTTACCTTTCTGATTATTATCTAGAAATTCTATTATTGCAATTATGTCTTAGAGGAAAGTTGAAATTGAGAAGTTTAACGGGTGGAACAACTTTGGGTTATGGAGCATCAAGATGCGGGCGTTATTAACAACCCAAGGTTTGGTCAAGGCACTGGATGGTGAAGATGAGTTGTCGATTATAATGAAAGCCTTTGAGAGAGTAGAGCTAATGGAAAGAGTAAAAAGCACAATCCTATTGAACTTATTGGATGAGGTTTTAATAGAGGTGGCCGAAAAGAAGGATGCCATAACATTATGGGCAAAATTTCAGACACTATGTAATGAAAGATTTGAACAATCGCTTGTACTTGCTAAAAAGAATATTCAATTTACATATGTGAAGATACATCTATCAAAATCCACATAGATGAATTTAATAAATTCATGATGGATTTGAAGAATGTCGGTAAGATACTTGATGATAAAGAATAGGGCATGATGTTGTTAGCTTCTTTAGCAAAATCATTGGAGCACTTTACTAATTCACTATTGCAGGGGCGTACCACAATTACCTCGGAAGAGGCAAAATCCACTCTATTCTTTAAGGAGTGGTAAAAAAAGTTGCAAGATGATGGTGTGGCTCAAGGGGTAGCGCAAGCACTAACAATTCAAGGTAGAGAACAACATTGTGGGCCTAATGGCAGCAAAGGTAAAAGTAGATCAAAATCACGCCATAGAAAGTTCAAAGGGACGCATGAAGTACTTTGAGTGTCACAAGGAGTGGCACATCAGGGGAGATTGTCTGAAGTGGATGAATAAAGGTGATAGGTAGAATGCCACAAGCAGTGTGGCGAACGTTTTCAAGAGGAGCACTAGTGATGTAGAAACTATTTTATGTGTGACTACTACTTCGTCAGAAGATGAATGGGTATTAGATTCGGGTTGTTCTTATTATATGACACTTTATAAGAACTAGTTTACCACTTACCAGACTGTAGATGGTGGTAGTGTTCTTTTGGGGAATAATGTAGCTTGCAAGGCTGTGGGGATAAGGACAATTTGGATACAGATGCATGATGGGGGTAGTGCATGCATTGATAGATGTGAGGCATTTACCAAAGCTCAAGAAGAATCTTATTTATCTGGGGACACTCGATGACATCGGGTGTAGGTACACTACTAAAGATGGAGTATTGAAGATCTCTTGAGGTGTCATAACAGTGATGAAGGAGAAGAAAGTGTATACTCTCTATTATCTATTGGGAAAGACTATGATTGGAATTGCTATAGTTTCATCAGGTGAGTCAAAGTTTGACTTCACTCAATTATGGAATATGCATTTAGGGCACATGAGTGAGGCAAGTATGACGATGCTAAGTGAGATGGGGTTATTGAAAGGTGAGAAGACAGGGAAGCTGGACTTATGTGAGCACTGCATCTTTGGGAAGTAGCGCCAAATCAACTTTACTACAGTTATTCATTCGACCAAGCAACTAGTTGAATACATTCATTTAGACGTCCGAGGCTCGTCTTTAGTTCCTTTGAAACGAGGTGCTTGATATATGCTAACATTTATCGATGATTATTCGAAGAATGTATGGGTATACTTTTTGAAGCACAAATATGATGTGGTTGATTGTTTCAAGAAATTTAAGGAATTGATTGAGAAACACTTAGATAAACAGACCAAGTGCATGAGAATCAATAATGACATGGAGTTCTATGGTAAAGATTTTACTAAGTTGTGTGAGAAAGAAGGGATTGTAAGACACCGCACAGTACCTAGGACACTATAGCAAAATGGCCTGGCATAATGAAAGAACAGAACTTTGTTTGAGCTAGCTCGATGCATGCTTTCACATGCAGGACTTAACAAGGAATTTTGGGACGAAGTAGTGAACATAGCATGTTACCTAGTTAATCGATCTCCATCATTTGCTATCGAGTGAAAAACTCTTGAGGAAGTATGGTTGGGGAAACCTATTGATTTTTCCATATTATGTATATTCAGATGTCTTGCATATGCGAGTGATGGTAAGCTTGAGCCAAGAGCGAAGAAGTGCATATTTTTGGGTTATGCACATGAAGTGAAAGGCTATCGGCTGTGGTGTACCGATCTCAGATCGCCTGATTTTCTAATCAGCAAAGACATGATCTTCGACAAGCCTACAATGCTTCAACAGAGGAGTTCTGAGACATAACCAACATAACATACATATTATGGTGTCATTAGTGAGGTGGAGCTTCAGGTGGAGACTTCGAAGATCTCGAAGGTAATAGAAGTTGAGATTGTAGATGAGGCCGTAGTTCTTGAAGTCGGTGATGGTGAACAATTAGCAAAGCCACAACACACTATAGCCGCAGACATATAGAAAAGACAAATTAAATCACCGGTACGTTATGGTTGTAGAGGTATTACTTATGCATTAACTATAAGTGATGAGGTGGAGGTAGATGAGCCTTCGTTTTACTCTGAGGCGATAACTAGTTTGGAGTCGTCGTAGTGGGTAGGGGCTATAACTGAAGAGATGAAATCACTTCATCGGGATCAGACATGGGAGCTAGTCAAAGTACCCAAGAGTTAGAAGATTGTTGATAGTAAATGAGTCTTTAAACGGAAGGAAGACATTCCCGGTGTTGAGGCAGCGAGGCATAATGCGAGACTTGTGGCGAAGGGATATACATAATGAGGGCATTGATTACGATGATGTGTTCTCTCCTGAGGTAAAGCATACTTCTATTTGTGTTTTACTTACCTTAGTTGCTTCGCAAGATCTTGAGTTAGAGGAGCTAGTTGTGAAAACTACGTTTTTTCATGATGAGTTGGAGAAGTGGATTTACATGAGGTAGCTAGAGGGATTTGCTATTTCGAGTAAAGAATATCCTGTTTGCTTGTTAAAGAAATATTTGTATGGGTTGAAACAGTCTCCTAGGCAATGGTATAAGCATTTTGATGCTTTCATGGCTAGTCAAGACTATTCGAAAAGTTAGATGGATAGCTATGTTTACTTTAGGAGATTAAACAATAGTTCTTTAATTTATCTACTCTTATATGTTGATATATGCTAATAACAACTAAAAATAGGTTTGATATTGATATGCTGAAGAGGCAGTTAAAATATTGAATTTGAGATGAAAGATTTAGGTGCTGCAAAGAAAATATTAGGTATGGAGATTTTGCATGACAAGGTTGCAGGACTTTTACGTCTGTCTCAGAAGAAATATATTGAGATGATTGTGGCACGTTTTAATATGCAATCGACGAAATCCGTAAGTACACCTTTAGTGAAGTACTTCAAACTTTCAAATAAATTATCATCGCAGACTGAGAAGGAGGAGGAACATATGTCCCGTGTTCCTTATTCTAGTGTAGTGGATAATATTATGTATGCTATAGTGTACACTAGGCTTGATATTTCACAAGCTGTGAGCGTAGATAGTCGTTATATGAACCATCTTGGTAAAACTCATTGGGAAACTGTGAAGTGGATCCTCATATATTTGAATGGGACAATAGACATGGGTATAGTATACCGGAGGGACAACAATGGTGATAAGACCACTGGTTTTGTGGACTCGGACAATGTTGGTGACTTAGATGATTGCAGATCTTTAGCAGAGTATGTGTTTACACTAGCAAGTGGTGAAATTAATTGGAAAGCGACTTTACATGATCATGTTGCCTTGTCTTTGACCAAGGCAGAGTACATGTCACTAACCTTTGCAGCAAAGGAGGCAATATGGTTACGAAGTTTGTTCTCGGACTTTGAGTTAGATTAGAAAAGTGTTGATATACACTGTGATAACTAATGTACGATATATTTGGCGTATAATTCAGTTTATCACAAGTGAACGAAGCATATCAATATCAAGTACCACTTCATTTGAAATGTCTTAGCTAAGGGTGATGTTATTGTGAAGAAGATCGTTACAGCAAATAACCCATCAGGCATGATGACTAAGTTTGTCCCTTTGGTGAAGCTCAAGCCTTGCTTGAGCTCAATTGGCGTCTATGGAGAGTGAGCGTGAGTGCCTGTTGGGATGTTGGGAGAGCAGCATGGATAATGAGCACTATAATTTTGCTTCAAATATCGAGCTAATGTGGAGAATTGTTAAATTAATGTTTCAAGTTTGAATTTGGATAACAATTTGTTAAACTGAATTTGTTGAGAAAGATTTTCCCAGATAGATTTAACTCTTATGTGTAGAAGACATCTTCAAAAGAGGTAAAATATTGCATGTTAGAAGACAAAATATTTAGATTCCTTACAAAAGAGGAAATAAATAAAAAGAAAAAGCAAGGTTTTCTATCTTCTTCTTTTTTTTTTTTTTTTTTTTGTAGAAGACAATTCACCTTTGGAGGATGTACACGGTGGGGCCTAGAGTTAAATTGTTGTCTCTTGGCATAATATAAAAGGCAAAACAAGGGTTTCTTTCTTGATAAGCGTCGCACGAGAAATAAAGAAGAAAAGAGAAGCCACACGTCCAGTTGAAGATGCACGGCGCATAAGCCTTGAGCGAGATCAAGAAGTCGCCATGTGCACAAAAGGAAGAAGGTGATGAGTTTCTTTTTGGACATACGTGGAGGGCTTGAGCGCTTGAAAGTTTTGTGCTATGAGTTTACATTATTTATTTGTGAACACTTTAGATTCGGGATTAAATCTAGGTGTGAGAAACATTCGAGTGTATAAGCAATTGTAAACTTTGATTCTCCTATTATAGTTGATTATTTACTACTAGCTCTTCCCATGGACATAGATACCGATACTCAGACTGAATCACGTAAATCTTTGGTGTTTTTATTATTATTCTTTATTTATTTCTTTGGTGATTTCGTGTTGACGTAAATTGCAAGATCCTGTCATTTTCGCGTATTATATTCTAAAAACTCGGTTGTCGCAATAAAGACCCATTGGCTTGTTGTGCAATATCCTAAGAAAGGCAAGTAAAGTGCACAACCAAATTAGTTTACTAGTGCCAGTTGCCATGGTGCAATATTTAACTTCAGCAGTAAATCGAGAAATTATGGTCTACTTCTTTGTTCTCCAAGACACTAGACAATTAATGAGCATAACAAAGAAACCAATAATTGATTGTTGAGTATTAGGCAACTTGCCCACTTGGAGTCACAAAAGGTAGTCAAGGGAAGTGAAGTTGGGACTAATAATAAAATCCATTATCCTGAGTTATTTTTGAGATTTCAACTCGTTAGGATTTGGTGAAGATTTATATTATGTTTTTCTAATATTTAGTGAGGGTAATCATATCTCGTTTTATTTTCAAGGTTCTTGACTTGTAAATCCAAGAGTAATGCTGACAATTATCCTTTTCCTAATCTCACGGTGCCTAATTCTTTGTCTAAGCCCATGACCAAACCTATGTTGCAGCCTTTCCAAAAGACCTCCTGGATCGATCAACATGTACTTATTGCAAATGAATCTCAAATCCTTCGACACTATAAGTGTGATGTATATTGAGGAGTCTAATGTCTAATGTTTCCACATGAATGGATGAGATCAAACAACCCTCTTCTTGAGAATGTGTGAGAAGCCCTTTCTGACTAGAGGTCCTTGCTTGGCATATTTAACAAAACTTTCTCATAAGTCAGGGTCATTTTGACAATAACTTTTCCTTTAAGAGAGTTTCATGATTAATGACATTTTTCCAAGCACAATAACAATTTTGTGAGTTTTTTTATGGGGTCAAAATTAGCTTGATTTGCTTATGCGATCATTGCCTTTTCATTGCGGATACACTTTTAATATTGTTTTCGATGACATGTGTTCAAATTGATCTTATTTGGTATGCTTTTGCTATTAGAACATTTGTTGTAATGAATTTTGTTAAATGTGCAGTGACCTTTCCAAAATATTCTCGAAGGACAGGCTTTCTCAGTTAAATCATGTTTCACACGGTTGGTGGGTTATCCTTAAACCACATGGTTGGTGGGTCTATCCTTAAACCACGGCGTTTGTGGGTCTATCCTTAAATCACACGGTTGGTGGGTCTATCCTTAAACCACGGGGTTCGTGGGTTTATCCTTGGTTCGTGGGTCTATCCTTAAACCACACAGTTGGTGGGTCATCCTTAAACCACGGGGTTCGTGGGTCTATCCTTAAACCACATGGTTCGTGGGTCATCCTTAAACCATATGATTGGTGGGTCTATCCTTAAACCACGGGGTTCGTGGATCTATCCTTAAACCACACGGTTCATGGGTCTATCCTTAAATCACATGGTTCGTGGGTCATCCTTAAACCACACGGTTGGTGGGTCTATATTTAAACCACAGGGTTCGTTGGTCATCCTTAAACCACAAGGTTGATGGGTCTATCCTTAAACCACGAGGTTTGTTAGTCTATCTTTAAACCATGTTTTCAAAAGGTTCGTGAGTCTATTCTTGAATCATAGATTTTCATTTCTAGTCAAAACCCATTTGCATACAGTGAGACTTTCCCATCTTGATCGAGGACCATCTTTACGATGTAAGGCCATCATTTCACATCCCCTTGTCGTCTATAACACACTGATCATTGAATTCTGCCGACAAAATTTAGGTGTCTTTTATTTTTGAAAGAAACCTTTTTGAGCTCCCATTCAAAGAGAGGCAGCTGTTGACATCTAAATTTTACTATTTTATTTATGACTTAATCGCATACAAAATTAGGAATTAGTCTCTAAAAAGAAAAAAGAAAAAAAAAAGAAAAAAAGAAAAACAAAAGTAAAGAGTAAAATAAATAACTTTCATTAAAATGCATCGTGTATGTTTTCATTAAAATCTGTTACACGCAAACATTAGGAGCATCCACATAACTATCACTAATTATTAAATCTAATTTTTTATAAAAAAAATTGAAAAAAAAAATAAATTAATTTTTTTAAAAAAGAAGAAGTTTAGGGGTCGGGTCGGGTTGGATCTGGCCTTGGTCCGGCCCACCCCTCTTTCTTTTCTCTTTCCCTTGCACAGCCCAAGCCCTTTCCTACTCGGCCCAGCCCATGCCCCAGCTTCTTCCTCCTACTGTCCTTCATGAGCAAGACTTGCAAAAAGAACAAGCAGGCAGCAGAGGGAACATGGGAGGCAGGGGCAATGCTCGGCAAGAGTCGGTGGTCGGGGGGCAGGTCGTAGCTGGCATGGCAAGAGGCCGGGCGCTCGTGGAGAGAAGAAAAAGACCGGAGGGGGACTCGCGAAGAAGGGAGGAGGAAGAACATAAGAGAGGATTTTTGGAGAGGAGAAACGGAGAGCCGAGAGGGAAACTAGAGGAAAATGGGAGATGAGAAAGGCTCGTGGAGGTGAATCAAGGAGTCGAGGAGCCTTCGGAGACACCTTACCGCCGTCGGCGAGTCCCCGACCACCACTACCGCCGCCAACTCCTTCGGAAACTAGGTAGACATTTCGTCGAGCACCCTGCATGCGTCTTTGGAACCAAGTCGGCCGGAGCTCCTCCCGACCAGTTCGGGCAAGCTCTTGCCACCACCCGTTCCCCATTGTTTTCCTTGATGTCTTAGCATATTTTTATGGAGTTCGGCACCCGCACTTGGCCTCCGTCGAGCCGAAACCCTTAGGATCCGTAGAGCGCTCCAACCGTTCGACAAAATGCTCAACTAAAGCTCACCCTTATTTCGTTGTTTAGAGTTTCTGCAACCTCTCTCTCTCGGCCCAGCCTCCCTCTCTTACTTTTAGACGTCGATTAGGTCGAGTTTCCAGGAGCTACGTTGCCGAAGCCAAGGGGAAAATGGGGTTGTGGGACCTCGTACGCAGTGTTGTCGAGGCTTGCCCGAAAGCCTCCCCTGCCGCCGCCACTGAAACTCTCGACCATAGGGGGTCGAGAGCCACCCTCCCCTTGCTCAATCGGAGCGGAACCGCTGCATGCTAGCCGAAAAGGCACCCGGGCGGCACACCGGCACAACGCCCCTTGGTCACGATTGGGTAGTCACGGACGAGAGGGCATCGGTTGAGCAAGGCCAGATCTGATCTGGCCCGCTCAGCCACCCTTGTTCTGCAGCCCAACAACCTAGAGTTAGTCTGGGTTGTGGGCTTGCAGGGCCCCTTTCTTGCAAAAAGGGAATTGGGCCCGCCGGTTGGGCCCAATCCCCGGAATCAGGTAGAGGCTCAACCACCCTTGTTTGGGCCTAGTTCCCTCGGGCGGGCTGGCCCCCCCCCCGAGTCAGATCCAGGTCGGGTCAGACCAGACCCAATCGGACCCAGACCCGACCCGGCCAAAAATTAGAAAATGTAGGGTTTGGTTAGGAATTTCCATGTCTTGCATTCTTAGTGTAATTAGGCCTTTATTTGCCTGTATATTGATTATCTCGATGCATGTTTAATTTGCATATTTTATTTTGTTTAATTACACGTGCTAAAGTTTACTGCAATTAGGATTATGGTTGCAAATTGTTACATTAATGATTGCATACCTACATGATCACCTCACATGTTAGTGGGTAGGTATAAAATCAATCCAAGCTGCCTGACAAAAATATTTTCTTCTAAAATAAACAAGATTAGGTACCGAAATGGCACTAATTGGTTAATTAATATAATCAAGTCTCCGATCCTAGATTCTCTAGTTGCATAGGAAATGAGGTACACACTCATATCTCACTAGGTTTCTAGCCTACCCCAATAGGCTAGTGGCGACTTCTTATTACAAAATTCCCATGAATCCTCTAATGTCGCGTGAGGTATGGGCTTGGGAGAGCCCGTGCCTGATTATGGTCCATAGGCCTGTCTTTTAGGCAATACCCCTAAACCTATTTCCACCCCCGAGGGGTAGGTCGCAACAACTACTATACAAAAATTATGGTATTTCTAGTTTTTTTTTTTTTTCGTAACAAGAGAAAAAGAATTGGAATACAATATGAAACAAGTATTCCGTTTACTGCCTCGTTTGACTTATGGCAAAGGTATACACGAAAGCCCATGCATTGAATGAACATTGTCGTGACCTAAAATTTCGGGTGAATCACCTAAAACTAGTGTGACAGCCGGAATTTTCTGAATTGTTTTCAATTAAATAAATCGGGCTTTTCGTTGACGTGTCTATAGTGCTATTCTCTGAGTTGGCCACTCACGAGATAACTGGTCTATCTGGGGAAGCAATTAAGGAATCTAAATGCAATGGACTTGAGAATTCGACCAGGAAATGACTGCTTGACCGTGTCCATCTGCCGAGATCATTACGGCACTGTCGAAATCGATCAAAGACCGGAGATAGGTCGATTCGACTGAGATATGTGATCATAGTGTGGGTGATTCCACCTGATTGCAAAATACTCGTCGATCAACACTAGACCGATTTTTCGATCGTTTTGGTACCCGGTGTTCGTATTTGAAACCTCGAGATTTTCATGACAACCGAGAGTCGCTAATGTGTCGAAGATGTACTTTGTGACTCGAGATAAATCGATCACGAGTCAATTGCACCAAAAATTCCTAAAAGTGACCCGGTAGACTAGGTCACGCTAAAAGCGCGCCGGATTGAAATTAACTGCTTATTTAAACCCGATTTCAGAAATTGAAAGTTCTGTGGTGTCACAAGCTATTTTAGGAATGTCGACTCATCCTCCGAAGATTTTTTGGAGATTCCAAGATTTTTACGGAAAACCGTTTCGGACGTCGCGGAAAATAAATGGAAATTCGGATCGGCGGAATTGAAGAGATTTTTTCGACTTGCAAATCGAGCTATATTGCGAAGGGGACTTGTAGAATTTATGTGGGCTTTTTCTACATCAAAATTGGACATCAAATGAGGAAATTTATTTGAGAAATTGAACATCAAAGTGTGAAATTCGGAATTGGATAATGGCAGTATTTTTGGGCATCAAAATGGGTTAATTGTGAGGATAATACAAGAAGATATTTTTGGACAAATGTGATAAGATTGAGCACTATTTGGGGGACCAAGCATTGAATGATTTAGATAAACCTTGTTGACTACCCCCTCCTTTTTCTTTGGCTATCCACGCACGCCTCTCCCTCATTCGCATCTTCTCTTCCTCGATCTCTCTTTGCTCTGCTTTCCATTTCCCTTTCCTCTGAAACCTTCATTCTCTTTCATTTCTCTCTGGCGAAACCCTTCCCCACTCACCTCACGCACACACCACGTCCCTCTCTCCACCATAATTCCCCTCTGCAATTTGTTGAGCCATTTATTCCACTCGCGCAAGCCCACGACACCACCTCTCTCCACTTCTTCGGTCAAGACCCAGCAAGGAGGCCGCGGACGTTGACTCCTCGCATCTGCCATCTCCACGAAGCAAACCCACCGAAGAAGCCAGCGGCATTCCTTTTCTTTCGGTGTTGGTGCGTTGTCCAGCAGCCGAAGTCCAGCTGCACGTGAAGTGGTCTTGCTCGGTCCACTCCTCGCCAAGGAAGCCCCATCGTTGACGTCCCGCATCTCGCAGCTCAACCGAGGTTGCCTTCTCTTCGTGCGACTCCATCCACGAAGCAGCTCCACGCCAACACTTACACAGAAAGTTCAGCCCATGCATTTTCAGTGATCCAGCCCGTGAAGCCCAGCAAAGTCCATCAAGCTCAGCCCATTTGAAGCCAACAGAAATTCAGGCCCAATCCAGTGAAGCTTGCAGCATTTCAGCCCATTGAGCCCAGCTTTGGAGCCCGTATCTTCAGCCCATTTTCAGTCTTGAAGTTGGCCCAAGAAGCAAGCCCTTTTGAAGCCCAAGTTTCAGTCCATTAAGCCCGCGAAGAAGGCCCAAGCCCGCGACCCGCAGCCCAAGTTGAAAACAAATCTCAATTGGGCTGAGATTTGTTGGGCCCGTTTTAGGTCCAGCCCGAGAGTTCGCCGGCACCGCCGAAAATTAAGATTTTGGCCGCCGTCGCGTTGTCGTCGCGGTGAACCGGTTTTTCGCGATACACCGGTGAGTTTATACTCTAAACTCTTCTTAGTAGGTTTTGAGGCTAAGGGGTGTTTAGATTTATTTAATTAGGAATTAGGTGGTTAGTTATATTAAATTAGTGATTTAATTATTTAATTGAGCATGTTAGATGGTTAGAATGGTTTAGCTAAGGCCTATTTAAATTGTGCTATTTATCTAGAAGGGTTCGGGAATTTTTCCGGGTCCGTATTGGTATTTAATTTAATAATTTTGGCCTAGGTTAGTATTTTTTTTGAAATTAATTATTTATTAATTAATTTTCCGGAAATTAGGCCGGGATGGCCGGTGACCAGAATTTCGTGCTGATTGCAATGGTGTGGTGAATTTCTGCAATTGAGTGTTAAATTATGCAAATTGAGTGATTATTGGATTTTTAGTATTTAATTCCAAAAATTGTGAATTTTCAATATTTACTCAGAAAATCCGAGGTGTCGGATTTTCACACCGAAAATGGTTTTATGTACTATATAAAATAGTGGGATTTTAAAAAGAAAAGAATGTCAATTTTCTGGGTCGAGTTGACCGTGTACCCACACACGACTATTTTCATGCGTATTTCTAATACGAAGAAAAAGGCCAGGTTCACCATTTTAATTGAAGCATTTGAGTGCAATGCACGGTGCCCTGGGCCATATTTGAGTGATCATGTGATGACAATGAGAAATCGTCCCGGGCTGTTGAGCTGGACGTTATCCCTATTTGGGATACCCCTTGTTAAAGGGAAGCCGGTCGCAGTAGATTCTGGACCCTATGCTCATTCGGGAAAGCCGTCGACGTAGTGACGAAGCCGCGCTCCAAGGGGGGAGGCGATGCCTGGCAATGCCAGAAGACCGCCGAACTGAGAGTAGGCCGTGCTATATGCCGAGATCAAAACTAGGAACGCATGTTTATTTAAGTATTGTGTTCCAATTAATTGAGCTTGAGTGATGCTCTTATTTGTGATATGAAATATGCTGACCTACAGGGTGGAACTGAGACGAGGTAAGTCTCCTTGATTGTGTGATCGCGTGCTTAGAACGCTTCTTAGCGTCTTCTCCTCCTAGCTGCAGTTTAGAGCTTAGACTTGCTGAGACATTGTCTCACTGGTTATTGTATAACCACTTTCAGGGTCATCGAGTGGAGGACCTGGAGCAGAGAGAAGGGTGATTTGAAGCATAGGTCGGATAGGACCGCTTCTTTTTGGAGAATAGTCTTTTGTGGTCTTTTGACCATAGACTCTTGTACTTGACTCAGTATATGTTTATAAAGGCATGTTTGTTTGTGAAATTATTGTTCTGCTTTTCTATCCCGAGATAGTTACTGTCAGGGGATTTGTTTTTGCTTCCGCATGTGCAACAAAATAAAAAGGGTCGGCGACTAGTCCTGGGAAGTCGCAAAATTTTATCGACCAGAGAGGGATGGGTACGCGCTCAGGGTTCGGGGCGTGACAACTAGGTTAATGGACTATTAAATCTTTAAGTTTAGCTCAGGCTCTCATAAGCTCATACCAATTTGCGACTTAAGGTTCAAATATGCAAATGATTATTTTCTAGGAGTCGCCACTAATCAGTTTTCGGTAGGTCGATTAGACACTAAGTAAAATAATATGAGCATTATTTTACTCCTACGAACTAGAGATTAAGGGTACGGGGACTTGTTACACTAGATTTCTCTAATGCCCTTTCGGTACCATTTTTTTTTTTTTTTAATTTTCAAAAATATTTTTGCAGGCAACTTGGATTTATTTTAAGCTAAATTATTAACATGCAATGAGGTGATCACACAAATACTCAATCATTAAAAATATAATAAATAAATAAATTACATCACACAAAGCAAACAATTTTTTGGGTGTTTTTTTTGGAAATAGAATTTCATCATGCATTCTAACTACATGACCTAATTTTATCAACGAACAAATTCCAATTAAATGAACCTATTAACAATCTCATGAACCTAATTCTATATGACGTGCACATGACTATTCCTAACAAAAACATGCAATCTATTTGGGAGAAATTATCTAAACCTATAATATGCAATCCTAACATGCCATGACGTGCAAAGAATGCCCTAGTTCTACATGACATATGCATGATATTTTTCATGGTTTTTTTTTTATATAAAATTCAAAATTTAAAATTGCCACTTAATTAAACATGCAACTTAAATTAAACAAAAACTAACATCCTAAATGAATGCATTTTTTATTTTATACTTTTTTTTCTAAATTCAAAATAAAATCCCTATTTTAAAAAAAATTATTTAGGGCCAACCCTAACTTATTTCTAAAAATGCAATCCTAAAACTATAATCCTAAAAAAAATATAATTTACTAAACCTACATGTTTTGATGCAAGATTTTGACTTTTTTTTTTTTTAAAGATAAGTAATTATTCAAATGGTTCGACAACACCGGGCAAAGGGTTGCCGTTGGTCGGAGCTCCGGCGCGGTGGTGGGTGAGCAGGAGGCGTCCAGCGGCTGGATCAACACGGCGTCGGGGTGGAGATGGGTATGGTATCGCGGTGTCTAGATTGACGCAGTGGTGGGCGGCAATCAGAGGCTCGGGTTCGGCCTCAATGGAGCTTCGGCGGTGCGGCTGATTTGGGGCTCCAGTGGCGTCCGGATCTGGCGCAACGGCAGCATTGGTGTGGCAGTGACACGAGGGCTCTGCAGGTGGAGCTTCGGGTTGGAGTCGGGTCAAAGCAGAGGGTCGCGGGTCGTCGGGTGGCGCGGCAGGAGCAGATGGACCAGATTGCAACGACTGGTGCTGTAGGTGCTACGATGGGGGGCGGGCTGCGGTGTTACTTCAGAGACGGCGAGCGGGCGGTCGAAGGTGCAACGGCATCGGTTGTTGCAGAGGTGCGGATCGGGCGGCACTCCGGAGTTCCGACGGGCGAACAGGAGGTCGCGGGTGGTGGCAGAGCGGCTCAACTCGGGCTCGGGTTGTCGCAAGGAGTCGTTCGGCAATTGCTGGTGTCGCGTCGCTGCGAGTGGAGTGACGGGCAGTGATGGCAGGGTGACAGCGGCTGGCGAGCGACCGACTCAAGCGCCGAAAGTTCACCGAAGAAGAAGCATAGTAAATTAACTTTACTATGTCTTCTCTCTCCTCTGCTGCCTCTGTTTTTCTGCTTTTTGCTTCTTCTTACATCACTTTCACGGCTCCCTCTCTCACGTTTATTTGCCGTGCTTCTCTCCCTCTCTCGAGAACTCCACGGACAGCTCCTTAAAGCACAAAAATTCTTTTTTCTTTTTATGAATTTTAACTTTGAAAACCAAAAAGCCCCCGTTTTCTCTCCATACATTGTTGCTTTTATAGGTAAAAATAGGTGATCTTCGTAAAAGATTTCATTTCGCTTTTTCAATATACACGAAGATAGTCTATAACCTCCCAATCACCAAAAATCCTTAATATTCCCAACGATTTTATCACCTAAAGACTAAAGATAAGATTGCAACTCGATTTTCTTAAATTCCAAAAACCACCGCAATATCATATCAAATCTCGATTTAGATAATTTTAGTCATTAAAAAAAAAAAAATGGGCTCGGGCCAATTTGCTTGTTTCATGGACTTAGTCCGGCCTGTTAATTTAAAACTCAAAACTACTAATTCGACTCATCCGCCATTAGTCCAAAAAATAAATGCACAAAATGCAAATTAAAAACAAATGCAGCTAGATTAATATGCTATGCAATTAATATATATATTTAGGGGTTAAAAATTAATCCCTTATTTTTTATGCAATAAATAAATAAATTTGCCAAAATTTAGGTGTCAACAAACATGATAAGTTCTAGGAATCACATTAAATTAGACAGCAGATCACTAACGGCTAGAAAGTTGCGACCTAAACTCTAAGAAAGCAAGCAAATCTTCTAAAATTCTAGAGACTCTCGAACGATAATTAAATCAACAAGTATCCTCTCTCTCTTTGTGTGTTATATTGACGGTCCTTTTTCCAACTCTAAGATCGATTGCAGATGGAGAAGTGGCCGTTCAAAGGTTGCGTGAAAAGGAGCAGATAGTTGTAATTGCTACTGGTCCAACAAATTCTCATCCTTGCTATTCTACTAAACCTATATAAGGGGAGATATTAATAATGAAGTTAGTTAAATAGATTCAGCAAATCACATTAAAGAAATATATGTGGGGGAAAAAGGATAATTAATAATAAATAACATTGCCAAATGATCAATCAGATTGAGTTGGTTACTGATTAATAAATTAGTTATGTTAATTATGAATAATCAAAGATACTATTGCCATACTCACCTATATTTACGTGACACCGATAGCTTCAAAAATTGAGTTTTATCTAGCAGCGGCTTCATCATCTTCAAGGGTTGGAGTAGACCATTTCGCAACCCGCACTTTAGCTTTCTCCGCCTACGGTTAGTTGTTATCATAGGAATACATATGAGATTTTCCTATGCGACATGGTAGAAAGAACTAGAACACAAGTTACCATGAAAGAAAGACAACCAAGTATATAATGCTTATATATATGTTTAGTTGATTAGAAGAAAATGAAATATACTTGAAGATTACCTCTTTCTCCCAATCACATCGAACTGTTATTATAGCCAATATCAAGGTTTGAACAGCAGTGCCTCCAAAAATCATTCCACCCCAAATACCCTGTGTTTATTCAGAGCTTCCCTTAATGATCAATTAAACCATTGGATTAATGAACTAAAATGACAAAGCATGAGGGAATGAATAATGGCATTACGGAAGGAAAAAAAGTAATTAGCTATATGAAAGATCCAAAGTTTACCATAACACCTAAGTTAAAAACCCAACCCAAGAGAAATCCAAGAGGTAGTCCAATAACGTAGTAGCATCCCAGATTGATATATGCAACATACGCTTGCCATCCGGATCCAACAGCAACTCCTGTGGCATTGATGAAACTTGTGTGAATGATGTAAAGGGATGACAAATTACTAGTCAGATAAGAGAGCTGCCTCTAATTGTTTCAACTGGCCCTAATTTTCATGTTGCTATGCTGAGTTACAGTGAGAGAAATTCAAATAGAGTCGCAGTTGTATTATGCTTACATTGAGTAAATTCTAGATGAAATCAAACAATTTGTTTTCTGAAATATCGTGCTTTGTTTTTAACGCTCTTGTTTAAGTTTATGTTGGAGGCTAATAACAAATCACCAAACCATAGATTGAGTTAATGTTAAGCAAATCAGATATCTCACTTGGTCGAACTTGACCGTACGTCATTACAGCACTCGTACCAAACGAACCATCTCATTTTCTTTGAATGGACACTTGTGATTAATCGGACATAAATACTGCAGAAATTTCTTTTTCACCATTACTTCATTTGACCTTCCACATATGGATCTATGGAGAAGAAGACTTACAAGTAGATTCATCAAACGGGTAGGTTGAGTCAAATTTGGGTCAATCGAAAATGATTTTACCCAAATAGACTCATTTGACCCATTTTAACACATTTCAATGTAATGCAAATGCAGTGACCCATACTCAACTTAACCCATATTACTAAAACACTTCTATATTAAACTTAACCTAGGATAATTTATACCTAAACTGAGGTGAGATTGCAGAGTGAGAAAGGGCAGGATTGAGTGAGGGTGAGAGAAAATGATGAGAGTCATAGATGTGAGGTGAGTCTAAATAAGTCGTAAACCCATTTAACATACATATTATGTTGGGCATTATAATTCTAAACCCATTTATGACTAATTTACTGAATATAATTAACTCATATAACAACTTAGCCAATCATATACGTGTTAAGAAATGGGTCTATTACCCATTTTGATAGATCCACTCATAAGCAAAAAAAAACATGTATATCAATAGATGGTTTTGAAGATTTACCTGATAGAACGGGCTGAACACTGTTGAATAGTATGGTGATGGCAAGAAGATAAGAAAGCTTGTCCACTTCTTCAAGAACATCAACAGAAGAAGTGAAAATATACGCAAATTTGTCGTGCAAAACCATGATGAGAGCACAAAAGAAGCAACCAATCATTATTGATTGCACAACGGACACCACGGTTGCAAATTTTGCGGCCCTGCCGTTCCCAGCTCCAAGCTCATTCGCCACCCGCACTCTGAATATAAAGTGAACTAGAGATTAAAGATTGAAGGAACGATAAATAAAATGATTTATTGATTTTGGAATCTTACTCTACAGATAGACGAAAGTGAGTTTTGTCGCTCTTGGACAAGGAAAATTGAGGTTGTGTAATAGTATAGATACTTCTTTTTCACAAGTTGAGTACACAATAAGTTCGAGAAAAATCTTATTATGAACTAATGCTTAGTTGATAATATTTAAACCATTCACAAGAATCAGAAGCTTTTGAAGGTATGGCAATATTTTCAGAAGCTAATGCAAAAAGCGAAGATAAGGTATTTCCGTAGTGTTCTACGTTATATGGGCACACTTTGTGCTTGCTTGGTCTATATTTTGATTATAACAGTTCGGACTTGTAATTGGAACTTTGCTGCCATTGCTCCAAAAAAATGGATAAAGCGGCATACATAAAACTTGCTCTCATCTATTAATAATTTAGATCATTGTCCATCTAAATTGTTCCAGAAAATAAACGATTGAACGGTAAAATAAATAGTATGAGGAAATAAATTGAATATCCGATTCACATGGTTCAATCAGTGTGACCTACATCTATGAGGAAAACAATAGAGAATTCCACTATATATCAATCGATAAAACGAAAAGTACAATCACACTCGAGTTGCTTAAACAATTTTAGTGTTTTTCAGCTTATGATTACACCCAATAACCTCACATAGTGTTTAGTCTAACAAATTCTCACGAAATAATTTTTTTAATCTTACAAAAATTCACAAATTTTACTCACAATATTTGATTGGCTTCATCACTAAAAGCTCTCAAGGTGTAATTCATGAAAAGGTTGCCTTTGGATTCTCATCACAAAAGGTCACACTTTACACACGCACGCACGCACGCACGCATGCACACACAAGAATTGGATCCACAATAGAAACATATGCATACTAATAAACCACTCAATTAGGAAACCAATTTCAACTAGGAAATTCATTCAAGTTAGGAAAGTTCCATTTTTTGGATGAGACATACTTTCAACCATCTCCACCTTTATTTGAAGTTTGAGTCAATTGACAATCGCTTTGATGAAAAAACAGACTTTGCCGCTACTCTTCCATAGCCCCTCAAGGGTTCAACAGCCATGAACATTTTCCTAGTCCAAGCCGTGGACTTGCTCAAAATCATGAACCTCTGTGGAATTCTAATTCTATCTATACCTTTAACCACTCCACAAGGTTTTTCCAATACAACCTCCTTAATCATAATTAAAGTAAATTTATTGCAAGTGTTAAATTTGGCACATGCGGACACTTAAGTGCCAAAAGTTCTAAGCCAAAAGTTCTAAAAGGTACACTTAAATATAACCTTTTTTTTTTTAAAATTGGGACACTTGAGTATTAACTCTGGCCAGGATAGTTGGAAATCCAACATGGCTTATTGTAATAATAAATGCGGTCTACATGGCTTGTTGGAGTTTCTACTCATCAATCAATGTGTAAAACGATGTCATTTTATCTCAAAATTTGATTTTTCTTATAACTATGTATTAAATTAAATTAAAAACAAAATTAAAAAAACAAAAAGGGGTGTGGGCAATGTTTAGTGAGCGCCTCTATGGCCCTCGCCACCGCCGCCGCCACCCTACCATTGCCGAAAAGGGCCAACAAGGATGGGGTGACGAGCAGTCAACGATGGTGGGGCGACAGTAGCGGTGAAGGCTGTAGAGGTGCTAGCTAAATGCTATTAGCTCCCTTTAAAAAAAAATATAGTTTTTTTAATTAAATTAAATTAATTTAATATCAAAAATCAATTTTTGGGTACAAAACGATGTCATTTTAGGATAAGTTAGCCACGTTAGTACCACATGAATAATTGTTTTTTAAAATAATTGCCATCTTAGCAAAACAAAGTCGTCGAAGTATGCCACATCAGCATTTTGATCGAAATTTCTCATGGTTGGCACTTAAGTGTCCATTTCTTTGATTTTGGCATGTAAGTGTACATTTTGAAAGTTTTAGCGCTTAAGTGTCTACCCGTATTAAGTTTTGACACTTAGGGTGTTTGGCATTCCATATCATCTAGCTCCATATGAACACTATTATCCAAAAGTTCTAGAGACTCATTAAATTTAACTTCACTATTCATGACAAGTGAATATAATTTCAAGCACCACAAATGATAACCCATTCACTTCATGTATAGCCTAGGAATGTACACTTTCTTGCCATCACTCACTTGAATATAATATGGGCAACCAAATATCCTAATAACAGAATAATTAGCAACATTACCTAACCACATTTCTTCGAAAGTTGATGTTCAACTGTAGTCAATAAGGATCTATTTATTAGGTAATTCGTTGTATTAGGTGCATCCACTAGGAATTCCTAACTATACCAAAACTAGAGAGCATTTTATGGGCCATCTCTAGTGATGTTTTGCTTATCAACTTTAACAATATGTTGTGATCCACTAGCACTAGTGTGATGTCTCATTATGTCTTCCTTTACGTTGAATCCTTTTAACAGTTATGAGTAGAATTCCATGCTATTGTCAGTCTACACATGCTTATTCATCACATCGTTCTCTTCTTTTATTAAAGCTCTCAATTGCCCGATCCTAACAACATCACTAAACTTGTGTCTAAGCATAAACAACTAGGTCTTCTTTGAGTAATCATCCACAACATTAGCATAAATCCGACACTCTACCATGAAAGAAATTGCAACAGTCTGCAAACATCTAAGAGAATCAACTCTATGATTTTCATGGTTTCTTTGGCAATCAAACTAAACTGCATTTTTTGCTATTTGCTCATGTGATAGTACCTACATACATTAAAATCGTCATCCACATAACCACACAATATATTCTTTTCACTTAGAACCTTTAAGCTTTTCTCATCAATGTGCCCTTAATGCATATGTTACAATTCAAACTCTGAAGTCTTTGCAGTGAATTATGTCACTGTCTCACCTTAACGTACATACAAGCCATTATGCTTGATTTCTTTCACTATTACCAAGGCACCTCAAACAACCTTCAAAACTCTATCTTTTAAAGTATACCGACACCCAGTTGAATTCAAGGCACTCGAAGAAATTAGATTCTTCTTCAACTTTGGAACATGTCTCATTTTAGTCAATGTCCTCACCATAACATCATGCATTTTGATTCTAACATCACCAATGCCTACATTATCTGACACAGTGCTCCCAAATTACACTTTACTACTTCCGTGCACTAATGAGTAATAAACTATTACCTCTTTTGTGTTGCATAAAATGAAGAACCGGAATCCATAACTAATTCATCTAATGCCGAATCATAGGTGATAGATAAGACATAATCAGCACTATCTAGATTACAATTAACTACATCTGCAACATCATCAACAAACTTAAACTCTAATTTCTTTACTCATCTCATTCTTTAGTTTAACGCAATTCCTTCTAAGATGCCCCATTTGGCCACAATTTCAGTAGGTAGCACCAGTAGTTCTAAATTGATTACATTTGTTCAGGTTTGTGCTATTTCTGCTAATAGGAGTACTAGTTCTTCCACTAGCTTCACCTACTAAAGCAACAAGTACAAGTTCACCAAATTCTCTTCTATAGATTTCCTCGCTCAAAAATTAAATTGTGAACCCCATCGTAAGTCAAATTTGTTGATCTCGAGAAATTACCAACAATACTAACATTAGTATTCAAGGTGCCATGCAACGAAGATAATAGAATCAAAGCATGCACCCCATCATCAAAGTCAATCTCAATTGAATTCAATTGACTAATGATCACATTGAGTTAATTTATATGATCATCAATTGACACACCTTCACCCATTTTTTAGTTAGACATATGTTGCATCAAGTAAACTTTCTTAATCGTAGTGAGCTTCTTGTACATGTTCGATAGGGATTTCATAAAATCCACAGTGTGGTATTCTATTTCATGATGTTAAACATAAATTGGCTCACTTTATTAAGTTAGGCTTCTCCCTAGAGAGGAGCAAGTGCGGATTCCTCTAGTGCAGATGATTCTCCATTTGTACTTTTAGAAATTAAAATCATTCCCATCAAATTTGTCAATTTTTTACTTTTACTTCTTCTATCGCCATCGAATTGTTTCATTTTAGCCAAGCCTAGTTTGATACCGTTTGTTGGGATCCAACACCTTCATCTTAGGATATCGCCAAAAGGTAGTCAAAGTCTGAGCCCGTTAACATATCCAGTTGAACTCATTTTCACTTAAAATTTAATTCAATGAGTTATGAGTCAACTAATATATATTGACCATTTCATACCACACCACTTATTTGATGTGGGACTTCTCTAACATTACTCACCTGTGCATCTTAACAATCTCATCCTCATGTATAAGCTTAGTTTTATGTTTGTTCCTCATTAATTCAAGCATCTACACCAACATATTTTAACTTGAATCTCCATCATCGCCCACGTTCCTCCCTAGTCTCTTTCTCTGAATTAAACCATGAAGACTACCATTAAAACTAATTTGCTAGACCATAATGCCCACTGCACAAAAGCTGCGTTGGTAACTAAATTCTTTTCTTAAGATATACACCAAATTTCCCCATAAATTTGGGGTGTAGCATCAATCAACCATAGGCTCAATACCATTTATTATGGAAACAAACAATTGAATAGTAATAAACACAATAAAGAAATAAATTGGACACTAAATTTACGTGGCTTGGTTAGTGTGACCTACATTTGTGAGAAGAGTAGCAAAGAATATTATTATAGATCAAACGATACAATGAAAATTACAATCATAATCGAATTACTCAAGCCCTCTCAGTGTTTCCAATCCTAATTACACCCAATAACCTCACACAGTGTTAACTCCATAATTTCTCACGAAATAATCTTTCAATCCTATGAAGGAATTCACAAAATCTTACTCACAAGATTTAATTGGCTTCATTACTAAAAACTCTTAGGATGTAATTCATTCAGAAATCACCTCTTGGACACTCTTCACAATAAGTCACATTTCTTATCCAAAATAGGAAACATACTCATATTAGAAAATTAACTCCAATTAGGGAAATTATTCAAATTAGGAAAGTTTCATTTTTTAGCCCAAATCCGTAACATACTTTCAATAATGATTATTCTCAAAATATATAAAATCATTTGAATGGATTTATTCATAGTAAAACTCTCATCTATATAACCAAGTGTTTTTTATGAACCGATTTCGTATAAATTTAACTCTCTTATAGATGTTCCCCTTCCCCACCTTCGGTCAACTATTAATAATGTGATTAATTGATATGATTCCCGATGATGAATCTAGGTTCAAGTATTTGTTTTACTTGCTTTTGTTCTTGTGTGTGTGTGTGTGTGTGTGTGTGTGTGTGTGTGTGTGTGTGAGAGAGAGAGTACCCGGTTGCGGCAAAGAAGGAAAGAGGGATCATCATCTCCCAAGCGTTGATGCTCATGCTGCCATATACGTACAATTATAAACTTAGTAGTTGCGTCCTAGGAGACACTCGGTGAATAATTTTTCTGATGACAAATCATTAAAATGGAGACAAACTAGTACCATATTGACAAGGCATCTACAGCAACCGTGGCGTCTTTTAGATATCCAGGCATTAGTATCAATATCCTGTAGTACCAATTCTCCAAACTGCTCGAAAAGTACGAAGAAATTATGATCATCAAATTCTAACGGCCAAGAAAAAATCTAGACACAAGGGACAGAGTTATAGATGATGGTCTAACTTTTCAAGATTACTAGTTTCAATTTGCATGCGAAAATTCTCGGTGCAGTTACCGGAGTCGCTAAATGGAGGAGGTTCCCTGCTTAGGTTTGCCGTGAAAATTTACCAGCTAGATCGATGTCGAAAACAGATTCAAGCATGCGCAGTGTAGCGACTGAGAATAAGGTTTTTTACCAAAGCATAACTCCAGAAGCAGCGGACAATTTGACAAACTCCCACAACCCCGAGAAAGCCTCCATGGAGAAGCCAGTCCACGTCAGCGAGCATCTGCCGCACGCGGTGTACGCGTACAACGCCAGCACCAAGAACCACCAAGAGATGTCGAAGCTGACGGACAGCCCCACCACACCGAAGTCGAACACGTAGACAGAGAGCCAGCTTGTGAGCACGTTGATCGCTAGGCTGGCCAGCGAGACCCATGCCAAGACCTGGTTCTTGAGCTGGCTCTGCAAGAACCTCCACAAGGGGAATTGAAAGGCAAAGCTGAAGTGCAACGGGATGAGCCACAGTGCGATCTTGCCCGTCATCTCCGCCACGTCGTCCTGTTGCCCTAGGATCTTCAGGAGCGGCGCGGCAAAAATGTAGAAGGGGAGCAGCAAGAAGCAGCAAAGAAAGAGCACGATCCAGGACCTTTGCATGTAGATGCCAAGCATGCGGTATCTCTTTGCGCCGAAGGCTTGGCCACATAATGTCTCTAGCGCGCTTGCCATACCTAACTATTAACCACAATTTAAACACAAAATTTGACATGAAACTCTCAATTTCTCTTTATCTATCACGTCAAATTGAGTAATTAGCTAGCTAAAATCATTTTGAGCACCTGATTTGTCCGTAAAGTGACATGTAAAAGTAAGTTTTCTATATGTATAGGAAGTAATTAGATACATCCACAAACAAACGAAAATGTTCCCATAATTGACATAATCAATACAAAGGGTTGAAGGCTTGAGATTGCCACCACCCCTTTCATGTTTAAATTTCTTTCAATGAGAGTCAAAATTGATGTTGAAGCGAGAATATATTGTCCAAGCTCGTTTTTCTTTGAAGCTAATTAAAGCTAGAACATAGTGGAACTCACATTGCACCTGTATATATACATATAGATTCAAACACACTCTAGCAAATCACATGCAATGTTGAGTGGTTACCATATATACATACACACTCTAGCGAGTCACATGCCATGTTGAGTGGTTACCATATTTCATGTCTTGTATTGGCGTGAAGTCGTCCCTAGAGCGCGAATAACATGCATCGCTTTCTCAATCACTGCTATTCTTCTTGAGATAGATTAAAATATTTGGTTTAATCTAGTGATTTTTGTGTTTAGGCATATTGGAAGCCAGCTAAGAGGATTCGCATAATCCTTTGCTTGGTAAACCCACTCAGAGAAATATAAAAAGAAGAAAACGAGTTGCTATACATCATATCATCGAAAACTAAAGTTGGACCGTGGGAGGCCCACGTGAATTACCCAAAATGAATTCTATCGGCAAATGCTGGACATTTTCTACGACTAAGGTGGTTCACTTCGTCATTTATTATTTATACAGATTCATTCAGTCACTCTCCGGCCGACTTGCATCCACGACTCATCACGTTGTAAAAAAATAAGTTACAACCAAAACATTTAATGTGGAATCCAATCAAGCACACATCGATTTATTGAAATATAATTTTACTTGATCTGCTCCAATGACTTTAAGTAGTTCTCAGACTGCAAGATTGAGCAACGCACGAGAACCGGGGAAGAAGACTCGACAGTCACCGAGATAAGAAAGTTGAAACCTCCATGGCGGCCGGCCGATACTCGCGTTTCTGTGATGTTCCGTATTTTCTTTTAATGCAACGTAATGGTATTTTATCTTTTTGGCGTCAACATAATTAAGTCTGTCAAAACTTTAAACTCTCCAAGTTTTATTTGGTCCCCATTGTCATGTTGAATAACTTCTATAGTAGGAGTACTATCTAATGAATATCGAAACAGATAATTAGTGGGTGAAGATATCTGTTTACCAAGAGGCCGTAATTGAAGCCGATGATGACGTTGATGCCAATGGACATGGCAGCAAGCTCCACCTCCCCGAGGTGCCCTGCGAACGCCTGCGCGACGATCATCATGGTGTACTGGGCCACGCGGCCGAAGATGGCAGGGCCGATGATGTGCCACAGCTTCCTTGTCTCCGCCCACACTCTCATGCTCAAGCTTGTTTTCTCTTCGTCCTCGTGATCCCCGCCGTCGCGGTCGCCATCCGCCACTGGTTCTTGCAGCAGAGGCTGATTGGCGTCGCCGTTGCGGTTGACGCTCGCCATGAAAGGAACAGCAGTTTCTTTGCCACTAGAGATGGGAGGTTGTGATAATGATAGGAGAGAGAAATACAGATGATCAGAAGGCAGTGAAATGGTCAGGAATGGACGACTCCCTCGGGCTGCGCGTCCAGGAGACAAGTTGAAGGTTTAAGAAATAGTGATTATCTTTCTTTTCCGGGAAAAGTTTTGTCAAATGAGGTTCGGTGGGATTAACGAGAATGTCAAGAATCGAGGGCTTGTCGCTGAATTTCGATTTTGATCGATTCTGACTCTCGTTTTGGAGGTGCCAAAATTGTTCTCATTTTTTCTATGCGCAGGCTGGCATTTGAAACTTCTAACCTTGGTGGTTGCTGTAGTACGACCTACTGTTCGTCACATTAGATCACCTACCGTTTCTTATAAAAAAGGAAGAAAAATGACCGGAGTAAATGGTGTAGTTCGATGATGTTTTGCACATTTATGACGGCAACGTGCTTCAAGGTCTGCTTTCATTGATATAGGTGCAGGCCTTCATTAAAAGCGATAAGTCAGAGAGACTCGTCTATTTTTTCTTTAAATAATCTCTGACAAGTCAAGAGATAATTATCTCTCCCACGACGTGCTAGAACATACTAGAGACAGGCAATGGCAAGAGGGTCGCGAAAAGGACAAAGGAAATAAATTGATAGTGCGCGTGGAATGGTAGGTTGGAGACTAGACACTAAAGCGAAAAGTGCGGGAGTGAATTTGGTGGTGATTTGCTATCAATTTTAAAGCGGAAAAAATAAAAAGAACGGGACAATCGAGACGAACAACTTCCGAAGCACAATTGATAGAACCGACTACCGCACAGTCCTGATGAGCCACCTCCACCATTATTATATGATTCGGAACTCCACTTTAGGTTAACATATCTCGAGTATGCAAAAATGCAATTAGTGTTATGAATTAGGTACAATCCGAGTCGAAACCTAAATGGGCAGGCCACCTGTTTGTACTTTCTTTTTCGGTTAAAGAACTGTGTGTACTTCATGATATAGGACATGCACCATGTGCCTCACATCAAAAGTTCCATTCCTTAACAATTAAGTTTAAAATCAAGTGACAGAGATTTCTGTCATCTTCTATGTTAATCTCTTCCTCGGGAATCATTTTGCCTTTATTGATGTTAGGAGAATTGGGCTTCTAATACTAGCTAACAAATCCTTTATGGGAGTTCAAATATGAGTTCCATACTTGTTACGGAATATCTTATTTAGGCCCATTGCCTCCCAAAGCTTGGAAACTGAGTCTATCACCACAATAATAAAATTGAAACGTCGGAGGAATAGACGACATACGATTCACAAGGACTACCCCACAAGCGGGATCTAATTCACTTAGCAAGGAGCTTCAAACTCGCACTACCACTAAAGAAGCAAAGCGGTTTCCGTCACGTGCTTTAATCAATTAGTCCGTCCATTTTTGGTTTGGGGAAAAGATTTTTGCTTAGTACGTCATATTTAGTTTCCACCTTTTAGAGTACGTGAATAAAAAAAAACTCCGTTTCGCTAGGCTGACTATCTGGTGAGGGTCATATTCGTGGAAACTCTGTTTTCTTTTCACATCAACCCATGGAATCTTTGTCCATCCATAACGTAGAAGACAAGTGCTTGAGGTTACACTTGCCTCTAAAAAAGGCAAGCGAAAGCCGTAGGGGGTTTTCTGGTGGGGTCTTCATTACTTTTCCAGGCAATGAGAACAGCCTGATCTGCCAGCGGACTTGAAACAAGTGGCGCTGGCATTATTGGCGCTGAGGACTTGCATGATCTAACCTAAGGTTTCGTTTATGTGACGACTAGGGGTGTAAACGGTTCGGTTCGGTTCGGTTTTTTTGAAAAACCGAACCGAACCGAACCGTTAGAAAAAATTCCTGAACCAAACCGAATGAGACCCGAACCGATTACGAACCGAACCGAAATTTCGGTTCGGTTCGGTTCAGTTTTTCGGTTTTTCGGTTTTCAACTTTTGGTTTTCAGTTATTTTTTTTTTATTTTTTTTGGGACGGCTTACCATAAATATAGATGTCACGCATGGTACTCTCTCTCTACCTCCGAACACGACTTACACAGTCAATGATTGCGATCATCTAGACATCCTTACAATCTTTTACCATTTAATTGAAATATAACAAGCCTCGGCCAAGATCTAATCTCGATTCGAACGATTATAATTTTTCACTTTTCGATCCAATGGCGATGCCGCCCGGCCATAGACTCACCCTTTCTTTATCAAACCCGAAATAGAAAAGGCTTGCTTTAGGGTGCCGAATTTGTCTTTTCGTCCATCCTCTTTCGGCTACACGTTGCTTTAGGGGGTTCCTCGATTCTCTTTCATGTTGTCATAGGTAAAATGCCACTCTTGGTGGAGGAGACCTTTCTTAACTCAAAGGCTTTTGATGGAGGGTCCAAGCAATGATATATTTAGGTAAAAAAGAGATGTTGTGGAACCACACTAAGAGCATCAAATATATCTTTTGCACATAGGACCTCCAAAAGGGGATAACAAGACATAGCTGTAATGGAAACTCATGGACACTTTCGAGAATAAGACACTTTCGATCATTGGAACTTAGTCGATGAGCATCTTACACAAGGCGGTATCCCTGGGACAAAAGGCCTAGCATGAAACTTACTCAGGTAGAAAAGAAATATTACATCGAACTACCCTGAGGTATATGCACCCCACGAAGGAAACAGATGACTGTGCACAAAGCAGTAAATCCCGACACCGAGGCCGAAGTGCAGAGGATTGGTTAAGATGGGTTAGTGCATCTATTTCACATCCCAGATCCATGTGACTTTCAGACCTCAATCCCCTCCAATCCTCGAAGAATTTCGTGATTGTGATTCAAACTACAGAGTTCTCCAATGGCTCGAGGCCATTCTGCCTCAGGAATGGCAAGTTTCTCACGCATCACCATAGGAGTTGTGTGCACGCTAAGCCCAATAACCACAATGCTGCTCCTTTCTTTTGTATACCCTAACCAAAACAATTGAAATAAAATTAGTGATCTCAACTTAGGAATCTGATGTCACAATATATACTTTCGCTTTTGTGTTTTCTATTTGCATCATTCCTTGAAAAGGAAGAAACTCACTCTCTATGAACATGCAGGACTGTTTTAAGCTCAACATATCTAAGAAGAGAGGGAAATAAGTAGTTCCACCTCAAAGGTGAAGAAAGGGGTACATCACCATAGGAACATAATAAAATCAGAATTGCTCAAACCCCAGACTAGATTCTCAAGTTCAATTGAATCATTACGGTTTTAACCCAATTTGGACATCAAAACATCTTCAGTTAGCAATCATGCACTACCACCTAACTCTAAACCTCTTGCTTGGCCTTGTATGCATTTCTATCTAAAACCAAAGGTAGAAAATGGTCCAAACATACACTCACTCCCTTACGCTACTATGAATTTACCTCTTCGAGCTTAAAGACAACATTCAATCATCAAGAGAAATTGCTATTGAATTCAAGTCCATGGTCGTAGATGACAACTCTGCATTAAATTCACAATGAAAATGAGAATTGAAATATCAATTGTAATATTGAAAGATATAAATATTCCATGATTATTTTTTTTCACCTGACTCGAAATTTTCAAGTTCTTCTAAGTCCTCCTCGATCGATTGTGAAAGTGGTGCGGATCGTAGCCAATCTTGAGTACATATAAGAGCCTCTACCATGATTGGGGTCAAGGAGCTACGAAATACATCAAGTACTCGACCTCCGGTGCTGAATGCAGACTCTGATGCTACAGTGGAGATGGGCACGGCCAAAATATCTCGAGCAATGGAAGATAAGATAGGATATCTAGAAGAATTGACTTTCCACCAATTTAAGATATCAAAGGTGGAACTATACCGTTCACATCCTTCTTCCAAATACTTATCTAATTCAGATTTTTCTTCCACGTATTCTTGTCCCGTTTGATTAAGATACATTGCAGTCATAACGTCCGCACCAACCACAGGAGACATTGAAACGTTCACTGTCCTTGTCCCCTTTAATCTCATGCTTCTTTGGGGGCATGTACCAGTGCGATATTGCTCAAACAATAATGTTAGAGATTTTGTCACTCTATCTCGCAAAGTTTCTGCCCGATTGCCTTCATACACTTGATTAATCATCCATTTCACATACTCCATCTTATGTCGAGGGTCAAGTATACATGCAATGAACCATGTGAGATTTATGTTGTTCACATTGCCAAAATACTTATTGAATTTGATCTTCATTCTCTTGGCTACTTCTTGCAAACTCCTATCCTTATCCCCACAATATCTATCAATCATCATATAAATCCCATAGACATCTTTTGCCATATCATTGCAAGTGACATAAGAAGAGCCCGATACTTTTAAAGTTGCATCATAGAACAACTTCAAGAAAGGAAGAAATCGACGGGCATAATCCCAATCATCATCGGTAGGCAACCCTCTCACCTTGGAAAGCTCTTCAGCAAATCTTCTATCCTGGATATCTAATGAGATAAAAGCATTTCGAAACTTCAAAGCTACTTCTAACATTAGATATGTTGAATTCCACCGAGTCTCCACATCCAAACATACAAGATTATGGGAATCAATATTTTCCAGCAAAATGCACTCCTTAAACCGTTGCAATCTCGAAGGAGAAGATCTCACATAACGTACAGCTGAGCGTATTCTAATAATGGAATCATCTATATCTTTCAAACCTTCTCTCACAATCAAACTAAAGATATGAGCACAACATCTCACATGAAGTAACTCACCTGATAATATCAGAGCATTCCAAGAGTTAAGTCTTTTCTTCAAGTATTGAACTCCTGAGTCATTGGAGCTAGCATTATCAACAGTGATAGAAAAAATGCCTTTGATCCCCCAACTGGTTAAACATTTCTCAACCCCTTTCCCTATAATCTCAGCTGAATGTCCTGGGATTTGACAAAAATTCAAAATTTTCTTTTGCAACTTCCAATCAGCGTCTATAAAATGAGCAGTAAGACACATGTAACTTAGATTTTGACATGAAGTCCATGTGTCAGTCGTAAGACAAACCCTTGGAGAAGTATCGGAAAAATATTTTTTCAATTTACTTTTTTCCTCCAGGTATAACTTGTAACAGTCCTCCCTTAATGTGTTTCTTGAAGGGATGAAAAACTTTGGCTGGATTCTACTCACGAATTTCCGAAACGCCTCAAGTTCCACAAACTTGAAGGGTAGTTCACCAATAATAAACATCGTCGCTAGATCTTTTCGACTAGCATCTTGATCAAATTTCCAAGGACCAGCTGAAATAGAACTACCAACCCCAACAGATTCATTCGAGGCACTTCTTTGCCTTTTCTCCACATTCGCATATGGATAATTCTTACATCTACCTAAATGATTATGCATCCCACTAGTCCCTTGAGTAGTAGAACAACCAATAATAGCCCCACAATATAGACATTCGGCTTTATCTTGGCTATTTTCTGTCCTTTTGAAATGTTCCCATACAACAGATCTCAGTCTCCTTCTATTTGTACTGCTAGATTCACTTATTAAAGATTCGCTCATTGTATATTTGGCTTTGTAAATATGATTCCTTGCACTCCAACTGAAACAAAGTAAATATTCCTTGATTCCTTAAGACTCAAAATAACAAAAAGATGACAAATATTTGTGAATGGCCAGAACAAACTTCTATAAAAAAAAAAATGCGCACGCTGCTGTAAATGAGACAATTTAAATGAAAATAGTACTTACAACAAGAAAAGCTAAGACCCTGCACCAGACAAGAACAGTGTAGATTTTTTTGGTCTTCATAATAGAAGGATGGAAGGTCCACTGCAAAAAAATATAACCCACATCAGTTCATATTCACCACGAAAGAAACCAAACAAAGACTGGCCTTCTTCAATCTATTTATGCACTCCATACTCCTTTCACTTGGTCATCAATATTTGCATTCTATCCACGTCTCCTTTGTCATAGGAAAGAGGTAATCAAGACTTATCCCAAAGGTAGACAACCGGAACTATAGCAGCCCGGACTATACTCATGAACGACACCATCGACAACAACTAAACTAAAAGCTTCTTGCACTTGGTCCCGTTGACTTTTATCACAATATTTACTAATCATCATCCCGAGATTTATGCCGCTAGAGTCTTTCGCATGGTTTACATGTTTGGAAAGATTATCGTCAAATTAACACTCGCGGAATTCAGCAACATAGCTTCCAGTTCTTAAATGTGTTTATCTTTTCACAATCTCAGCAGCATTGGAGTCTTGCCCTCGAATTATTTCGTGGGATATATAATGTTAATACTTTCAAATTGAGCTCCATTATACGAATCTAAGTTGGACACCGAGTTGAACCACTTCAATAGAATCAATTAAATCATGCTCTGTGGCTATTAGCTTATAATTCTGTTTCGAACTACCCATGAGAGAGAGACAGATAGAGGGAGAGGGTGGAGAGAGGATTAGAAGTGGCCTCAAATTAAACTGAATCTAATCCAGCAGAACACTCGCACCTCAAATGCTGCACCTTTACACTAACCTCAAACAAAAATTCACCCCTTTCTTTCACACCCTGTAATCCCAAAACCTCAGATTAACCTGAGTCTAATGCAGCAGCAACACTCACATCTCAAATGCTGCACATTTACACTAACCTCAAATGCAAACTAACCCCTTTCTTCCATACCCTGTAATCCCAACCTTAGATTCTGATAGAAAGCGGAACACTAAGATTTGCAGACATTAAGAGAGAAAACCACGAATTCAAGAGACCCACCTTGACATCTCCCTCCAGAATCTCTGTCGTCCGAAAACCCAAGCTCTAGAATCTCCCTTCGATGGTAGCGGGCAAAGTGAAGATGGCGATGGGCTTCTAGAAATCGCCGAAGCCGCCGTCGCACGTCAAGACCGAGCTCCCCGAGCACGAGGTCGTCCCAGAGACAGCGTTCCTCGTCCCGGTGCCGGAGGGCCCGATCTGCTCCAAGAACGCCGAGATTGCCAAGTCAGTGAGGCGAATCAAAGAGCTGGAAGTGTCGGAAGAGAGGATGAGTCGCGAACTGGAGGTGTATAGCCGGCAAAGTGAAGATGGCGGCCCCTCAGTCCAGAGCAGAGCGCGCGCAGGACATGCTCTATCACCGTCGTCGTCGCAGAAGGAAGAGGGACGAAGGAGAGACTTGCAGAAGAAAGGGGCTTTGTCCCTCAATCGGTCGCCATCGCCGTCGTTGTCGTAGTCGCCATCGCCATTGAGAGAACTCAGACGGAAACCTAGAAAAACCAAGAGACGAGAGGACTGAGAGACGTAAGTCGGGAGAGAACCGAATTAGATTTGATTTTATCGGTTTGTGCCTTTGTGGTTCGGTTTTCAGATCGGTTAACCGATAAAAACCGAACCGATAAAAAATTTTCGGTTTTTGATGAAAATCGAACCGAAAACCGAACCGAACCGAAAAATTCGATTTTTTCTGTTCGGTTCGCGGTTCGGTTTGGTTTTCGGTTCGGGTCTTGACACCCCTAGTGACGACCCAAGCAGCGATGCACAAGAAGGAAGGATGGCGGCACATCTGCGCCTTGGTCCTTGGACGTGTGCAGAGAGAAGGCATGTTTCTTGTCTCACATCGCTTAGAGAGGGAGTTCTTGACTGATTTATAAGGCTTGGGTTCCTCTAATTGTACATACCCATTTTTTTGGGATAGTATGAGTTACCCCGAGAAGAACAAAACCATGAAAAATTAGTATTTAAAGTGGACAATATGTGTACATTAGAGACCTAGAGCGTTACAAGTGATGTTAGAGCCGACTCCCAACCGAGTGTGGAGCCATAGCGAGAACGTTGTGCTCCAAAGGGGTAGATAGTGTGACGTCCCAAGTGGCGGTACACTGGGAGGAGGAATGGTAGTGCGTCCGCACCTCAGTCCTCGGATGTGCGTAGAGAGGGAATGCATCTCTTGTCCCACATGGCCTAGGGAGGGAATTTTGGGCTGGCTCATAAGGTTTGGGTCCCTCTAGCTATATATACTCGTTTTTTTTTTTTTTTGATAGTATGGGCTATCCCAAAAGAACAAAATTATGAGGACTTAGTGTCCAAATGAGACAATATGTGTACAATGAAGATCCATGATGTTTAAGTTTATGCTTTCAAATGATTGATCCCCAAATGATTGATTAATGACCTCAAAGTGTACATGTGTTACCATTTCATTTGTCGATTTAGCTAAAACTATCAATCAGGAGTGTAGTCAGTCAGAGAGAGTTCGTTGCAGACTAAAATAGAGGATTTCCGAAAGATTGTAGAAAAGAGAGTATGTGTTGATGTCCCACTTGCATTTTCAGAAAGAAAGAAACATGTACTTACTTTTTCATGTATGCATCGGGATCAAATGAGAACATATACCCACTAGGTCGAAGCGACCTAAATGAATGGAGAATGAAGGGAGCATTGCAAAAGGGGAACGCAAGAACTGTCGGATGAAAAACTAAATAGATTTAGCCACTCACCATGGAGTTGTTCAACACTTCATATCTATAAAGAATTCAGAAATAGAAAGAGGGGTGCCTAGAGTAGTATTACATTATAAACCCCTTAATAAAAAAGATTGTCTAGGAAACTAGATAATGCTAATATATTGCTAGTAGGTATCCAGTAACTAATAAAATCATTTCGCTCGATCATTTCACTTTCAATTTCTTGTGCACACCCCAACATATGCATATCTGATAGTAGTTGATTAATTTAAAGCCTTCATAAGAGAGTTATACTAAATTGGGTAATAATAAGAGCAAATTTACTTCTTTTTTTGTTAATAATAAGAAAATAAAATGAACATGGGTAACTAACTTAAATAATGTTAGCGACTCAAACTTCATTGATAATCTAATCGTAGAAAAGGATTGGTAAGTAAGACAAATATAATGATAAATCTAGTGAAATAGAAAAAAAAAACCAAATAAATGCCGTTAAATTACTTAAGCAAGAGATAAAAATCTAAAACTAATTTTGTAAATTAGTAAGGATAAGGTCGGTAAGTCACACAGAAAGGATTGGTAATTATATATATATAATAAAAGAGAATTGGAATAAAATTATTAGACTACCATTGATTGTATCACCTATTTTTTTTTTTTTTTGTCAGTCATACGCTAATCCTACTCTAACACTCACTTTCAGACTTTTGCCATGCCTCCGTGCAGGGCGTGGCGGTCCGCCCCAGTGGCCACCCTTTCATCTTGGAAGGGAGAGGTTGGGGGTTCAAATCCCCACCTTCTCAAGGGGAATTTGGGGTGGGGAATATTTCATTTCAGGAGTCAAGGACATACATGAAGATCCATGCATTAATGAACATGATGCTAGTTCTTAAAAGAGTTAAAAGTATTAATGCTTTACACATCTTAGGGATCACATCAAATGAGGCAAAAGAACCTTTCAAGTGCCATAACTTACTAAAGGTATACTTAAATGCCACATTTTAAGAAAAGTGGGACACCTGAGTGCCATCTCCGGCACGCTAGCCGGAAATCATACGTGATATTAAAATATTAATATTTCTCGCCAATGTGTCTTGCCGGAGAGCTCAGTCAGCTCAAATTCACCCAAAACGACGTCATTTTGGGTGTTGGCCAAAATAGAACTCTTAAATCGGCTAAAACAACGTTGTTTTGACATAATTTGAATTTTAATATAATATAAAAATAAATTTATTTAAAACGTTTAAAAAATAAATTTAAAATTTAAAAAAATTAAAAAATTTAAAATTTAAAAAATTTAAAATTTAAAAAATTTAAAATTTAAAAAATTTAAAATTTAAAAAATTTAAAATTTAAAAAATTTAAAATTTAAAAAATTTACAAAAATTTACAAAAATGTAATAATTTTACAAAAAATTTCAGCCCTTAGCCGCCTACATTTTCTAATTTTTTTGTAAATTTTTTGTAAATTTTGTAAATTTTTCAAAATTTTAAATTTTATTTTTAAATATTTTAAATAAATTTAGTTTTAAATTTAATTTAATTAATTTTTATATTAATTTTTTTACCATGTCAGCACCAAAACGACGTCGTTTTGGCATAATTTGAATTTTTATATAATATATAATTTAATTTAAAACAAAATAATAATATAGTTTATATTTATTTTAAAAAAAATGGAGGAAGAGGAGGAGGAAGGCGGTGGCCGGGGCCGCCTCCCTTTTTAAAAAAAATTAAAATTAATATTTTTTTATAATTTTTTTAATTTTTTTTAATTTTTTTTAAAAAAATTTAAAATTTTAAAATTTTATTTTTTAATTATTTTAAATAAATTTAGTTTTAAATTAAATTTAATTAATTTGTATATTAATTTTTTTACCACGTCACTACCAAAACGATGCCGTTTTGCACTCATTTCGCTAGAAAATTGACACTTCAGCGTTTTAGCTGGATTTTGGCCGAATTGGTATTCAAGTTATCCATTTTGTTCCAATTTTGGCACTTAAATGTATATTTCGTAAGTTATAGAACTTAAGTGTCCATTTGTGCTAAATTATGGCACTTCAAGGGTTCTTCTTCCCATCAAATGAAACTTTAGATCACTAACACCTATAAAGCTGCCTCATTCACTCAGAGAACCAGCAAATCTTATAAAATTTATACAAGATAAAAGAGAATTGGAATAAAATGATTAGACTACCATTGATTTTATCACGTAATTTGACTCATAGCAAGGACATACATGAAGATCCATGCGTTAATGAACATGATGCTAGTTCTTAAATGAGTTAAAGTTATTAATGTCTTACACATCTTAGGGATCACAATTGTAGATCACTAACGCCTAGAAAGCTGCCTCATTAACTCAGAGAACCAGCAAATCTTATAAAATTAAAAAATACTAGAGTCTCTCAAAAGCTTATTAAATCACGAACAATCATATCTCTCTAGCAAATCTTATAAAGTTCAAAAATTCTAGAGTCTCTCAAAAGCTTATTAAATCATGAACAGTCATTTCTCTCTCTAGTCTCTCAAAACTTATTAAATCATATCAACCAAATATACTGCTATCAAATTTGGAAGAAGTAGAATCTTATCTTTAAAATGTATCTCTTTTCTTGTAGATAGATTTTTTAGAATGTATTCTTAGGTATATAAATACCCACTTAAACTTAATGGACATATACAACAATTTCTATCGCGTCATAGTATCATAGCCATCTAAGGCTAATGCCCTCTTTCAACTCTACCTTTCTTCTTATGCTTTTTCCCCCTACAAGGGTGGTCTTGGCCATGGAGAATCCCTCCGCCTCCACCACCATAACTTCCATTATAAACCCATCTTCTACACTTCCTCCATTCAGATTTGCTCACGACTTCCTTTCTTTTTGTCTCACAACACCCAATTATTTCGGCAAAAAAACGCTTCAAGTGCCAAAAGTTAACACAAAATGACACTTAAGTACCAAAACTTACGAAAGTTGCACTTAAGTGCCACTTTAAAAAAATAATAATAATAAAATAAAATAAAATAAATATTGGACACTCGAGTGCCACATTCGACAAGCCTCGCCGGAAATCCTACATGGCATTTTTTTTATTAATTTGCTCGCTTACGTGGCTTGTTGGAATGTCGAATCAGCAAAACACACATAAAAACGACGTCATTTTGGCATAATTTAAGTTTTAATATAATATACAAAATAATTAAATTAAATTTAAAACAAAATAATAATTTATTTTTATTTTTATTTAAAAAAAAAAAAAAACGGAGGAGGAGGAAGGCAGCCGGTGGCTGAGGGCTAAAGCCCTCGCTGCCACTGCCTCCCCGCTATCGCCGAAAGGTGGGGGAGGGTCGGCCAGGGCCGTCGAGCCCTGGCCAACACTCCCCCACCTCCCTGGCGACGGAGGGGAGGCGGTGGCGGCGGTGGCGAGGGTTGAGCCCTCAACCGCCGGTTGCCTCCCTCCTCCTCCTTCCCTCATTGTTTTTTTTTTTTTAAGTAAATAAATAAATAATTTTTTTAAATTAAATTTAATTAATTAGTATATTAAAATTTGAATTATACTAAAACGACATCGTTTTGATACTATTTAGCCACATCAACATACAAAGATGTCATTTTGCGCGTAGCTCGCCGGAAAATTGCCACGTCAATGTTTTGGCCGGATTTTCTCACCGATGGCACTTAAGTTATCCATTTTACTTCGATTTTAGCACTTAATTGTCACTTTCGTAACTTTTGGCACTTAAATGTCCTTTTGTGCCAACTTTTGGCACTCCAGGGTTCGGGTGTCCAAAATAAGATGATGTAATTGGATGCACTCGAGGAACTTTTTTGCATTCAAAGTAGTGATGGGAAGCATTTATGTTTTATCCAGGCTTGATGCAGGCAACGAAACGTTTACGTTACTTGCAACTACCGAAAGGTGTGTATTTTAGAAGAAGTCAGAAAATCATATTGAAAATTTGTAGATTTTCAAAACCATGCAATTTCACTGAACCAGAAAACTTCTTGTTCTGTTACAGCATATCGTACAAGTTCACGGGGATACTTAGATGGGGAACGATAGACATGTCCTCCGGAAATAGAAAATCCTCTCGTTCCTACAGGAAGTGATACTTCATAAAATGGTGGACTTTTGCCCAATCTGATTAAGCATTTCAAGATTGAAGAAGAAGATTCTACATCAGCAGAAACACCTCCATCGCCTCAGATGAATTTTTTGAATTATGTCCCCGATAATTATACTCGGGTTGCTTCCCACCATTGGTTTTCTAAGTCAGATTTAGAGGAGAAATTATTGGAAGACCTGCAGAAGAAGATCAATGGTGAAACACAGGAGTCCTCCTCGAGTGAAGGAAATGCTAATCAACAACTGCGAAAACAAAATGAGCGAGAATATCGAGAAGCAGGTTATTAGAGAACCCTTAGGAAAGTTTGATTATCATGTATAATAATTACTCGGCACTAGCCAGCTTTGTCGAAGAAGCTAGCAGTGTGAAGGACAGCCATCACATGAAGGATGACATATCGGATAGAGAAGAGACAACTTTAATAAAGAGACACAGAATGGTAACAGCACCGACAGGAGTGTCGACAGAACGAAACAAAAACGAGAAAGGCTGTCGAGGCAAAAGCAGATTAGAGATAGTGTGGACTCAATAGTAGTCAGCACAAAAGCAACGAAATTCAAACAGAGAGAAGACAACAGGCACTCAGAATAGAGCACTGAGAAGGAATCCAAGAAGTTCCCTGCCTTTAAAATCAAAAGCAACCTCAAAGAGAAGGCATGAACTACAATCCTCAAAAATAAGGTTATTTCAAAAGACTTTCCAGCATAAGCTCTCCATCTCCTGAAAGAACCATTCCTCTGTATTCCCCAAAACTTTCGTTATAGTAATGAGCGTGCGGAGCTTTCCCTTTGCAGTAGTCTTGTAATCTTTGTAAGGTAGCAACAATCATCTTTTCGGTCTATTTTTTTAAATTATGCCTTGAGTACATTTGCAATGACGTTTAGCATTTTTGTAGCCGTGTTTGATATGCTTTAGATAAAAGGAGTGCGATTTTCACGCTTAGCATTTTTGTAGTCACTGCAATAAATAATATATGAAGTCTTTTACAAGATCATGGCAACTATAATATATCCAAGAACAGATGAGACATATTTTGGTATAGGAGAAACCATTTCGCTATATGCAACTGCAGAGAGAGCAAAAATAGTAGTACTAAACCCAATTGGATGAAAGTAACATTCAACTTCCATATAAACCTTGGAAGTTAAGTCCATAGAATATTTACCCATGAACCCTTTTTTCATTTAATTATATGGAAAACATTCAATTCAGAACATTGACCAAACATCCACCTTTTAGGCAAAATAAGATGATATCATTGGATGCATTCGAGAAACTTTTTGGCATTCAAAGTAGTGACGGAAAGCATTCATGGTTTATCCAGGCTTGATGCAGGCAACAAAACGTTTACGTTATTCGCAACTACTGAAAGGTGTGCACTTTAGAAGAAGTCAGAAAATCATATTGAAAATTTGTAGATTTTCAAAACCATGCCAATTTCACAGAACCAGAAAACTTCTTGTTCTGTTCCAGCAAATTGTACAAGTTCACGGGGATACTTAGATGGGGAATGACAGACATGTCCTCGGAAAATAGAAAATCCTCTCGTTCCTACAGGAAGTGATACTTCATAAAATGGTGGACTTTTGCCCAATCTGATTAAGCATTTCAAGATTAAAGAAGAAGATTCTACACCAGCAGAATTACCTCCATCGCCTCAGATGAATTTTTTGAATTATGTCCTCAATAATTATATACGGGTTGCTTCCCACCATTGGTTTTCTAAGTCAGAATTAGAGGATAAATTATTGGAAGACCTGCAGAAGAAGATCAACGGTGAAACCCAAGAGTCCTCCTCAGGTGAACGAAATGCTAATCAACTACTGTGAAAACAAATGAGCAAGAAAATCCGGAAGTAGATTATTAGAGAATCCTTAGGAAAGTTTGATTATCATGTATAATTACTCGGCACTAGCCAGCTTTGTCGAAGAAGCTAGCAGTGTGAAGGACAGCCATCACATGAAGGATGACATGTCGGATGGAGAAGAAACAACTTTAATAAAGAGGCACAGAATGGTAACAGCACCGACAGGAGCGTCGACAGAACGAAACAAAAACAAGAAAGGTTGTCGAGGTAAAAGTAGCTTAGAGATAACGTGGAATCAATAGTAATCAGCACACTAGCAACGAAATTCAGACAGAGAGAAGACAACAGGCACACTCAGAGTAGAGCACTGAGAAGGAATACAAGAAGTTCCCTGCCTATAAAATCAAAAGCAACCTCAAAGAGAAGGCATGAACTACAATCCTCAAAAATCAGGTTACTTCAAAAGACTTTCCAGCATAAGCTTTCCATCTCCTGAAAGAACCATTCTTCGGTATTCCCTAAAACTTTCGTTATAGTAATGAGCGTGCGGAGCTTTCCCTTTGAAGCAGTCTCGGGGTCCTTGTATGGTATCAACAATCATCTTGTCGATCAGCATTCTTGTAGCCGTGTTTAATATGCTTTAGACAAAAGAAGGGCGTTTTTCTCGTTTAGCATTTTTGTAGTCACTGCAATAAATAATGATGAGCAAAAGTGCAGCCAAGTGCCAAAATTTAGTACGATGAACACTTAAGTGCAAAAGTTATGAAAGATAATACTTTAAGTGCGGTTTTTTTTTCTTCTTTTAAAAAAGAGACATTTAAGTACCAACTCTGACGAACGCTATCAGGAATATGATATGGCTTATTTTTAATAATATAAGTCACTTACGTGGTTCGCTAGAAAGTTGAGTCAGCAAAAAAGAGCCAAAACGATGTCGTTTTTATCTCTTATTTGAATTTTAATATAAATATTAATTAAATTAAATTAAAAAAAAAAGTTGCAACACTTATTCGGCGAGGATTGTGCAAGCCCTTGTTGCTGCTGCCCCACTATCGTTAGGAAGGGCTGGTGACGATTGACAACGGTGGGGAAAGAGTCGACCGGGGTTGCCGAGCCCTGACCAAGGACTAGCGACCTTGGCCGACCAACAATGAGGGCCTACAAGCCTACCCCCAAAACTGGGGCAAGGGTTGCAGCCCTCCCCCAAATCTGATGAGGGTTGCCAACCCTTGCCCAGCCAAGCTAAGGGCCGCCAACCGCTGGACAGCCAAGGTCCACTAACCTTGGCCAACCCTCCCCCCACCGTCAACAGCCCTTCTCAGCGACGGTGGGGAGGTGGCAATGAGGGCTTGTACAACCATCACTGAACAAGTGTTGCAATCTTTTTTTTTTTTAGGTCTTAAATCTAATTTAATTAATATTTATATTAAAATTCAAATAAAATGCAAAACGACATAGTTCTTGGCTTATCTAGCCATGTCAACATGCAAAACAACATTGTTTTGTATTTGTCTCGTTGGAAAAATGTCACGTATATAATTTAACCCAATTTTCTTGCCATTTGCACTTAAATGATCGATTTGCTCCGATTTTGGCATTTAAGTATATCTTTATGAATTTTTGGTACTTGAGGTGTTCGGGACTCAATAATGATGAATCCAATGTAAGAACCTTCAAATATGGTAAATATATTCATGGGGTAAATTTATCACTTCCACTACCACATTACACTAAACTACTTTCACGAGATTTAGATTCATTTCCTCCGGTTGTAATTGTCTTAATACAATCAATCGAAAAATGCTCATTAGGCACTAGATTGAGAAGATTCAAGAAAGTTAGGGCAATTGTGGAAATTTTTATTCTTGTAGGGAACAAAAAAGAAATTAGTAAAAGTGAAAAAAGAACCTAATGGATAAAACTGGAAGTTTTGACGGAATATTCCTAAATTTGAGAATGAGTGGTCACAGAGCAAGTTTCCCTCAAAGATATTAGATCAAGAGTATTTAAGGTGCATTAAAAAAGAATAATGGTTAATTTGTTTGGCCATAGTTTATGATTGGGCAAATATCATAAAAAAATCCCAACTATGCCAACTGTGACATAAATATCCTAATGTTTTTTATGTCCCAAAAACCTTGAACTTGTTCACTACAACATAAAGACTTCTAATCTTTTAGATGTCACCAAAAAAAAAAAAAAAATCCAAACTTACAGATGTGTGACATATATACTGTTTATTTTGATTCAAGATTTTTTATGATACCAAATAATAAAAAAAAAAAAAATTGGAACATTTGTGTAACAACAAATGAGTTTGGGGTTTTGCAGTGAAAGAAAAGTTCGTACTTTTTGAGTCCTAGTAGATATTGTTGGGGGCTTTTTGTAGTATTAACCATTTATGATTTGCCATAATCTAAGCCCAAAATGGAAAGCTTAAAAATCCTACAGCTTACAGACGTTTCTGGTGTTTGGCTAGACTCCAAAGACCACAATCTATTTTCCTCTTTCTTAGGCACTGAGTAGGCATGCAGATCGCATAAGCTAGAGCTCGAATACATTAGGTTGACAAGCACCAGTGCAGTACACAATTCAGGCATTACTAGTAGACTTTTCTCAAATAGTTTGCCATGTATCTTCCAGGCCAACAATGGGTTTTTCTACAGTGAGGTACTGTGTGAGATCATTCTTATTCTTATTGCGACCTGTCCGAGATTTACATTCTGCAACAAACATTTCGAGATCCCAAGACAAGAGACAGAAGAAACGGATTTTTATGACTTCGCAAAGGCAGCAACCACAGCAACTTCTCCAAGATTGACGCAGTTCCTCCATGTACCCGATTGATTATACAAGATTGCCTCGACCATTTAATTTGCTCGTCTCATACATGGCAACACTAGCACAGGCAGAATCAGATCAAGCTACAAAGAGAGGCTCTGGCTCAACTTTTCTCCTGATCCTGGAAATCGATCACCAAACTCTGAATCAGCAATTAGAGAAGCAAAAGCATTCTTCAGTCATTCTAAATTTATTTATTTATTTGGAGAAAAACAAACTGAGGAATGTGTTTATTTATCGCAGCTCAAACAGTTGAACTGAATCATTTTCAAGGTTTCTAAGCTTTTGATAAAGTTTAGAATCTACCAGAAATGAAATCAGAATTAGAGGATGGAAACCCAGACAGAGAGCAATTCTTGTCCTCACCAATTTGACTGCGCCCATTTGCAACCATCAGTATCCACTACATGTAAGCTGTAGGCATGCCTCGACTTTGAGGACTGGTTCTCAAAGCTGCAGTCAACAAGTGGAAGGAAGTCGAGAATTAGCTTACATTTAATTTTGAGCATATTGCACCATGTTGCTTTTAGAGTCAACAAGCTTCATAAAAATCTTTCAGACAATATTTTACAGCCAAACCAGACAGGAACTGAGTTTGTGATCACTTCCAAGTATAACAGGTTCAGCAAAATAAGTGTAAGCCACTCAAATTAGCAGCCAATCATTATTTCAAAAAGAGGTAAGGCATTCATAAAATTTAAAAAGAACCTGGAAGAAATTAGGAACCATAGAAACTGAAGTCAACATTGAATTCTTTAATTTGATCATCATGGTGAAATAATTATATCGGCAGGTCCCCAAAAAGAAAAAAAACTAGAGACGCTTCTAAACTAACCTCTGATGAATAAGATCGCCATGAATTAGAACTAAAGACCCAGCTTTGACCTCAATTGCTACAAAATCTTTCTTGTCATAGGTTGGGGGAGGGTGATCAAAGGAAACTCCCCCTTCACCTCGAATAAACCTTCTGACAAGGCCATCTGGAAAACATGAAAGATCAGAGATAAGATCTAATTTCAGAGTGAAATATGCTTGCAAGGCAAATAATGAGTGACATAAAAGACAATGTTACTCTTGTGAGATCCAGGGATAGCCCAAAGACAGCCATTGGTTATTGTTGCATCTTCTAGAGCCAACCACAGCCCTGTGCAAGTAGGTGGCTCCGTGTAAAGAAATGAGTTATCCTGGTGTGGCACTACTTCACCTCCAATACCCGGTTGCTGTGCGCAAAATTTAATGTGAGAAGAACTAGGAAGACCACTGGAAAATAAAATGCCTTTGACAGAATAGTGAACAAAGATGAGAACAGAAAAAGCTATAATGAAATTTGGCGTACATCAATTTTTAGATCATCTTAGCATAGCATCACTTCTAGACATCTTCACTTCATACAACAAGCACCTTCAACTGGTGGCCTAGGACATAATACCCAGTACAATAGTACAAACCTACACATCTTTATATACTGGATCAAGTAGCATTGATCGCACACCTATACAGGAAAATCAGTTGTGCCTTGCCAGCCAGAGTCTAAGAGAAACTTTTTTATTTCCATACCCCAAACCAACTCTAAACCTATATTTTGGCAACCATCCACCAATCACATACATGTTAGGATGTGTCAAGCATACAATTATATAAGATACTGGGAAGGATAACTAAAAGAAAAAAAAAGAACCACCAATGATTGGGCTAGCAAATGAAATATTGAAACATACTCTCATATATCTTATAAATTGCAAAAGAGCAGATTATCAATGAAGACGCATGATGTAGCCAAGACATTGAAAAAATGGATGGTAGAACAGCATAGGAATTTCCAATAACCACTGGCCTTATGCAGATCCTGCTCTAATCACCTATATCTTTGTTCTCTTTAAAAAGGAGCCCAGAAAGAATATCCAAAATGATATTATCTATAGCAGGTTTTCTGTTGGACAGATTACTTGTAATTAAATTCAGGCGACTATAAACAAGATATAGAAAAATAGTGGGAATGACAGGATCAGAGGATCAAATTGTGATTCTATAGTTGGCGTCACCAGTAGGTCAAAATTTGGTACAGATGTAAGCCTTGCCAGATCAGTATCTATTCATAAACTTTGCAAGTAATTTCAATCTCATTTATATATAAGCTCAAATCCCATAGATATCACAGGATTTGAGGATAGTAGATTTAAGAGATATTGAAGTAGAAGGATTTGATAAATTTATTGACAATTGAAATCACAAATAACAAAAAGATTTTAATCACAAAAAACAATTTAAGTGATGCATGACATTGAAGATTAACACTACAAACTGGAAACTACAAATTGAAATATGTCAAATGTTACCAACTTGGGATCACTCAGAATCTTTCCAGCCCTAATTGTAGGAAATTGTAGAGGAAAATAGTGTTTACAACTGGGGATTTATTCTTCCCAAACTGATAGTTTGTGTAGAAGAGCTCACCCTTCAGGGTTGAGGGATTTTCACATTACGATTGAGAATGACTCTGATTATTGTAAATTTTAAAGGAACATAACAATACTCTAATTAATCTGATGGTCACCTTCAACTGTCTGAAATAAAAATATGCACCTGTGCAACACCCAAATTGGTCCAGTTAAATATCTGGAGAAGGCCTGGGCATATAACTAGTGGTTATTAAAGGACAAGGAGAAAATTGCCTGGTGATTTGACAAACGCAAGCAATGTCTATGCACAAGGTTAAGGGAAGTATCATCAAATGGAAGTCCCTGAAAATGATTCGGCATAGATCCATCTTCTAGTCACAGATACAAATTAAAAGGAAGATGGCCAACATTCTGCTCTTGCAGCAGATATTCGCAAATGAAGAATGGAAGCTGTGCCGTCTAAATGCAGTAAACCACCAACCATCCAGCTGAACCCATGACAAGAGACTAGGCCATCGGCCAATGAAACTAGACTGAGATCAATAACTTGCCGTGGAAATGAATGCACCATATTATATACTCAGCTACCCACTGATCTGAAATATAATTGGGTAAGATAAGTACCTTGAATATGTACATTGACTGAATGACGATAGGCCTTCTGTAACCTAAGGATAACAGCATGCCACAGAATTTTTCTGAGCTAGAGAAGGCCTTAAAGACTGGGTCAAGTTCGTGTAGCGCTGAAAGAAGGCACCATTGGAACCAATCTCAATAAAAATAAAAAAATAAAAATAAAAAACAAAATTTTGCACTTGAAACCGTTCATTTGCAAAAGACAGCACCAGAAGCATATCATGTAGCAGTGATAGCATACCGTGACCAACTTTATTGATGGACAATTGCTTGGGTTGCTTCAAGTTCCCATCATCACCAAATGCTTTCTCTGTCAAAATTCACCAGGATTAGTAAAAGCGATACTCCAGCAATGATGTCGGTACGTGCACTAATGACAGAATATCACAATCCTATCCCATTAGAGTCCTATCCACGAACTCTCCAGAGGCAACAAGCACGGAGAGGGGCCACAATAATAAAAAAACTAGTCTTGGTGACATTAAGAGATGCCATGTACAGCAAAACCCAAAAAACAAAAAGTTCAAGACAATGGTAATTGACAAATCAATCAACTAATATCATCATTTCTCGACCAAGATAAATAATTCACATCATATACACAGAAAAATGGAAGAAAGACTCGTACCCTCGAAGAAAAACGAGACATTCTCGGCGCTTTCGTAGAAATAATCGTCGGTGTGTTGCTGCTGCAAAGCCAGAGATAAGAGATCCAACACTCCAAGCGAGGGAAAAAAAATGGGTACTTAATACGAAGCAAAAAGTTGGAAACTTTGGATGCGGAACCTGGTTCTTGGTAGAAAAGATGGAGGCGGTGGAGCAGTCGAACTCGTCGAGCAACTGTCCTATCCTCCTCATCATGGCATCGATTTCTTCGGGGCGAGCGAACGATTCGATCACCAAGTAACCTGCGGGAGAACAGAGCCATCGCTCTTCAGCAAACCGCATCGTTCGATTCGCGAAAAACAAGAAGAAATTTGTCCTCGAAGGGTGATGGGCAACCTTGAGAGCTGAAGAACTCGAGCTGGTCCGGGCTGAGACACCCTTTGGCGCCCATGGTGGTCGGAGGAGACGGAGAGCTGAAAGCTTTGCGGTCGAATCGGAGAGATGGATATGGCCGAACAGCGAGGAGACGTGGCGGAACTTGGAGGAGACGGTGTCGTCATTATATAGAGCGGTCAACGTACTTTTCTCTCACCTTTTACTTTTTTCATTGCGATTACGTTTCCCTGTTTCACGTTTCAGTATGTCAAGATTTTCTTTTCTAATCACGTGGTGTGTGTTGACTTTTTAAAAGGAAATTATGTGCCCCCTTAGGACTCTTTTTCCGCGAAATGACCAAGGATATATATACATATATATACATATATATACATACACACACACATATCTATATATACATACATACATATATCTATTGCGTCTTTTCATGGTATAGTTGCGACTTAAAGAGACATTGTTTGAAAGAATTAGTAAAGGCTCATGAAATTATGCAGTTCTTATATGAATGAACATCTTCTCCTAACAAAAATGACACAATTTACTAACGATTTTGTAAGCACAGTAATTTAACAATACGAAGTGCAACATATAGAAGAAAAAGGTTTAAACGGCTCAGAAACATTGTATGTCGTGGTCATGACCTCTGGGCAAGGATCAATAATGAAATGCCAAAAAAAGATTAGGAACACCTCACACATTTGTAAATGCTTAATTAATATATGACGTACTTTAAATCTCAAATTTCATTTCTGTGCAACAGTTATGGAAATAATTTAGGAATTGCTTCTATTTGCCACACATAATGTCTATTTCTAATTGCATAAATTACATTTGGATGAACCACCAAACAATATAAAGAGGCTCGTTGACAGTGGATAAAGAGCTCCTTCGCAAATGCTCCCGAAACATGTGGGCTGCTCAACCTTCAATGACGTGAATATCATGCAAGGCCAATATGCTTTTAGCGAATAAAATTGTACATCGGGATTTTGGAGTGGTATTCAACAAGCCATGGATGGAAACTAAGCTACACCAATACTGCCATCCACCCACAATCATACGGACAACCTTAGCAAGTTATACAAACATCATGGGATATGCCAATAGCTTGTTTCCTGATTTTCAAGGGATTTGGGATGTACCCACCTCTGTATAGCTTGCCTACAATAATAGCTTTAAGACCCAACATTCGTTTGACTCTCTTTGGTTCTGCATGAATTACATCCATCCCTGAAAATCAATCGGAATGATACTCCATGGTTGTCCTCCTGAGATTTACGTCCTCCCGACATTTATAATGCCATATACCGCCATACAAGCCTCATCAATTATGCGATTGCATACAGCACATCAGATATCTCCAATCAAACCCGCCTCATTCCTCACACGAGTCTTAGCTTTCCGAGCCTGCAAATGACATATATATCAGAAAACACACTTGGGAACTGTGATAAACGGATGGGCATCTGTGCAAGTTCAAGCACAGATGGGCTAGTGGGCAGGGTTTTGGTTCTCTATCTCAATGTGCCAGAGAAAAAAGCATGTGTTGAAGGCTAAGCTCTGTGGTTTGGCGAGGTTAGCTGTGGTGCAAAAGCTAGCAGTTACATCTTACACAGCCAAGCAAAGAAAGGAGTTCAAAAAAAACAACAAAGATCCTAGGCATGCTAAACTCATTTAAACCATTAGCATACTACTTTTATCGAGCGTCAAGTGTTATCCACTTGTTTAAAGGTTCAAATGCAATCCGCCGCACAAGTTAGTAGACCAATTTTGCAGACCACTCTTTTATTTATTTATTTTGTAAACCAGGGGAACAAACACAGAGGCTCAGCTACCTAAAGACCCATGGAACACCAATTAAGTTCAAGCCTTTGGCTTGTGCAAGTTATCCTAATGCAAAACAATTTGCACACAATTGGTGGGATTTGAATAGATAATGAGTTCCTGAGCCACAAATTCCCTAACACACCAACCAAGTACCCCAATCTTATGGGCTTAGAATACTCAGCATTTCTCCATAAGGAAGGAACAAGAAGTGGAAACAAATTGAACTCTTCACTGTGACAAGCAAATCTGCAATGATTACGTCTCTCATCGCAACTTCATCAATTTTGCACTAGTCAGCTCCAGCGAGAACAAGAAGGGCACTATCTTTCTTTCTTTCTCCATGTGCCTCACTCTTCCAAAACTTTTCTTTGTTTTTTGGCCAAAATCACCCTTTGTTGTGTTGATTTTGTTGATTATGTGCAAGGAAGGGGAGCTTAAATGGGTATTGATTATTGATCTTAGGAGTTTCTTCTTTTCTGGGTTTGAGACATGTTGTGAAAGATGACAGGAAGAAAGTGAGCTGGTTTCTCCATGAAAACTTTCCATATAGCATTGAAAATTGTGAAAAATGAAAAAAGAAATTGTTAGCATTTCTCCAACTTAAATCTGAAACTGAGTTCCACCACATTTTCGTTTGAAAACGTTTTCAAGAGTGCACCAAACTCATTTTTATGGGAAATTTCATTCTCAAATTAGAACTAGAACAGAAAATGTGAACTTTCTAAGGAAACAAACAGGCCCTTAGTTTCTTACCTCCTCCTCCCATTCACATTTGACAGTGATAAGTGCTAATATCAATGTCTGGACCACAGTTCCACTAATCATCCCAGCCCATGTCCCCTGTGCAATAAAAGATATTGAGCTGAATCAGGAGTTTGGACTGCAAATTGAGAAAATTGAAACCTCATGGGAACAATGCCTCATACTGTGTGGCCACCATGCACTTTGGAAATATTGTAGGGAAGAATACCAAATAAGCTTGAGTTCAATCTTAAATACAGAGCCTCCTAACTATTTGGACACAAATTTGACAACGTGGCATGAAATGGAGCATATTCATGTGAAAAAACAACTGACCTCACTAGTAGGAGGAAGAATTCATTTTAATGGTTTATGTTAGGAGTTTAATTTGAAACAGGTATAAATTCCAAGATCGTACCGTGATACCAAAACTCAAAAACCAACCAAAGAGAACTCCAAGGGGAACCCCAATTAAGTAATAGCTACCGATGTTAACCACAGCTGCTAATGCTTGCCAACCAGATCCAACAGCTGCACCTGAAAATCACTGGGCCATGTAAGTATTTTGTGGTCACAAAATCTTAAGTCTCTACATAACCTGCTGAATTACCTGACAGTACCGGTTGAATCGAATTGAACAGAATGGTGAATGCCAATAATACTGCTAGCTCATTGACCATGTTTATAATAGCAACGCTCGAGGAAAAGATCATTGCAAGCTTCTTGTTGAAGGCAAGAACAATAGTGCAGAAGAGTATCCCCACCACCAGTGAGCTGAACAATGACACCAGCAGAGAAAATTTGGCACCCTTCGCATTGCCTGCACCTAGCTCATTTGCTACCCGGACTCTGAGTTGAGAAGTCAAATACATCTCAAAAGGAGAACAGACTAATAGACTAAAGTGAGTTGTATTTGCTTGCAGATATGATGTCTTTCATTTGAATGTGAAAATGGTCATAACTTGCACCAGAAAGCTATCTTGGATGTAATCAACTTTGAGAGAGTAGAGGAAAGAGGCTTTTGTCCTATTGATGTAAAAAGTATCATGCCTAAACCCTAGAGACAAAAGGTCTTCTCAACAAGCGCTCTCAGATGACGTTATTGGGTAATCAAACAGAGGAATTTTCAGATTTCAAGGCACTGATTTTCCATGTGATACCAGTAGCCAGTCCCTTCAAAATTGACTAGTTCCACATTAAGTATGCTAAAAGAAAATGCTCAAAGAGAACTCTATGTGAAATTATTTACACAGTAATGCTTTTATAAAAATGCACACCAGATGAAAATTGACAATTTTCACTCTTTTTTTTCTTGTTTTTCTTTGACAATTTCTAAATAATATTCTAAATCAGCCTATTTCTGCAGACAATTTCAGAATCTACGAAAGTCATATACACCCTGATTGCAATTTTGTAGTTCCATGGCAGGGAAGCTGTCTCAGCAGAAGGGTATCCACAATAATAACATGATCATCCAGAGGACTTTCCAGCTTATTTTGGGAAGATTTTAAGCGCAGAAAAAAACACAATCAAGTCACTAGGAGTTTAGCGAAACAAAGAAAGTCACTAGAAAGAGCATTCTAGATGATGGGTCCATGCAATTTCTAAAGAATTACTCAAACAAGTATGTATGAGTCAATCTCATCTTGCAAACATAAGAAATATAGACTATAAATGCAAAATAATTGTAAACTCAACCTATGCTCATTGCAGAAAAAGTTTCTGCTTAACTTTTCGCTGTAAATTCATAATGGAGAATAGTTTTTTACTCATCGTTCTCATAACCTATTTTTCTTACCTAGAGCAGTATGAAAAAGCAATGCATATTTTATGTTTAAAGTCTTTCATGTAACCCAACTCACGTGAAAGATACGGAAAAGATATCGCTATGAGAAAAAGGTTCCAAACAGTCCGCACACAGGTTCGGCATGATGAGAAGGTTATATTTTTCTCACGGTTGAGCAAGAATACAAGAGGTACCGAAAGAAGGAAAAGCACATGGCTCCCTCCGTCAACCTTTTCTGGCATGCAAATTTTGCTTTTCACAAAGTCCCTTCCATGGATAAAATCAACTAACAGATAAACCATAATAACATTCAAAATTCGAGGGACTGTAGTTCATGTCACTCGCTTTCAGGTGTATCAGTCCGGAGCATCTATTGAGCAAAATGGTTGTATGTGTAATTAACTTCAAGTTGCCACATGTATATGTACTAAAAGCATCCTTTTTTTTCTAGCTAAAAGGGAGCTAATTTCCTCTGGCAGCACAAAATTATAGACGTGAAATGTATATAATAAAATTCGCCCATGCTGTGTGTGTGCGTGTGTGTGTGCGTGTGTGTGTGTGTGTGTGTGTGTGTGAAATGTATATAATAAAATTCGCGAGCATGAGAGACTAGTAATCCTACCCAGTTGCAGCCAAAAATCCCAGCGCAATCATTGATTCCCAGCCAAACATAGTAATGCTGTCAATCAACGTAAAGCATGAGAACAGTACTGCAATATCAGAGAAATTGCAAACCACTCATATTAACAGTCTATAATCATAAGATAACCAACCAAATGGACAGGGCATCAACTGCAACCTCTGAGTTGTTTAAATACCCTGACACTATGATTAGTACTCTGTAATAGAAATTCTCCAACCTGAAAACAAAAACCACAAACTATAAATAGAGACTCTATCAAATGTCGGTGGCTTACATTTTGTGCTGTGCTACTAGAGTTTCACTGTGTTCTGATGCTTATTAAGCTGCAACTTTTTAAATTGTCACAATTCTGACTTCCGCACATAATAACTAGAAGTTAAAATTTTTTATGCATAACCAATTACTCTATGCTTAGAAAGAGAGTCTAGTATATTCCACATTTTATGTTTGACAAAGATGTAATGAATATCACAGGAGGAGGGAGGGAGGGGGAGAGAGGGGGAGGGAGGGAGAGAGAGAAAGAGAGAGAGAGAGAGAGAGTACAAGAGCATGACTCCTGAAGCAATGGAGAGCTTTAAAAATTCCCCCAGCCCAACGATGGCCTGAGTTGAAAATCCAGTCCATGTAAGAGGACAACCACCATAAACAGTGTAACCAAACATACCAAGGACTGTAACCCACCAGGAGAAGTCAATAGTTAAAGCTGTTCCAACAAGCCCAACTCTCAATTTGTAAACAAACAGCCAACTAACAAGTGTATGGAGTGCAAGAGATCCCCCCGAGACCCATACAATAACTGCGGTCTTAAGTTGGCTCTGCAAGAACCTCTGTAATGTGAATTGGAATGGGAAGCACAAGTGGAATGGAATTAACCAAATAGCCACCACACCCGTCTGCTCAGCCACTGCGCTGGACTGGCCAATGAGCTTCAGAATTGGAGTAGCGAAAACAAAAAGAGGTAGCAATAAAATTGAGCATGCGAATAGAACTATCCAGGAACGCTGCAGGTATATGCCTAGCATCTTGTACTGTTTGGCTCCATAGGCTTGACCGCATAGCGTCTCCAGAGCACTAGCCATGCCCAGCTAGACAAGCAACCCAAAAGTTTGAATTAGGAACAATCTGAACATCCCTCTCTATGCATCAAACATAAGTACTGCTATTGAAGACACTTCTCCTTTACTATTCCACTGATTACTCATCATTTGTAACAGCAGTAATTTGAATTTTGATAGCTATTCCAAATTATTGACATTTATCAATCCAATTTGATTGCTAACATCAAGGAACTAAGATTCAAATGTGAAATCGAAACCTCCATCTTATGATGATTATCATAACCAAAGCCAAATCATCAGTCTCATCACTGCTGCTGCCACCATGACGACTGCCATACCAATTCCATTTCTGTCACCACCACATCACCGACTCTAGCACCATTAGAGTCACCTCCACCATCACCTTCAGGATATCATCACCATTTCCAACCCTCATCTGCCCACCTCCGCCACCCCAAATATTTCAGCCGCCACTTCCAACAACCAGTATCACCACTATCAAAACAATTTCTAATTTAGCCCCCACTTTAACAAGCTAACTAGTCCCATATCACAAAA